>CM046875.1:320830116-321267435 GCA_025667525.1 Glebionis coronaria | reverse complement strand
TATATATATATGTATATATATATGTATATATATATATATATATATATACATATATATATACATATATATATATACATATATATATACATATATATATATATATATATATATATATATATATATATATATATATATATATATATATATATATATATATATATATATATATATTATAATATATATATATATATATATATATATATATATATATATATATATATATATATATATATATATATATATATATATATATATATATATATATATATATATATATATATATATATATATATATATATATATATATATATATATATATATGTGTGTGTATATTTAGATGTCCAATTTCCAACTGAAATTATACTCTAAAAGTTTCGCTATAGAAGACGATCTTAACTAACTCCAATTGACTTCTACTTTGGTACGAAACTCATAAAACACATAAATAAGCTCTCAGTTAACCCCAATGCCCCTTTAAACGTTTAAGTACCGGAAGTAACCCCAAACTTAAGCTTAAAACACCCGTTGTTCGAAAAACGTTTTGACTCCATATATATATATATATATATATATATATATATATATATATATATATATATATAGATGTCCAGTTTCCAACTGAAATTATACTCTAAAAGTTTCACTATAGAAGACGATCTTAACTAACTCCAATTGACTTCTATTTGGTACGAAACTCATAAAACACATAAATAAGCTCTCAATTAACCCCGATGCCCCTTTAAACGTTTAAGTACCGGAAGTAACCCCAAACTTAAGTTGAAAACCCGTTGTTCGAAAAACGTTTTGACTCCAACTCTAGTACAAAGGTTTTGGACTGACCAAACGACTAAGATAAATGTTCTAATTACCACCATTAGAAAGTAGACTCTATGTAGATAATTTTAGGATTTTGAGTCACCAAAAAAGATATTCGTATGATCAAAACAAGATGACCTAAAATCTGCCTAAAACCCTAATCTGAATTTACCAACATTTAAACCTAATCAAACTACATTAAATTGTATTAATGACCACCATTAATGTGAATTTAAGCTTTTATGTAACTCTAAATTTTAATTACAGATTATTAAACCTAATTAATGTAAACCCTAATTATATTAACCATCAATCAAGGTTTTATACCATTTTATATCGACATAGCTAACATCCTTGTTTGGAGTGCTAATGGTTTGTGTGATGAGTGACTGAACTAAATGGTTTGTGTCATGCTTACTTGAACTAAATGGTTCCTGTCATGCTCATTTGAACTATATGATTTGTGCAATGTTGATTTTGGATTAAAATGTTCACATTTTCAAACTTGGATTTCTTATGGATTATTTCTTATAGTTGCCTTTTTTATTGGTAGTGTGATGTCCTCGTTTTACGAGTCTTTGTATATGGAAGATTTGACATCTTTCAGATCCTGTATCTTTGTTTATGGAGAGTCACCTGCTAGAGATCATGATTGGATGACATCATCAACTACGGAGGACTACTCCTAGATCACCTGTGATTGTTGCGGCTACTCATCACTTACCACCTCCTACTTTCCTCTATTTCTATAAGAGACGTGGGAAGCCTCGTATGGTTCCAGTTTCTTCTACTTTAGTGCTTTCTCCTAGAGGATATGGCGTGCGCCGTACTGCGTGTATATCATTGAGACCACCACCTTCTTGTGAAAAGTTTCCCAAGAAGTTCCTAGATTCATCTCTCATATGTCCTACATTCTTACCTCTTGTGCCATATCACGTGAAGATACCTCCGAGAAGTGATGTTCTGGCTTCGATAAAGGTACATATTCCTCCACCACCATCTGGTGTGGAGATTGTTGAGAGATCCGCAACCGCTATGGCGTGTAGGACCCCTAGGTCTCACCAGTTTACCCGACATGCACATTTCTATGGGCGTATGACTCATACTCTTCACCATTTGAGCGATTTGTCGGACGCGATTATTACAAGCCTTGACATTTATTATGAGGAGGTTGTTTCCGCACTAGGTACCATTGCATCACATGCACCTGACTGAGTTGCGGCACTTGCTGGACTGATAGAAGAGCATCATCTCAAGAACGAAGCTTTGCGCAATGTCACTCATGGAGCTTTGATTTCACTTTCCGAGAGATTCTTCATACTCGAGAGTCACCAAGACTAGATAGGTTTATAGTCATATCTTGTTGTAATTTTATTTATTTTCGTTCATGTATTGTCATTTTATGGAGATCAAAGACTATGTATTTGATTTTCTAAACTCATTTTAGCTGTGATATTACTTGTTTATGCAATACTTCCATCAATTTTTTGTGATGCTATGATTGTGGTAATGCTTTGGACTCCTTGAAATTTTGTTCTAATCCTCGTTGTGATTGTTCATTGTTATAGGATTATGGCACATAATACACATAATGCTAGGGCTAATGCTAACCGAGATGCACTTATCACTATCGATCCGGCTACATTAGGCCAAATGATAGTGGACGGTATTTCCACAGCCCTCGCCGCCACAGGGACTACTCGTAGCACGTACGAAGAGACCAACAGAGTGTAAAAAACAACAACTACTACTCATATGTGTTCGTACACGGAGTTTCATTCGTGCTATACTAGTACCTTTAATGGTACCGAAGGTGCTACATGTCTTACAAATTGAATCAAGAAGCTTGATGCTCGATTCGATGTGAGCAATGTCGCTGTGGGCGATAACGGTGAAGTATGGTTCGAGCATATTGGTTGATGGTGCTTTAACATGGTGGAAAATCAATGTTCGAGTGGTGAGTTTAGAATTGGGCACATTTCAAGGGAATGCTTCTAAAGAGATATTGACCTAGGAATGCAATGCAATGGTTGGAGACCAAACTATGGAATCTTCATGTGCACTAGGTAAATTATACGGCATACACTCAACATTTTCAAGAGTTAAGTTTAATGTGCCCAAAAATGTTTTCGATCAAGAACCGTGGCCGTGGAGAGGTTTATTGTTGGGTTATCGTAGTTAATTGGAGGAGATGTGAATTCTTTCAAAACTTGATGTAGAAACTAGAAGGGGAGTGGGGGTTGAATAGTTTCCTTAATTAAAATTATGTTCGTCATTAGAATTGACTATTCCTTGAAAAATTGTTTCATAATATTTAAGCCAAATTCTAATGTTTGAAAACATTTATTATATCAAGTGATTATGATAATGAAAAGCTAAATGTAAAGACAAGAATAAGTAAGGAGTAAGGAAATAAACAACCTAAGGAAAGACACTAAAGATTTATAGTGGCTCGAAAACGAAGATCTCTGTTCGTTCCCTACTCTACTCCTTGAGTACACCATACTCTAGATTTTCACTATATGCACAAGCTGCCTTTTTGGCGAGAAAACCTTACAACGTTGCTTACAAAGTTTACAGACACTAAGATGAATGTCGAGTTCTAATCCTAGCTAGAACCAATCTTCGTCACCCATATTTTTTCCCAACACAAGGCTAGGTGTCGAGTTCTAATCTTAGATAGAACCAATATACACTCACATCACTTTCTATTAAAGTGAGAACTCAAACACTCATACTCAGAATTAAAGCACTTTAGAGTTTAGTGAGAACTTACACACAATAGACTAACAACTATATAACTTTAGAGTTTAGTAATAACTAACACATAAGACTCATCCAAGTATAAACATATACCTTGGATCTACACAAGACTAATCCAAGTATGCACATAGACCTTGGATCTACACAAGACTAATCCAAGTATACACATATAGTTCGGATCTACGCAAGACTTAAATGATCAAATATGATGAACATGACTAGATGTAAAAAAGGATGGTCTTCATCAAGGCTCAATAAATAGCCTCGCGGTTCCTTATCACTAAGGAACAGCATGAACCAATAGTGCGCCGCCTCCGCTAGAGTCTGCTCTTTTTTGTCATTTTGTGAGAAAATTCCATCTGGTAAAATTTTTACCTCAAAAGAGATATCATTTTTGTTAATCCCAAATCAATCTATAACACAATATTAAGAGTAGATCTAGAGACAGAAAGAGAAGAAACTAGAGACAAGTTAGAGAGAGAAAAGAGAGAGAATGATGGAAGGTTACAACTTTAATATGTGAAAAGAAAATGAACCAACACCGTATTCCGCACATGGAAGATGGTTTATATATCCACGAGCTTGGTGGGCTCGTGTGCTTTGTCCTTGGGCCAGGCTTGGCTTACACTTGGGCATACAACCCCTAACTTATACAATATTAGCTTAAAGTCTAAGCCCGGTTATCCCGACTAGTCTATTACTATACAAGACCTTTAACGACTAAGATGACCTATTACATTCTTGTTTGACTATATAGAATATAGGGCCACAGTCTCCCCTAATGTATCGGTCATCTTTAAATGCATAAGAAGAATGAGTGAATACATTTTTGCGGAGCTGATCTTCCTTCTTAGGTCTTGTATCTTGTTCTTGATCTTGTTTGTAACGGTTTCGTTCTTTCATGCTTTTGTGATCTTTGTCTTGAGCCTTTGACATTTGACTTTCAGTGCTTGTGATCTTCAATCTGTCCTTGAGCATATTGTGTTCTTGTGACTAAGATGACCTATTACATTCTTAGGAATATTGTTTATGCCATCTTGTGATTTTGTGACTTTTGAATCGACATGTTCATACTTTTTTGATTTTGAAAGGCTAACAATCTCCCATACATATATAGTTGTAGTTAGACCTTGAGGTATCCATTGATTTTTAGAGTAGCGAAAGTCTTTAAATTTTAGTATGAACATGTGAAGAAAACTTCGGTTAGTGATATCAACATATTTAGACATGGACGAAATGGATTTGAACATTTCATCCCCTAATTCTATAGAGTTTTACCTTCGTCACCCATATTTTTTCCCAACACAAGGCTAGGTGTCGAGTTCTAATCTTAGATAGAACCAATATACACTCACATCACTTTCTATAAAAGTGAGAACTCAAACACTCATACTCAGAATTAAAGCACTTTAGAGTTTAGTGAGAACTTACACACAATAGACTAACAACTATATAACTTTAAAGTTTAGTAGTAACTAACACATAAGACTCATCCAAGTATAAACATATACCTTGGATCTACACAAGACTAATCCAAGTATGCACATAGACCTTGGATCTACACAAGACTAATCCAAGTATACACATATACTTCGGATCTACGCAAGACTCAAATGATCAAATATGATGAACATGACTAGATGTAAGAAAGGATGGTCTTCATCAAGGCTTCATCTTTTATCACATCACAAATGTGTGAGTGATCTTCTCTTTTGACATATAAAGAAGGGGACGACGAGGATAATAATAAGTAAAAATACTTATCAAATTAAGTGATCATTTACAAATGATTAGAATATATAAAAGAGATTAAGAAGAAGAAAGTTGTCCAAAAAGGTTCATGGAAAATTAATAAATGATCCAATATTTATAGGAGATAATGTCCAACGGTTGTCTGTGTGTGGCTCAATAAATAGCCTCGCGGTTCCTTATCACTAAGGAACAGCATGAACCAATAGTGCGTCGCCTCCGCTAGAGTCTGCTCTTTTTTGTCATTTTGTGAGAAAATTCCATCTGGTAAAATTTTTACCTCAAAAGAGATATCATTTTTGTTAATCCCAAATCAATCTATAACACAATATTAAGAGTAGATCTAGAGACAGAAAGAGAAGAAACTAGAGACAAGTTAGAGAGAGAAAAGAGAGAGAATGATGGAAGGTTACAACTTTAATATGTGAAAAGAAAATGAACCAACACCGTATTCCGCACATGGAAGATGGTTTATATATCCACGAGCTTGGTGGGCTCGTGTGCTTTGTCCTTGGGCCAGGCTTGGCTTACACTTGGGCATACAACCCCTAACTTATACAATATTAGCTTAAAGTCTAAGCCCGGTTATCCCGACTAGTCTATTACTATACAAGACCTTTAACGACTAAGATGACCTATTACATTCTTGTTTGACTATATAGAATATAGGGCCACAGTCTCCCCTAATGTATCGGTCATCTTTAAATGCATAAGAAGAATGAGTGAATACATTTTTGCGGAGCTGATCTTCCTTCTTAGGTCTTGTATCTTGTTCTTGATCTTGTTTGTAACGGTTTCGTTCTTTCATGCTTTTGTGATCTTTGTCTTGAGCCTTTGACATTTGACTTTCAGTGCTTGTGATCTTCAATCTGTCCTTGAGCATATTGTGTTCTTGTGACTAAGATGACCTATTACATTCTTAGGAATATTGTTTATGCCATCTTGTGATTTTGTGACTTTTGAATCGACATGTTCATACTTTTTTGATTTCGAAAGGCTAACAATCTCCCATACATATATAGTTGTAGTTAGACCTTGAGGTATCCATTGATTTTTAGAGTAGCGAAAGTCTTTAAATTTTAGTATGAACATGTGAAGAAAACTTCGGTTAGTGATATCAACATATTTAGACATGGACGAAATGGATTTGAACATTTCATCCTAATTCTATAGCGTTTTACCTCCGTTCGGTGAAGACCGTTAGACAGTATTAGATACCGTACTTGTGATCGGGTAGATTCGAATAAGAATCTCCTTGATAGGATTTCCTGGTGTTACTAGCAAGTTCTCTTTACTCGACCGTATCAAAGCAGACTATGAATGTGAAGAGTGAATCATAAGGATAAGTTATCCCTCTGATTAGAGTCGTCAATTCAGAATTCCTGGAACAAGTTTGATTCAAATAAGAATCGTACCATTGTTGCTTTCTAGTTTGTCACAGGCTCGATTCACTAAGAAGCTTGCGATTCACCTACCGTAGTAATGTTTGATGCTGACACTAGAAGGATTTCTATTCGTCACTGTGAGCACTAGATAGTGTCACTCTGTATGTTTTAGCAAGATCACACAGATTTTTCGAAGAGACCTGGAATCAAGTTATGAATCAATTAAGAATCCAAACATAGTTTCATTCTAGTTATCACAAGTTTGATTCGTGTAGAATCGCACAAGTTACCTACCATGAGCTTGTTTGATGTTAACTCAAGCAAGATTTCCATCTTCATTGTGAATCGTATCATTCGGATGTTCTGGTAATATCACAAGGATAATGTGTGGGACTCGATTGTGTCCTAATGAGATGATAGATTGATCTCTTTTGGATCTAGACTCGATAATGCATTTTAGTGATCGGAGGTTGAAGCTGACTGCCACCTTTTCAATACTAACTAACTCAGAGTGAGAAAGTCAATAGATAACATGTTGATCTCTGTGACAATGAGACAAGTTCCTTTTGAGAGAAACCTAAATGGCTAGGGAAGGGTTGTGCATTGTATCACAGGGTCCATGACTCTTGTCGTCAATAGATGTGTTAATCGTTTCAGCCTAAGTTGCATGGAATATTCAAATCCTTCAATGCTTTCCAATACGTCATCACTAGCACCTTTTTGTGATTGTTCTAGTACTAGATTAAGTAATTAGTCCACATTCAGCTTCATTCACATTCAACTCCATCTTTCCTAAGGACAACTATTTCTAGCTATGTAATGTCCTTGGGTAGATCCCTCCGGTTCTGGTTGGATCATAGGACTTAGTTTCCTATCCTAAACCACCTTTTGACTCCATCGTTCTGTCGTGGATAGTAGGTTGTTTAGAATAGATTATAACCATAAAACCATTGAAAACCAGTCAAAATGTTTTGTTAATACACGTGATGCCTAAAAACATTATTGGTGTTAACTAATGTTTCTTAGTTTTGATCACGGAAATTAAAAAGACATTTATCGTCAAAGACAATCGTAAGACAAATTATTTAACAAACACTATCATCAAGGTAATAATCATTTATGTATTGCACAAACATATCTTAATCATGTTTAGTGATCATAAAAAGTTATTAGCCTAAAACTTACATTTTGTAAAATTTGACAAATGATTTTTAATAAACTTTCTTTTTAAGAAAATGTTTTATTAAAAAGAGAAAATGTAAATTTGAATATGGCATATTCCAAATGCCGTAAGGATATCCTTTGAAGGTAAATTTTACCTAAGATATTACTACCCCACTAAAGGACAAAAAGGAGTGGAGTCTATACACACGGTTACTCAAATAGTTAATGGTTCTTTAGTGATAAAGAATCGCAGGCACAATTACGGAACCGCGGTCAGAGATCTATTTGCCTTTGTCACCTATAAATAGTGGATCAAACCTACATTCTCCAAGAACCTTTTTGGACATTCTTTCTACCATCTTTCTCATTTCTAAATCCTAATCATTAGTAAGTGATCACTTAATGTGTTAAGTATGTTAAAAATTTTGAATACTAGAAAAACCCTAGTTTCATCCATGGCGGCAAAAATTTCTATCCATCAAAAAAATCCATTATCTTATACTCTTTAATCTGAATACCGTCTAACAAGGATGTTATCTCGATCTCTCTTGAGTTAACAGACTTGTTTTATTCGGTTGATAGATCCTAGGGTTTTTTTAATCGGTTTCTTTTTTTCTTTATTGCTGCGATAGTGAAAACGCTTTGTTTGTTTTTAATTAGGTCGGTTGTCGCATCTATTAAAGGTCTTAATTCCTTATTATGTGATTCGTTGTCTTGTCTCCCTGTGCGATTGTGATTGTGATTGTGTTTCGTTGGTTAGGGTTTGGTACTGTTCGACTTAAGGTTTCTTTTTTCGGGATGGATTCTATAGATTATGCGAGTTTGGATTCAAGAGGCAAGGCTGATGCTATCAACAGTATGCAGTCCTGTAACATGGATGTGATTAGAAAGGTGTTTGGGGTGCAACTGGCAACTGCTAGCGACGTGCATGATTTTATGCGCAACTTGAAGATAAATGAATATGACTTTTGGTCCTTGGTGTCTAGTGCTCGATCCCAAGAAGTATTTTTATATGCTGTGCTCTTATGAATTCGGTTTGCTTGCGAAGGAGGGGATTGATCAGACTAGGGTTTCCTCAAACACGCAACCGGTTAGGGTTTCATACCCGTCGTTTGATGTGCAGCAACATGAGTTTGTTACTATGTCTTCTCCTATGGTTTCTCCATTCCTAGATTGGGATGCTGGTTTGTCGTAGATGGATGGAAACCCTAGTATGGGTTTGCATGAGCGTGAGGGACAATCGTTTGCTGGTGAGGGCTTTGTGGTTCGAAAGAAGAATGATGGGCTAGGTTCGCAGCAAATAGATGAGTTTGTTAGTATGTTTGTGTCTATATCTAGTGAAGAAGGTGTCAGTGTGAGTAAGAATGTCATGTCGAAGGTTGATGATGTGCCTACGGGTCTGACTCTGGATGGTGCAAGTATACAGTCGATTGAGGATATTACCGCTGATTTTTCTAATAAAATGGATACGCTTGCTTCTACTTGCAGTCATGATACTAGTGCAAAAGAAAAGGAGTAGTCCGCAAATATTGGTAGTTTCTGTCACTTGGTGTCGGAAAATGTTTTTGAAGGTGTAAATGTCTCTATTCCCTGTAAAGTGGTTCAGAAGGTCAGTAATCGTCTTGAACATACTCTATACGGTTACTTTATTGGAAAGAGAATGTCTTTCCCGGTGGTGGATTATTTTGTTAGAAACAATTGGGTGAAACATGGGTTGACACGAATCATGATGAATTCTAAGGGTTTTTTCTTTTTCAAATTCAAGTCACTTGCTGGGTTGGAAGTTTTGTTAGAAGAGGGCCCGTGGTTGATTCGTAAATCTCCGATCATTCTCAAAAAATGGTCGATGGATACTAGGTTGATCAAAGAAGAATTAACTCGTATTCCTGTTTGGGTAAAATTACATGATGTGCCTATTCAAGTTTTTGAAAAAGATGGAATTAGTTTGATTGCTTCTTTCATTGGTAAACCTGTAATGCTAGATTCCTATACTAATTCTATGTGTAAGGAGTCATGGGGTCGGAGTAGTTTTGCCAGATGCTTAATTGAGGTTAATGCTGAGGCTGATTTTGTGGATGTTGTTACAATTAGTGTCCCTTCTCTTTCGGGGGAGGGTTTTACAAAGGAAACTATTCGTATTGAATATGAATGGAGACCTCCTAGATGTGCTGAGTGTAAGACTTTTGGTTACTCTCTTGATAAATGCTCTAATAAGGTGGTTGTTTCTCCTATAGTACCTACTGCTAGTACTGGTCCATCTACTTCTGTTGCTATTCCTGTTGTTGAGAATAATGATGGTTTCCAAACGGTGACCAAAAGAAAGAAAAAGACGAATATGCCGAATTCTATTAAGGGTGGTAAGTTTACTGGTCCATCGGTTCAACCGAATGTCAAATTTGTGCCTAAAGCTACAATTAGTAACCCGAAGAAGGGGGTGACTAGTGCGAAGACTGGTTCTTTGCCCAAGTTGAAGTCTATTGTTACGTCATCGTCAGGTGCTGGTTTATCTACATCAAATACTTACTCTGTTTTGGATCAAGATGATGAAGATGACGAGGTTGAAATGGTATATGATGAAACAACCAATTTATTCTCTAAGACAAATGTAGGTGGAAATTCCTTCACGGCAACTGTTAGCTAATTTGGTTTATTTCGTTGTGTACTAGGTGTTTTGTAAGTATTTATGGCCTGTCATAAGCACTAGATTTAGGTGTTTATCAAGATGTTTTTAGCTTGAGGTTAATGTGGTACTTTAGCCACATTCCATTTGTACTTCACTATATTTTGGTTAATCTATTTATCGGGGAAACCCATTACAAAAAAAATAATGTGTTAAGTATGTTTACTTATGATTATCCTCTTGATATCCTTCTTTACCTTGTCCAAAGAGAAGATCACTCACACACTTGTGATGTGATTAAAGGTTAAGCCTTGATGATCAACCTACCTTTGATCTAGTCATGTTCATCATTTTTATTTGAGTCTTGCGTAGATCCAATGTATTTGTGTATACTTGGATTAATGTTGTGTTGATCCAAGGTATTAGTGAATACTTGGACTAGTCTTGTGTAAATCCATTATATATGTGTATAATTGGATTAGTCTTGTGTAGATCCAAGTTACATGTGTATACTTGAGTATGTTTTATTGAGTTGTAAGTGTTGTGTGTTAGTTCTCACTAAACTACAAAGTGATTTGTGTACGTGTCTTGTGAGTTCTCACTTAGCTTCAAAGTGAAGAGTTGTGAAGATTGGTTCTAGATTTGCATTAGAACTCGACATCTAGCCTTGTGTCGGAAAAGAAGATGGGCGAAGAAGATTGGTTCTAGCTTTCGATTAGAACTCGACATTTAGCCTTGTATCGGAAAATGGTGAACTAGGCGACATGTGTAGATTGGTCCTAGCTAAGATTAGGTCTCGACATTTAGCTTAGTGTCGAAAAATAATGTAAGTGGCGTTGTAAGGTTTTCTCCGCCAAGAAGAGATCTTGTGTATATAGTGAAAATCTCGATTAAGGTGTACTCGAGGAGTGGAGTAGGAACGAAGATTGAGCTTCGTTACCGAACCACTATAAATCATATTGTCTCCCTATTAGGTTGCTTCTTTCCTTACTCTTTACTTACTTACATTATTACATTGCATACAACTACTACTTGTCATTGTTAATGAATTAGAATTGAACCTAATCATTATGAAACTAGCTTTCAAATAAAAGGTAGTTATAGGACAAACCTAATTAGAAGAAATTTTTATTAGGACATAAACCGAAGAGAAACTATTCAACCCCCACCCCATTCTATTTTATATAATTGGTATCAGAGAGATGGTCACTCAAGATCTTTGAAGTATATCGTTCTTTAAAACTTGGATCAATCTATTGTCTCTCAAATTAGAAAGATTCGTTGTACTAAAGTTTCTCTTTGGTCAAAACTATTTTTTAATTGAAAATAGACCTTTTAATTGGTAAAAAAGCATCTCATCTAGATTTTTAGTATTTATACATTTTAGATTTACTCTTGAAATGTATCTACTAGTTTGTATCTTGTTATGTGTAGGTACTCATGAAGACTAATCATTAAATTGATTGTGGATTGAGTTACTTACACTTGTAGAAGACTTATCTTCTTTGATCCTCAACATCATTTAATGATGATATCAAGATGGATGAGAGTGATACTAGGCCTTGAAAACTTAGTAGTCATTTAGTCATGTTTGGGAATTGCATTGTTTCTTAGAAGACTTGGAATGCATTTTGTGGCAAAGGTACGCTTTCGTCCTTCCACACTCCCTATTGATCATTCTTTTGATCATTACTTGACTATATTCTTGTTCTTGGCATCCTTGCCTTGACAATTATTTGTGGTATGTAATTCTATTCTTATACACTCTCAAACCTTCATTTCTTGGATACTTGATTCACTTAGTATATGTAGAGTGAGTTAGTAGAAGCTTAAAGTATCAAGTATGATTTCCATGGTTTTTACTCATACGATTAGTAGGCCGTATATCATGTGTAATATGTGCAATTGAGATCATCTCTAGGATGACTGATTAATCCCTTCAGATACCTAACTACTTCATAAGTTGTAGTTAGGATATTACACATTTAGAATTGAAATATTCCAAGGATTGTTATTATAATCCCTAGCAATAGTACTTATCCGATCATGTGGGAGAGAAATTGAATCTATACTTTTTTATATTTTGAAATAGGCTAAGACTATTCTTGAAAGTGATCTTAATCTATTTAACAAAATTGGTTTGTATGGTTTATTACCAAAGCCGTTTTGACTAACGCCAGAAAGGCACGTCTTAAACCACTATAGATGACACAAGCTCTTCGTCTCTACTACCTGAAGATTGTCACTAGTCTCTTGAGCATTGAACATATCCTTGATTCACCTCCCTTGGTTTCTCTCTTCTTTTTTTCTTTCTTACGAGTAATCGTTTTTCGTATCGGTCTTATTCGGTCTTTTTCGAATCTGATTTAACTCGTAATCCTTCATTAAGGCATTTCTCCTAGTATTGAAGTGGTCTAATGATTTCCAAAAAGCTTGAGATATATTTTAAGTATTTTAGAAAAACTTGGTTTTGAAAATTCGTTGATTTTCTTGGTTAAAAAGCACCCACTATGGGCGGTTCTTATTTTTCACGGCTTAAATGCACGGTTCTTTATCAATAAAGAACCACGATCCACTAGAGACTGATATATTCAGATTTTATAAAAAATCACTTTTTCAAAAAACCCCACCCTTTCTTCTCCATAGAGGCGACGGGTTTCATCGTTTTCCACCATTTTTGATTTTCCAAAAGCTTCAATCACTCAAGATTAATTGATTCCAAGTCATGGGTTCCTCCCATCCCTCTTCCAGCATCAATTAATTGTAAGTACTTTCATTCAATTTCAATCAATTTGTTCTAGGGTTCTTATTTTTATAATTGGGTATTTTTGTAATTAATATTGAATTGGAACCTTACTAGGAATTAGGGTTGACATTGTTGTATTACTATGAATCCCTAGGTTCGAATTCATTACGATTTCACTAAAACTCACTTGTAGAACAATCCAAATTCTGACTAAATTATTTTGGTTAAATGATGGAATTGATATGAACCCATAAACAAATTGGTAATTGCATTGTTAATGATATCTAAAAACGAATTTTTGATAAACCAATGTTCAAGTTCATGGTTAATTTTACATAGTTCATATGTTATAGTCAATGATGAATTTGGTACATTGTGAACATGGGCATGACAAGGATTAATCCTTTGTTTCTGAAGAAATTGATTAAACACATTCTATAGATTTTGATCTTTGTTCATTAACATAAGAGTGATTGGAACATTATTTTTGTGTTGTATTTAGGTACATAATCATGCCCTTGGAAGCCCGAAAAGATCATGAGAAAACTAGAGAATATATGCCTACTCTTTCTACTTCGTGTCAATCTCGTTCTCTAAAAAATTCTCTTCGGTCTTTAGAATCTCGTAGCTTTCATGAAGGACGCATTGTCCCTTCTAATCTCTATGGGCTTGATTTCATTCGATTCATGTTCAAATCAATTGGCTTTGATTGTTTGCTTGATATTGATGAGCCAATATTTCTTTCCTTTCTCTTGGAGTTGTTTAGTTCATTCACATTAATGTGCATCAATAATGGTTTGTCAATAATATTTTCCATCAAGGGAAAAAACTTTGTATACAGTCTTGAAGAATTTGGAAAAATTCTCAAGGTACTATAAAATGGTCAATGTAGGTTCACCGATGCTTGGAGTATCAACTCTTTAGAATCGTCCTCTACTGATGTGCATTATGTAACCGAGCTACCTTCTCTTTCGGTCATTTCTTGTGCCATTGCCAAACCTCATGAACATCCTCTTCTTGGTAAACTTCAAGGAGAAATTCGTGCTCTCACTCCTTGGGAACTACTAACTAGCGATATTAATGATTTTATGATCCCTTGGGTTGAAATCATTAGGGAATGCATTGTGTCTCGATGGTAATCGCAATTTTGTGCCCGCTTGTCTTCCACATATATTGTATTGTGTTGCGTCTTCCACCCGTACAACCTTGCATTTTTCATAGCTAGAAGAATTAAAGTTTTCCTCCTTGAGTCCAACTCGAGTCTTCCTTTTGATAAGCTTCTCTCCCGTCTTCTTAGAAGAGTCCTTGACTTTCCACCTTCAAATGCATCATCTTTTTGCTCTGTTGATTGTGTTATTCTTCCCGTTAAAGGGAACCTTTCACTTGGGCCTAAGTATGATTCAAATAAAGATGGAAATGTTCATCAAATGAATTCTCATATCTTTGTTGACTCTTATCTTAGTTCAAATGACTTGTTGTCATCCACTCTTTCTCACTTGTCATCTCTAGACATTGATTATGATTATCAATTATATCTTAAGCATTATATTCTAGGGAACCTAAGGAAAGGATCAAGGAAATGAAGATATGTTTATGAGAGAATGTGAGTTGAAGTATTGCTCTTGGTTGATGCCACGATTGTAACTCGGACTTGTTTCTTATCTCTTTATTTAGTCATTGAAGCTTGTAGAACTAATACTTTGTGATTGGATTATCTAATTTTTAATCTTAACGTGTTTATATGATCTATGTTTTGATTCACATGAATTTGTACATATTCTGTGTTAGTTAGCTATCTAAATTTTGGTTAATAGTCTACTTTGGCTTATTACATCCTTATTTAAAATCTGGGGTATTGAAAAATGCTGGAAGACCACCATTTTGAGCCCTCTGCCTACGGTTCTCTAAATATTGGGCGGTTCTTTATCAATAAAGAACCGCGACCCTATTGGAGGAACCGCATGTACTAACTATGATGGCATATTTGCTTTACACTGATTTCTCTAATTCTTTGGTAATTTTTTTGCTAAAAACCAATTTTTTTCCCAATTTAGCCTACCTAATTTAATTATTCATCAAAACGAAGTTTAACCCATTACTAGTTTGGATCATCCCTTCTCTTTCTTAAACCTCTTTTGGTTTATATGTTCTTCATCTTCTAAGCCTTCTTCTAAATCTAGACACACAACCATGGTTTCCACAAGATCCTCAAATTCATCCAAACACTCTACTACCAAAAGAAACCTTAAGAGTAAGATCAAGTTACCTAAACAAGTTTCTTCATTTTTCTTACACCCAAGAATGAGATTTATCCTATTCTTATTTCTTCATCACCTTCACCGCCTCTTGCACCATGCAAGGCTAGTTCAAAGCATGGTACTAACCATTCACATGGTTCTACCTCTTCGTCATTTCAATCTAGGATGAATGAGTTGTCCTCACCTTTCACTCCAAGTCCTCTCTTGGATGTGAATACCCTATAGGTTTAAGCAAGCTATTACAGCTATTAACGGATTTGATTTATGTCATTACCAAGAGCCGTACCCCCTTGGACTAGCCACTCTTTAGACTAGGACCAAGGTGAGTGAAAACCAACCAATTTTGGGTAAACTAGCAACCATCAATGGATTTAATAATTACACCAGAGCCGTACCCTCATGGTGAACCAACTCTTTCTTATCAGTCAGACATGGTGAGTTGAACATCATTTGTTGTGTTGTAGCTAGCCCCCACCCGTAGTACAAATAAAACAGCCCAAGTATGAAGAGAATGGAGTTTGTTAAAGTATACGCAAATATTATATAAAGTTATATTTTTCTCTTTTTTAAAGAATAAGGAGATATTATATAAAGGTATGTATATATATATATATATATATATATATATATATATATATATATATATATATATATATATATATATATATATATATATATATATATATATATATATATATATTTATATATATATACACACACACACATATATATATATATATATATATATATATATATATATATATATATATATATATATATATATATATATATATATATATATATATATATATATATATATTTGAATGAATAAAGAGTGTGTTAGTCACCAAAAGCTATACACATCGGTGAAAAGAATTCAAAAAGGAAAAGTAATTACAAGAACAGCATACCAGAATCATACACCAGAAGCAGCAACCTTATCAGCAAGAAGTCGTGCCTGAATGAACTCGATCAAATTTGTGGCCATAGACGAATCATTCCCAGCAGGAGCATTGGAAAATACCAAGTGACTCTTCAGCCATTGCCTCCGTGGTAGAAATGGTAAGAGGATAAGTCTGATCCACCAACATGAAAAGACGCTTCCCCGATTCCAGCTCTAACACATGCACAACACAACCAGCATACAATTTCCACCTGGTGATAACCCATTTGTAACACCTCAAAGTGGTCAAATGCAGCGAAATAATACTTGGGGTGTTACTTGGTGGATTGATAGAAAATAGTATACAGAGCAATGATCATAAAATATCATTTAAACATATTACATGAATCAAATGTGCAAATATAATAAATTGTCTGAAAATCAACATTTATTATTGTCCAAAGTAGTAACCCTGTCCCGATAGAAAATATGATGCTTCCTATATGATGCTGGAAGTCCAAGTGCACATAAACCTGCTTAGTTACCTGAGAAAACATGTAAAGAAAAATTTGGGGGTCAACATGAAGTTAGCGAGGTTTAGTAAAAAGTATCACCAACATCACTATAGTAGTAGTACACCAAGAAACATACTATAGTAGTCCTATTGCCTGTAATAGAAGCTAGACACAGCCAGGAGCCCTAGAGCATCCTGGTAATTGTCCTTAGACCACTAAATCCGACAATGCTACAAGTCTGTTTGGCCCAGCTGAGGCACGATGAGAGTTAATCACACAGACGGGGGTTGTCAGTCACAAATATATCTATCTATAACATTTCGCGCTCATTATCCACACAATTAACTATTACAATCCATGGGCAATAGCCATCATAATAGGAAAGAATAAAGTTGTTGTCCGTGAATGTTTACATGAAAATATGTAGCATGATTTCTCCCCCAGTTTAGTATAAAAGCAGTAAAGTATGGGGCCATGAATTCACCTCAGTAGTAATGAAGTAGTGATGAAGTCACTGAATGAACTGGAACAGTATGATCACAAGCCAGTAGAATTACCTAAGTAATTTAAATGGGTCTCAGTAAATGCACAACAAAATGGACATAGAAAATGTAGTGATGAAAATGCATGATCACAGATTTATTAATTTGTTTGCTGTATTAGTTATTCAACTTTTAGTAATTTATCGAACAATATACTCTTTTAATTTAATAAAGTATATTTATCTTAATTTTAATTGTAAAAGTATAATAAATTAAATAAAATAACTTTTATTTAATTAACACTTATATAAATATAATATTTCATAAAAGTCCCTTAAGTTTCAAGTGTTCAATATTAGTCCTTCGTGTTTACACAAGTTACCACTTAACCCTTTATAGTTTATTAATTACATTAAATATTAATAAAACTTATTTATATTGCAACCAAGTCCTTGTTCTATTATATTTTCCAAAACAGCCCCTAGGGCTTGTAATACTTTCGGCATATGGCTAAATATACCCGTAGCTTTAGTTTATGTTTCGAATAGTTACATAACAAGTGATTAGGGCTTGTTTGAGTTTTGGTAAATGGCAAAACAAGTCCTTGTGGTTCGAAATTAATAGCAAGTTACATTTTAAATCCCTAGGCCTCTGTTAGGTTTCAAGAAGTGTAAAAAATGGTCCATGTGGTTATATTTAAGTCTCGATTTGTATTCAAACACCCCTTAATCTTATAACAATTTACCAATTGATCCTTATACTTTGTGAAAGCTATGAAAATAGGTTTACAATTTATGGTTTCAAGTTTAGAAATATTGAACACTTGAAACCTAGAGATTATAGACTTGCGAAATTAATATAATACTTTTATAATTGTCCATTTTAGTCCTATACTTTCACCATAGTACACTTTTGGCACAAAAAGTTACCAAATAGTATCTTGAGGGCTTAATAAGCTCGAGAAGGCCCATTAAGGGTCCGACTGGTTTTGGGTTTTCATGGGCTTACTTTTTAGGCTTGTTTTAGTCTAAGGAAATTTATATAAGCATTTAACTTATACCAAATAAGCTAATTAAGTTAATGGGCCTATTGGGCCTAGGTTTGGCTCGGCTTAAATATAAGTCGTGAGTTTGGGCTTATGTTGTAGGCTCATTGGCTTAATTTGTTGCTTATTATACTAAGGCATGTTCTCTCAAGCTTATTTTAGGATTTAAGGCAATCATAGGTTTTCTAGTCTTCTAGACATAACCAAGATCTAAGGAGTGATTAATCTAACATTACATAGCTCGAGTCTATCATGTTTGTACCTAGAAAAATTCATGCCATGGGTCCTTAAGGTAAGATCTAGGGTTGGTTTATCAAGGTTTACGTATGCATGGTGTTTTCATTATGGTTTTCATAAGTGTACTAGTTTATATATGACTTTTCTTACATGTTCATGATTTATAAGGATGTAGGAATGAAGATAAAGGTTGTGTTACTTACTTGCAATCGAGGAAGATGATTTAGGAATGGAAGTGAGCTAGTAATCCTTGGAATCAACAAGATCTACACGCATACTAATGTTGCTATGACCTAGGGCTCCATATATTACCTTGACGTTTAAGATTGGTGTAGTAAGAGTAAATGCTAGGATTTATGTGGTTTGAGATAAAGATTTGGTGTATTGAATGATGTTGGGAGAGTTTGAGGTTGGCGTTTAAGTGTAGTCGAGAGAGATATGTGAAATTGGTAGATTTGTGTTTGAGGAGTGAAGATATATAAGAGTTAGGGAGAGAGAGATATCTTACACAAGATCTTTTATATCTAGCTAGGATCTCCCAAGTACAATCCTTAATTACTAGGTTAGTACAAGTTGCCCGTTGGTTTGGTGGTTGGCCGTGACACAATGGAGTCAAGGGAACAAAATGTAGCTAAATAGTGTTAAGTGTAATTGCCTAGGTTGTACAAGGTTTAGTAAAAGGCATGTGTGGAAATGTTTTGTGTTTATAAATGTATATATGTTGTGAGCTTATTATTTTCGGCTAAGGTAAGTGTTTAGGAGAGTTTTATGTTTGTTTTTGGTAGACTTATGGTGTTACTAAAGATCTAGGTAAGTTAATGTAGGCCCTAGTTGAAATCTAGGGTGATTAGATTGAAGTTTAGGGTTTATAGTAAAAGTATAAGTAATGCTCATATAAAATGTCTAATTTAGGTAAAATAATATGTATGACATTTGTTATAATGTTTAGAAATATTAATTGTGAAGTTGAAATATAAAATGGTGGCTTTTATGTACTTGTGGTATTACTTGTAGTGTAATGTAGATATGTATATACATATACATATTTAAGTGAATTTGAGAACTTGGTAAATTTAGTTAAGTGTGATCATGGATTTAGATATAAAAATCTAAAATAATATAATATAAATGCTCATGAGTTCCATGTGGCTTAAAAGTCACGAAAGTGATCAATTGAATGCTGGTATGCTCATAATTATATAAAATAATATGAAGAGTTCTCGTGATCAAATATCTGAAATGATACTTATGTAAAATATAATGTAGATGTTAGATAAAAATATCTAATGCAAAGCTGATAACATATATTAAGATCATGAGGTGACGTGTATAGTGATGTCATCCTAAAAATGAAAATCAGGAGTTTTACACCATTGGGGTTGATCATGCCAAATCTCAACGCTAGCAGTGCCAGAAGGACAATCCAGCATGATCTTCAAATCCCCCCATAAAACCAACCCAGGACACGTGGCAGGAGAGGCATAAATAGCAGCTTCAACCAAATCATACAAAAACATTAGATCTTGACGATCCACCCGATACAGAATGTCTTGTAAATTTGAGAAGAACTTGTGATTGCCATCATTCGTCTTGATCATGTGTGTGAATGTGCCATAGGAGATGGCTGAACTTCCCAATGCACAATATGACCTGCGCCAAGAGGAATGTCATCATCACAATCTGATGCATCTTTAAGGAGATTAGCCAGATCTCTCTTCTCCCAAGGAATAACAGGACCACGAGAGACCCGTCTTCTTGCGAATAGACCGACGAGGCTTATCTGAAGAAGGTTACACCTTCACCTTGGTAGTAGCAATAGCAGGTGTAACATGAACACCAGGTGAAGGAACAGGGTCATTCATAGCAGAAGGTGGGGATGTCTCAACAACAGGAGTAGAGTCATCAACCTTTAGAGAAGCCTGAGTTGGAGCAGTAGCAGAGCCTACATCACCAGAAGCAACAGGGATGGAAGAAGCAACCATGGGAGAGGAAGTAGGTGCTTAATGAGTAGGAGCGGCAGTTGGAGCTTGCTGACCAGGCCTTGGCATGGTTGCATTGTCAGGTAGACGAACCTCCTTATTATTGAGATTCAACATATTGTAATACATGGCCATGAGAGCATCATCCGACAAGGCTTTCACCTTCTTCATCGACCAACTATTAGTGAAGCATGCCCCAGTTTGGTTTTTAACATACCGCTACATGAGCTCCTTTTGTTTAGCATAGGAGAGGGGACTGTTACGTCGAATTTCTTGTAGTTGAGCAGCAAGATCCTCCCTTTATATGTTAATCAATGATGAAATCCGATGAGCACAGTCGGTTTCATTCACATCCGCTCCCAAAATATCCGGAAATTGAGAGACACTGGAAGTAAGGATAGTAACCACATCCATCCAATCGTTGTTGTCCCAAAACATGGCACTGTGAAGAACTTTCTCATGCCTTTGCTTCCTAAGTGCCTCAGCCTCAGCCTCTTGCTCCGCATGTAATCTGTGAGCAGCTTCTTCACCCAATCTCTCTTCCTCCATTTGTCAGCGGGTGCGCTTATAAGTTGGAATTGGCTCATCAGTCATTGGAGCCTTGCCTTTATCCGTAGCAGAGGGACCAGGAGTAGAAGAACTTGGATTTAGTGTAGAAACGGGAGTGGGGATACTAGAAGCACTAGGAGGAGCAGGTATCTCCTCAGTAGGCTTGGCTGCAAACGCCGCCCTAGCCAAAAAAGAAAAACCATCTTCTTCCATGTTTGTCGCCTCACTTTCTAAATAAGAAAACACTACATGCTTCTTTTAGCGTCTCAACCGTGTCTCCAATTGCTTGACCCTAGCAACCAATGGAACCACCACATCCCTTGTTACTTGACGATGTGTGTTTAGATCAGCTTCAAGAGATTGGATCTTCTCATAGTACATGTGAACCAAAGCAAGGAAAGAGGTGAGAGTAACAGGTTCCTCCGCTTCCCGACAAAGGAACTTAGTTGTGAGGAAGCCTCATTAGGACCAGAAGTAAAAGATTGGTCAACATAGGGAGCATGTGCTTCTGGAACAAAAGAAGAAGAAGGCGCCACATGTGAATGGTGGATAGGACTAACTAGTGGAGAGTCTAGAAAAATAGATACATGAGGGACAGTAGGAGCCACAGGAGAAGCAACATTAGAGGAAGAATGCACCTCAGTAACTACCTCATGAACAGGATCCTCATGAGGGATCTCAATCACTGGATCCTTAACCACATGTATCTTCTCATCCATGGGATCATCAACCACATGAGGTTCCTCCTGAGATTCTTCAGTCGGCGGAATCTCATTGGGATCCTCAAGGGAAATGCCCAACATAGCAGGAGTGAGGGGGGATCTCACGATTAATGTAGGCAAGCTTCATACTAGAATACAAATTAGAAATTAACCTAGCAGACACATACTCCTTACGATTTCTAGGCACACATATAAGAATTTGTTGTAAAAACCTAGGACACATGAGAAACTTATTCTTAAGGTCACTAAGATTTCCAACCATGCCATCCAATATATACCTAGAGAAATTAAACCTATGACCCTGAGCAAGACAAATGAGACCAGTAGCAAAAGAGATGGGAAATTGATCCCAACTCCCAGCCTTGGGGCTTAAGTAGTGAATCAAGAAGTGAATTAGCAGTTTCTATTGGGGAGAGAATCTATTTTTTGAGAAATTTGAATTTCCCCTCATGAGCATACCCAATGGCATCCATCGCATCTAAGACCTCATCATCTGTAAGGGATATGATGCCATCAGCATCCTGAAGATAAAGGGCTGGCCTAATAGCAGCTTCTGTCACCCCAAATGGTCGGCCATCTATGGTGGCATGGATCTTCATGGGGTGCCCTACTAGATCCCTAACATCAGCAGTAGCCCAAAATTGATGTATAACAGAATCATAAACAGTGGACAAACAGTGAGAGAATATCTAATGTGAGAAGCCTCCAAGAACTCCAAAATCTCTTAATAATCTTCTCGAAGTGGTCCTTCACCAAGGTAAGCAACTTTGTTATTGTTAAGGCAAACATTACGATGTTTAGTCGATATAATCTCTTTGTTTTTTGTTGATGACAAACGTATAATTCGCAATACATTATGTAAAATGTTAAGGTACTCGTAATCACTCAAGAATACATTTGTATACTTCTCTCGACACCTCCAAGATTGCATTCGACATGAATCACTAAAGGTATGTACAAACAAGTCATTAACCTCACTAATTGATCAAGGATTAATATTTTCTTAAAACTCACATTTAATCAAATGTGACAAAAGATTTTAATAAACTTTATTTTTAAGAAAATGTTTAATTAATAAGAAAATGAAATCTGAATTTGGCATATTCCGTATGCCAAAAGAATATCATTTGAGGGTATAAACTACCCCATATGGCATTTCCCCACTAAAGGATAAAAATGCACAGACTCCAAGCCCGAGGGCCCTTAAATAGACACGCGGATCCTTATTAATAAGGATCCGTGGAGACAATTAAGGCACCGCGGGTGTTTATAGCCGTTGCACTCTTGCCCTATAAATAGTGGATCATTTCCATCTTTTCTTTTAACCCTTTTTGCACAGTTTCTTCAAAAACATCTTTAGACCCTTGATTAGTTAGTTTAAATTAATCTTGTTTAAGATGTGATTCTCTCCTTCAATCTCCTCATCCTCTTAAGTGAAAAGAGAATATCACTCTGATAACGCCCAAATCCAACATGTTTTTGGGAGCATTATCCGTACTTTTAGGCATATATATTGGTTATATCTATGATAATTTTTAGCATATTTGTGCCCAAGTATGTTTGTAAGTCTTTGTGTAGCCAATTGCAGGAATGAAGTGTAAAACAATGTAAATGTGAAGATTAGTACGAGTACACAGAATCCTAGTTAAGTTCAAGAACCGTGTACAAGTTACAAGCTTTGAAGATCAATTTCGGGTGCAAGAACAACTATTTCCAAGGAGCATACAAGTCAATCAGCATGAAGATGCCACCAACACCATCAAGTTGCCACTTGCATAATCATCAAAGAAGCCACCAACATGATGAAGAAGCCACCAACTTTTGTGTAGGCAGAAATTATGTCTACATACATGCAAGATCATACAAGAAGTTTCTAGACTTGCTTTGGCTCTAAGCACTTGTCTTTGGCTCCAAGCCATGCATTCACTCCATGCCATCAACTTTGCCTATAAGTAAGACCCTAGGGGTCATGCCTTTCAATACCCTTTCATAACTACTCACTAGTACTTTAATTACTCTTTCATAACCACCAAATAACTCTCTCAACCTTATCCAAACCTCCATTCCCAGATTTGAGCAGGTGGTGCAAGAAAAGTCACTTTTGGAGTCCAAAAAGCAATGTTAACATCACGAAACTCTTAGGGATCATTACCCTAATCATTAGCAACATAGTTCCACTTTGTAAGACTCTTGATTATGACTTGTAAGACTATTATTTCAGAGTTTATTTCATTGTTTGTTATGAGTAGCTAAATCTTATTCTACAATTGGTAGAATGATGTTTGTGTTATGAAGTAGTGGTTGTGATTGTGATTTATGTTTATTTCAATGCCAAGCCTTCCTATGAACCATTGGTACTTATATTTCATGTGACAATTGTTATCAAAAATTAATTTGTTGATAAAGATTTCATAGGTCGAAAGGGTTATTTTCTATCAACAAATCATAGCCGGTTTGTTTATGATTGGCTATCTTTTGTATTAATCATTTCTTAAGAAGTTTTGATTATCAAGAAACATAATTATAAGTGTTAGCAACTTCGTGAAACGACCGTGAATCAAATGTGTTGAAATTGGATTAAGTCTTGAATTGAGTGATTGAGTCTAATGCTTGTTTTCTTTAACCAAAGTCTTGACGAGGATTGAAGCTTTTGAAAATAATAGATTGGATTATCCATCTAATTTTCATAATCATATTTGTTAAACGTGTCATCACAATCATACCACCACGGATGCTCAAATTAGTCTTTACCAAGTGTTTCCTTTAATCTTATTACTCATCTCATCATTTTACTTGTTACTTGTTTGTCAACAATTGCTACAATCAACAATTATAGTTTTATTTTTGAATGATCATAAGTTTTCCAAATCCCCGTGAACGATCTCAGTATTACCACATAAAAGCTATACACAAACGAAAGGGTTATACTTGCCCTTGAGTTTTTAGTCAATACGGTAATTCGTGTTATAAATTTAAAACTCGTTCTACAAATCCATCACACGACGGACGCATCAAGTTTTTGGCGCTGCTGCCGGGGATTTGATTGTGTTCTTAGTTCCAAAATCATCCTATAATCAAACCCATTGTATCGTTCTTGTTGCCAAAAAGCCCAAAAAATCAAAAAGTAAAAAAAAAAATTGCAGCAAAATCATTTGTGCCGATCGGCATCTCCACTTTCTGCCGGCTTTTGCCAAACAGTCCGCAACGTGCCGACCGACACGAGTAGTTGCCGACCGGCATCTCTCAAACAGTCCGCAACTTGCCGACCGAACAGAAGCCGACCGGCTTCTCTAAAAAAATTATGTTTTTATTTTGTCTGGTTTCTTTAATTTCCTATTTACTTATTTTCCTATTAGTTATATTTTGTTTGTTTTTATTTTTTTACTTGTAGTCCTTTTCAAAAGTTCTTCAAGACTTGAATGAACACACGTTCTTCCGGTCAAGAATTACTTAGTCCATACACCGATCCCGAACGTTATATTCTTCAATCTCGAAAGAAAAACCACAAGAAGCAACCCTTTGTTTCTTTTGAAAATCGGATTCCAAAAACCAAAAACCCACCATTTGATAATCTCTTAGACGCATTTGTCTTCTATAACCCATTTAACGATCTACCATTCCCAATGGCCGAGGATCAATCTATGTGGGCAGCCAACCGAGTAGTAGCACCTACCCCCGAGGCTGCTATTGTTCAAGTTGAGCTTGGAGAAAACTTCACCGTGAAAGGTCATCACCTTTCAATGATCAAAGACCGCCAATTTGACGACCGTACGCGGGCCGATCCGCATAAGCACATATCCGAATTTATAGAAATATGTGGCATGTTCTGATATGGAGCCGACGTCGATAGAGACGCTATAAAACTCAAACTCTTTCCATCATCTCTATCCGGAGATGCAAGAGTTTGGTATAATGAGTTGACACCCATTACCATTGAAACATGGGAACAAATGAGAACCGCTTTTGTTAGCCGTTTCTTTCCACGCGCCATGTACGAAAGACTCATGAGAGAAATTCGAGGTTTCGCCCAAATTCCACAAGAAACACTCATTGATGCGTTGAACCGAATGAAAGACCTACTTCGTAGTTGTCATGGACATGGTTTATTAAAAGGAACCATCATCCAAATCTTTTATCATGGTCTCAATGAACCGACGCAAGCAATCCTTGAAGCCGATGGACTCTTTCTCTATAAGACTCCCAACGAAGCATATCAATTGCTCGAGGACCGAGTTCTCTTAAAACTAGATTAGTCCAAAGATAACTGTTCCAAACCTTTCAAGAAAATATGGACGCTCTCACATCTGATTTCGACTCGCAATCCAAAACAATAAAAGACGAAATGAAAGAGATGCGAGGTGAATGTACTCTTTGTGGAGGACCACACCCATCTACGGAGTGTGATAACACACCAATAAGAGAACCACCACAAGAAGCAAACTACGCCCAAGGATACCGCGTAGGTGGTTATCGAGGTAACTACTACGGTAGAAACCCAGACATTTGGCGTGAGTACCCCAAAAACGAAAATCATAACTCACAGCCTTGTGAGAACGATAATTCCGTTCCATCAAACGAGAATAAACCCGAATGATCGAACTTAGAGAAAACGTTGTTAGCTTTCATAGAATCTCAAAAATCAACAAACACGTTCATTAAGAACCAATTCTTCGATCTCAAAGCCAACGTTGAAAGAGGACAAAGACACCACACCGCCACCATTAGTGATCTCGAAACCAAGATCGGTCGAATCAATGACCAATTGGCCAATCGACCAAGTGGTTCGTTGCCAAGCAACACTGAAACAAACCCAAAACCATCTACGGATAAACCATACCGCCCACCCTCCTCCCGTAATGAACATGTGAATGTCGTATTCACAAGGAGTGGGTTGAGTTATGATCCTCCACAAAACCCAAACACCAATGCTCCCACTTTCGCCGATGAAAGTGAAGATGAAGCCGATGAGCCCTAGAAGGAAGAAACCGTTCCTCCTTCCAAACCAAAACCAAAACAAACCACACCCATTCCAACACCAACACCAAAGGCGTATACACCCAAAATTCCATATCCTCAACGCCTACGAAAGGAAAAGATGGAGGCTCGTAATGCCAAATTCCTTAAGATGACCAAAGAAGTTAAGATCAACGTTCCCCTTGTGATATCTTAACCGGCATGCCCAACTATGGAAAATTCCTCAAAGATCTTGTGAGCAACAGTAAATCTATACTACACTTTTGAATGAAGAATGTTTTGCAGCCTTGCAAAGAAAACTTCCACCAAAGCTCGGAGATCCGGGAAGCTTTCTCATACCATGTACCCTAGACAACAATGTTGAATGTCACGCCGTGGCCGATCTAGGCGCGAGTATCAATCTTATGCCATACTCATTATACAAGAATATTTCAAACAATACTTTTAAACCTACAAGTATGAGTATACGTTTGGCAAACCACACTTACCAATATCCCATTGGGATAACCGAGAACATGCTTGTTCAAGTTGGCAAATTCATATTTCCCGCCGACTTCGTGATCCTTGAAATTGAGGAAGACCATCACGTCCCTTTCATTTTAGGACGACCATTCTTGCACACCGCCGATGCTATCATTCGTGTGAAGAGTAAAGAACTCAACCTTGGAGTTGGTGACGATCGAGTCACATTCTTAGTCGATAAAGCTATGCAACATTCTCACTCCAATGATGACACATGATTCCGCGTGGATGTTATCGATGAAGTAACTGAAGAAGAGTTGGATGCATTGCTTGATGACAACGCACCATTCCAAACAACTTCGGAAAAGATTAGCTATACCGATCGTGATCGTAAATTCGAAGAATTCATGACCCTTGATTCTGAAGTAACTCTCGAAGAAGAGGAAAACAAACCCTTCGAAGTTTTGCCTTCGAAGTCGAATTTTGTAGTTCACAAATCTATTCATGATCCACCGACGGATATCGAATTAAAACCTCTTCCCAAACATCCCGAGTACGCTTATCTAGAGAAGGATTCACTCCTTCCGGTGATTATCTCAGCCTCACTCTAGGAAGATCAAAAGAAACGTCTTGTTTCTATGCTCAAAAACCACAAAGAAACGTTTTCATGGAAAACATCCGACATACCGGGAATTGACTCGCAGTTTTACAAACAAAAGATCAATCTTGAAGACGATGCCAAGCCCGTTATTGAGAGGCGACGTCGACTTAACCCAAACATGAAGGAGATTGTAAAAGCCGAAGTAATCAAACTCTTTGAGGTAGGAATCATCTTTGCCATAGAAGATAGTCCTTGGGTTAGTCCTATTCACTGCATTCCTAAGAAAGGAGGAATGACTGTTGTGACCAACGAACATAACGAACTTGTTCCTACATGAACCGTTACCGATTGGCGTGTGTGTATTGATTACCACAAATTAAATGATGCCACACGAAAAGATCATTTTCCCCAACCATTCATGGACCAAATGTTGGAAAGACTAGTGGGGAACAAATTCTTTTGATTTCTCGATGGCTTTTCCGGATATTTCCAAATTCCTATCGAAACATCCGATCAAGACAAGACCACTTTCACGTGTCCTTTTGGAACATTTGCTTATAGGCGTATGCCTTTTGGTATTTGCAATGCACCTGTGACTTTTCAAAGGTGTATGATCGTGATCTTTCAAGACATGATTGAAGTATCCATGGAAGTTTTCATGGATGATTTCTCAGTCTTCGGAAACTCATTCGTGTCTTGCCTTTTTAATCTAGAGCACATGCTCATCCAATGCAAACAAGCTAATCTCGTGCTCGATTGGGAGAAATGTCACTTTATGGTGACTGAAGGAATTGTGCTTGAACCCAAAGTCTCCGGAACCGGATTGTAAGTAGACAAGGCCAAGATCGAAGTGATATCCAAATTACCACCACCCACTAATGTTAAATGCGTTAGAAGTTTTCTAGGTCATGCGGGATTCTACCGCCGATTCAGAAAAGACTTTTCCAAAATCGCTAGACCGATGACCAAACTCCTTGAAAAAGACATAGTATTGATTTCAACGAAGAATGCATAAAGGCATTTGAAAAGCTTAAAGACAAGTTAACGAATGCACCAATCATGGTTTCACCGGATTGGTCGCGACCGTTTGAACTTATGTGTGATGCAAGCGATTTCGCTGTAGGAGCCGTATTAGGACAACGCTAAGGAAAACATTTCCGTCCTATACATTTTGCGAGCAAAACTCTAAATAGCGCGCATCTCAACTACACGATCACCGAGAAAGAACTACTTGTCGTAGTTTTTGATTTTGGCAAATTTTGATCCTATCTCGTGTTGTCGAAAACGATTGTATTCACCGATCATTCCGCGTTGAAATATCTGTTCTCTAAACAAGATGCTAAGCCGCGTCTTATTAGATGGATTTTACTCCTCCAAAAATTTGACATCGAAATTCAAAATAAGAAAGGAGCTGAAAACGTCGCAGCCGATCATTTGTCGCGACTTGAAAATCCAAACATGGAAGAGTTATGGGACGAAGATATCGATGACTATTTTCTTGATGAAACTCTATGAAAATCTCTACGGACGAATCTCCGTGGTTTGCAGATTTTGCAAATTACCTCGTTGGAAGAATTCTAAGAAAATGTTTAACCTATCACCAACGATGTAAATTCTTTTCCGACCGAAAACACTACTTCTGGGAAGATCCCTATCTTTTCAAGGTATGCCCCGATGGCATGATTAGGAGATGTGTTTATGGTGCGGAAACAAGAAAGATCCTTGATGAATGTCATCATGGCCCTACTGGGTGTAACACCCCCAAATTACCACGCAGCGGAATACCACTATGGGGCGCTACTCATAGCACATCACACACAATCATAGAAAACGACCTCAAAGGAGACGTTAAAAATATTATACAATCTTGTCCAAAAAGTTTCTTATCCCAATATATATAAATCAGAGTAGCGTTTAGTACCAAAAATCGTTACCAACAAATTACATTCATTAAAGACTTTTAAAAGTCATTTATTCTATTTAAAGGATGGAAAACAATTATAAAGTTTAGACAAGTAAGCACCAACTTCCTCCTTATATTCTCCGCTGCTATCCATCCTGATTACCTGAAATACATGTGTAAAATCATCAACACAAAGGTTGAGCAAGTCTATAGGTTTTACAAATCATTTGAACAAAAGCAAAGATTATAAGTTTGTCGCATGCCTAACAAGCATCGAATAATAATTTGCATCAACAATAATAATTGTATATAGCATAAATTGCATCAATCTCATGGAAACGAGCCCTTAGACACTCCCATATCAGTCTAATAAGACGAGAGATATATTAATTGTCGGTCACCTCAAGATTATTGGTACATTGCCGTATACTTGACTTCTCAATACAATATGTTCAAACAGTGTGGAGGTCGGGCCTAAGATTCTGTGACAAGTCCACACAAACTGAACCGGGGTGGCTTCCCCCATAGATCTATTAAATGTACTAGCGGTTAACCCATCATAGGTTAATTAACAGTCCATAATTGAGGCGTTAACAATGGCAATCACTTAATGCAATTTAAAGGCAACCACTGGTCCATTCAAAGAGGGACAAGCATACCATAAAAGACATGGGTTCCAAGTTTATGAAAAACATGTATTCCCCCTCGCGGGTTTGAAAACCATTTACAAAATAGTGTAAAAGCGAGGCTATAGACTTACCTTAGATGGGATACAAAGCTAGTAGTAGTAGTGATCGCCGAAGTGAAGATGCCTCCCAAATATATATACACATCAAAAGCCGTCACCTAACAAATAAGGTGCACGCTTAGCCACATACTTAAGTATTTCAAAACATACTTAGTAAAATAAAATCATCGACTGAAAATAGTATGTACATAGACATGACCAATCAATGAAAGTGATTCCTTCTAACTCCACGACAAGTACTAGTTTTCCAAGACTAGCACCTTCGATATTGATCCATCTCAAGATGCCAAATCAATACGGTTCAAGTACTCTAAATGGGTCTCGAATCTCAGAATATACACTCTCACACATTACTTATATTCTTTTAGAACTTTTAGAAGCTAATAGATTAGCCTCTCATCTAAAACTATGACGCGAGGTTAAGTACCTCCCAAAAATACTCAGCCGGTACTTACCAAAAGTACACGCTATTTTACCATACCTAATCAACTCCGTTTTCGACGAAACTTGGTGAAAAACTCACTTATAATCTGTAGAAGACTCAGTTAAAATTTCATCAAATGATTCACATTTTAGAACCACCTGCTCGATACATCTTTAGACATTAAAACCGAACAGTTTTGCACACTTGCATCGTAAAACCATTTTGACCTTATTAAACATTTCCATTTATAAAATCGTCACTTGACTTTGAAAATAGTCTCAAAATGATAAGTTTAGAACCTAACAACAGCCTTTGATCAGTTTTAAAACTCAACTTATAGTCCCCGAGATTCGATCCAAATATCGACAACAATTTCGTATTGTGTCAATACTCGTTTCCCGGTACACGAATATTCAAACTAGCATAACTTTTGACTCGTTAGGAGTTAAAAGCTCTATCTTATATCGAAACGAGCGTCTCGACGACTACTACAACAATATCTAATAATATCAAACTTTAATAAACAGCCACTGTATGAAAAACGGTCTTAAACCTACTGATGTAAAATGATTTTTTAAAAATCATACCAACAATCATTTTGACCTAATATTTTATCATCATCAACACTTCAAATATTCTATATTAATCATTCCTAACATCTCATATCATTCCTAAATCACTTGCATGATTAATACTTACAAAACCCATATAAAAATTGTAACATGCAACACTTTTAAAATTGATTATAATAATAATAACACACTACTACAACAATGAAATGGATCAAACACCATTGTTCTTGAGTAAAAATCTTTGAAAAGTAAAAGTGAATGCATGTATGTAAAAATCATACCAATAGAATCACCATTGAATTTCAAACATGGGTCTTTGTTTAGTTTTTCTTAAATCAAGCTTAATCAAAAATGGTGATGGTGTTTATGGTGTTGGGTGTGACGGCATAAAGAGAGAGAGAGGGTAGAGAGATAAAATTTTGGTGGTTAGTGGTATGTATGTGTTTGTTGGTGCCTTTTATATGGTGGAGGAAGGGTATGAATTGCAATTAGTGCATTCTTTTGGGCTATGTTGTAAAATATTAGTTAAAAAGCGGGAAATGACTTCCAGTCAATTTTATAAATATTTACGAGGGTCGGGTTTTGTCCCGAGTTCATAAAAATATGAATCTCGTTTGTTAAATCGTTCGTTTTAATAATTAAACGCACAAAAAATGAAATAATAAATTTCGACTCGACTTAATACGTAATGAAATAAAAATTTCAAAAATATCAAATATCGAAATAATCGATACTAAAATATAATATTTGGGCATCCATTGGCATCGCGATCACTATTAGTACTTTTCATCGTCACAACAATTAATTATAGTCACACATTATCGGTTTCAACTAAAACCGTCAAATATAATAATACTTATCATTACTCAGAAATTACAAATCCGTTACATAATTAGGATAAAATAATGATGTCAAGTTCGGGTTATTACATCCTCACCACCTTAATGGAGGGACATCCCGGCGCTCACCTCGCCTCATATTCGTATTGCGTTCCACTAGGAAAGATAAGGGAACTTTCTTCTAAAGAAACTCTCACGATCCCACTTGAACCTCCATCCACGATCTCCACTGGTTCTTCTTACAAAACACAACTTGTCATCAAGTAGTATCTCACCAAAAGAGGATGAATAGTTCCTTATCCACCAATCACTCCTTCAAGCTCGACACATGAAAATTTTATGAATTACACGAAGCTCATTCGATGACAGGAACAAAAGACAGGATTTTCGGGTAAGCCCAGTCAAAAGTAGGGTTTCTAATTAACGGATATCCATTGGCCGGATAGCCATGGACACACATAAAAAAGAACTGACAAGAAAAACATTTTTGTCATCAGAGGGTGCTCACACGCGGATCCTTACTCAAAAGATAATACGAAGACACCATCTCACTTCCGCCCACGCGCATTAAAGTCTCAATAAACATAGCCGTTGAAAGTCAAAAAGACATTACATAATATGTGTTCTCCATGATCGGACGTCATCGGATGATGCCGTCTCAAGTTCTCACAACTTACGATCATTAGAGTAGATCACACACCATATAAGTACATAAAAAGAAAAGGTCGAACATAAACATCCAATATAGATCTCCATCGTTGGTCATCGAGAAAACCTTGAACGAATCCTTGATAATACGACTTGATCTCCAAAATCTTTCCACTTGTGGTATCGGTTACAATATAGTCCTTGAGTGATAATGAATTTATTAACTCCAGTCATTAAGAAATTCGGTCCATTGGCATGATCCACAACATATCGACGTACCATTTACTCCTGCTCTAGTGTTCAATATACAAAAGTGTCCCACTAACTTCTGCTTCAGTGTTCATCTATACAAAAGCATCCTTCTACTTCAGTATTCATCAAGCAAAAGCGTTCCAATAACTTCTGCATCATCATTCGACATACAAAAGTTTCCCAATAGTTTCTACTTCAGTGCTCAAGGCGATGCATCATATTCCTCGTTTAGTTCATCATACTAGCCCCCAAGAGTTTCGTCATAAAAAAGTCTTCGGTTACCCTTCGATAATAGCAAGTAGAATTACAAAATCTTCATATCCATGATAAGTTGTCGTTGATAACTTGATCCTCAGTCAATCCACAAGCACATGCATAAATCCTGGTGATGCTTAAACAAGTCGCCTATTCTCGGAACGGTCAACGGTTCTTAACAATCTGATTATAAAGCTCACGATCATCGAGACACATTAGAAATGATCCATCGAAATAAATCATAACACGAGATAAGTCCAACAGGTTACTCTTACATAGATGATAGTCGACGATCATCATAATGACAACGACACTGAACGATTCTTACCAACGAAATACGATTCGAAGGAAGACGTACGCACACCAAACTTCCACAAATCGAGCCAGACATACTTGGGCCCACTCATTTATAACTCCTTGTCTACATCAAAAGGCGTCCCCTTTCATGAATACAAGAGTTTATAAATTTATGGTTCGGGAACTTATAAGTTTCTTGTTCAAATGAAAAGGCGTCTGAATCCAATTCAACAAAACGATTATAAGTCAACCTACTCAAGTATAACTACCTCTCAACACGATATCGTATCGAAATATCATAGTAATACAAGGTGTCAATAAACTTACATCATGATTTCCGTATTCAAATGTCCCATTCCATTGTAAAAAGGAAAACACGACAATCTAAGGTCTAGTGGTTTAAAATTTTCTTATTCAAATGTCCTAATCCATTTAAATAAGACAACCTTAAACGACTCTTAGTTGGGCGAGTTAAAATCTATATATCTAAATGTCCCATTCCATTTAGATACACAATAATAAGTCACTCAACCGAATGACTACTACGAGCATATCATTGTTGTACCGAAACTATATATATTTGATTAGGATATATATATCTTAAGTCCAACATTGGAATCCTCCTTTTCGCCAATAAAACGTGGTCATATATAATCAAATCACACGTCGCATTACATAGAAGATGTCGACTCGGATAAATGATTCTTCAAAATCATAAGTAGCAACAAAAACACGAACATCGCATTTATCAATTACGTTTCGAAAGGAGATGTCCAAAAATGGCACATCACGATACGATGATAACAATCGAACTTAAACAAGTTGATATGCGATAGGTTACGAAACCATATATACATACTCAAAGTATCAAATGAGTTTCATACTCGTATTTAGATAACATAATCATGAATATCGGTGATTGGCAGTGAAACCAAAATCGATACAAAGCCATATTATAAAATATACGACTATCATTCAAGGAACATTGCTTCGCGTGCAATGCCTTTAAATATCATATTATATTCATACATATACATATTACCATTGCTACATACACATACGTTCACATAATGACAATCAATCATAAGGTAATACAAGAATAGCCTTACCAGAGCCATGCGGAGTAGTTACGTGCTTAAAACCTTTTACAACACACCAAAAGTTATAGTTTAGGACATTTTCAAAATCGACCTAGTTCTCTATAACTTGTGGCTCTGATACCAATTTGTAACACCCCCAAATTACCACGCAACGGAATACCACTATGGGGCGTTACTCATAGAACATCACACACAATCATAGAAAACGACCTCAAAGAGGACGTTAAAAATATTATACAATCTTGTCCAAAAAGTTTCCCATCCCAATATATATAAATCAGAGTAGCGTTTAGTCCCAAAAATCGTTACCAACAAATTAAATTCATTAAAGACTTTTAAAAGTCATTTATTCAATTTATAGGATGGAAAAAAAATTATAAAGTTAGACAAGTAAGCACCAACTTTCTCCTTATATGCTCCGCTGCTATCCATCCTGATTACCTGAAATACATTTGTAAAATCATCAACACAAAGGTTGAGCAAGTCTATAGGTTTTACAAATCATTTGAACACAAGCAAAGATTATAAGTTTGTGGCATGCTTAACAAGCATCGAATAATAATTTGCATCAACAATAATAATTGTATATAGCATAAATTGCATCAAGCTCATGGAACCGAGACCTTAGACACTCCCATATCAGTCTAATAAGACGAGAGATTTATTAATTGTCAGTTACCTCCAGATTATTGGTACATTGTCGTATACCTGACTTCTCAATACAGTATGTTCAAACAGTGTGGAGGTCGGGCCTAAGCTTCTGTGACAAGTCCACACAAACTGAACTAGGGCGGCTTCCCCCATAGATCTATTAATTGTACTAGCGGTTAACCCATCATAGGTTAATTAACGGTCCATAATTGAGGCTTTAACAATGGAATCACTTAATGCAATTTAAAGGCAACCACGGGTCCATTTAAAGTGGGACAAGCATACGATAAAAGACTTGTGTTCCAAGTTTATGAAAAACATGTATTCCCCCTCGCGGGTTTGAAAACCATTTACAAAATAGTGTAAAAGCGAGGCTATAGACATAACTTAGATGGGATACGAAGCTAGTAGTAGTAGTGATCGCCGAAGTGAAGATGCCTCCCAAATATATATACACATCAAAAGCCGTCACCTAACAAACAAGGTGCGCGCTTAGCCACATACTTAAGTATTTCAAAACATACTTGGTATAATAAAATCATCGACTCAAAATAGTATGTACATAGACATGACCAATCAATGCAAGTGATTCCTTCTAACTCCACGACAAGTACTAGTTTTCCAATACTAGCACCTTCGATATTGATCCATCTCAAGATGTCAAATCAATACGGTTCAAGTACCCTAAATGGGTCTCCAATCTCAGAATATACACTCTCACACATTACTTATATTCTTTTAGAACTTTGAGAAGCTAATAGATTAGCCTCTCGTCTCAAACTATGACGCGAGGTTAAGTACCTCCCAAAAATACTCAGCCGGTACTTAGCAAAAGTACACGTTGTTTTACCATACCTAATCAACTCCGTTTTCGACGAAACTTGGTGACAAACTCACTTATAATCTGTAGAAAACTCAGTTTAAATTTCATCAAATAATTCACATTTTTGAACCACCTGCTCGATACATCTTTAGACATTAAAAACCGGACAGTTTTGCACACTTGCACCGTAAAACCATTTTGACCTTGTTAAACATTTCCATTTATAAAATCGCCACTTGACTTTGAAAACAGACTCAAAATTATAAGTTTAGAACCTAACAACAGCCTTTGATCAGTTTTAAAACTCAACTTATAGTCCCCGAGATTCGATCCAAATATCGACAACAATTTCGTATTGTGTCAATACTCGTCTCCCGGTACACGAATATTCAAACTAGCATAACTTTTGACTCGTTTGCAGTTAAAAGCTCTATCTTATATCGAAACGAGCGTCTCGACGACTACTACAACAATATCTAATAATATCAAACTTTAATAAACAGCCACTGTATGAAAAACGGTCTTAAAACTACTGATGTAAAATGACTCTTTAAAAATCATACCAACAACCATTTTGACCCATTTTTATCAACATCAACACTTCAAATATGCTATATTAATCATTCCTAACATCTCATATCATTCCTAAATCACTTGCATGATTAATAATTACAAAATCCATATCAAAAATATAACATGCAACATTTTTAAAATCAATTATTATAATAATAACACACTACTACAACAATGAAATGGATCAAACATCATTGTTCTTGAGTAAAAATCTTTGAAAAGTAAAAGTGAATACATGTAAGTAAAAATCATACCAATAGAATCACCATTGAATTTTAAACATGGGTCTTTGTTTAGTTTTTCTTGAATCAAGCTTAATCAAAAATGGTGATGGTGTTTATGGTGTTGGGGGTGACGGCATAAAGAGAGAGAGTGGGTAGAGAGATAAAATTTTGGTGGTTAGTGGTATGTATGTGTTTGTTGGTGCCTTTTAAATGTGACACCCTAGAACCGAGGTCATTAACGTTACACTAAATTACGCTAATTTTTGAAATTTTTAATAAATTTTAATTTCTATATATATATAAGTATTTTGATTAAAGCCGATGTTCGAGGTTATAATTTTTACGATTGACGATTCAAGAAGGACGAGGACGAACACGATCCCGATGGATGCCCAAATTTCTATAATTATTGACGATTTATCGATAATGTAATTTTTCGAGAATTTTACTTACGGTTCGTGTTAAGTTGAGTCGGGTGAGTTTTATAACTTTCCGAGTACATTTAAAGTATCCCAAAAGTATTTTGGAGTGTTTGGGATAATTTCTGACTCCCGTAAAATTTTCTAAAATGACTAGTGAGTCAATCCCGCAAAGTTTTGGTGTCGTTTTTGCTTAAGGCCAAAAGAAAGGTGAAATTGCACTTTAGTCCCTCCCATTTCACAAAAGGTGGAAGCAACTCACACACACAACATTTCACAAAAAAAAAAAAGATGAACACTCCCTCTCTCTCTCTCTAGGCCGACGGCCAAAACCCCCAAACCACCACCATCCACCATTTTTTTTGAGTTTTGACAAAATCTAACCTTAGACCACCTTCTAAAATCCATTGGTGAGTGTTAATCCATGGTTATTTCAAACATGCATTAACAAAAATTTTTCCAAAAATTTTCAAGATCATTCAAACTCGTTTTTGAGGTTAATTGGATTAATGCATGTTAAATTCATGTGAAATGAGGGTATAATCACTAAACAAACCCACCAAAAATTGATTTGGTTGTGGTGATTTGGTCACCCAAACCCCACGGCTAAAGGGGGTGTTTGGGGAGCCATGGTGATTGATGTTTTGAGCATTGGTTTTGTGTTTGGTTTTGTGTTTATTGATGTTCTAGATGGATACAAGTGTTTGCATGTTTGTTTTTAGATTTTTAGCTTATGAGGTTGAAGATCAATAGGGGTTAGGAACTGAAATTAGTGTTTGGTTATGATTGGGAATGCTTAGGATGAAGCCTAGTAATGATTAATGGGTTTGAAAACAAGTGTAGGAGTGATTTTGGTATGGTTAAATTTAGGCAGAAAGTTTAAGACATTTTCGTAAAAATAATTTTTCCTACAGGTCTAGATAGCTAAATGTAGTCATAGAGTGTCTTCTTAGCTTTAATTTGGTATAAGGTAGAGCTCGTGACTCCAAACGAGCCAAAAGTTATGAGGTTTTAAAGATCGTGTACCGGGAGACGAGAACTTTCATAATCCGAATTTATGTTTAGTTTTAGTCAAATCCCGAGGACCACAAGTATGAATTGGTAAAAGGTCAAAGGTCAAATTTTGGTCACAAACCTGTGTAATTGAGTCTATAAGTGGACTTAGGAGTCAAAGAGGTCAAAGGTGCATTTCAAATAGGTCAAAGAAGTCCAAGTTGGTCGAAGTACAATTTCAGTCCGAAAAATGTAGGTTTTGGAAAAGCGTTGAGTAACGGGTCGTAGAAGTAAAAAATTTTATTAGGGTTAAATATGTGTTATCTACAGGTCTTATAGTATTTTTGAGAATTTTGTCAAATTTTATAAGAACGGTTAAATATAGTAAAACAGCCCGTACTTTCGGTAAGTATCGGCGAAAATGAGTAAAAAATGGATGACGTAAATAATAAGAACAAATGGTGTAAAATGAGTGATGCTTGTTGTTTTGTTTTGGCGTGAGTTGTAATTGTCCTAAGTGACTAGTATCTATGTATTTTATACAGTACCATAAGGTATTTAAAATGAGATTACTCATTACGCGTTATTTGGTTGATAGGTGTTGATTTACCCGGGCATCCGTATCGTCGTCAGTGATCATCTCTCGAACTACCGACTACTTGATATATAAGGTGTGAATTTATAGCCTCGCTTATTATTATTTCAAACTGTTTTACCCGCGAGGGAAATGCATGCTAGTTTTTAAAATGAACGTATGTCATGAATGATTGTTGGTCCCGAATGTTGCCTTTGAAATTGTGTTGAGTACCTAGTTGCAAAAGACCCTAATTTCATGAACTATTAACTATTGTCTTGCCCTTGCGAAGGGGGAAATAGCCGCTTATACAAAGTGATAGTACTATTGGGGTTGACTACCCTATCCGAGACGAGGGCTAGTACGTTGATGCCCCCTGCGGACGGATAATTTGTGATAAGAGATAAGGTATAATTGCAACTGATGCCTTATTAGGGGCCATGGTTTCATCTGAATCACGCCGGTAATTATTACGCGGGTGATTGAGTTAACGGTTTAGTGTCATGAGCTTAAACACAATTGTCAGTATCTTGAATATAGATTGTTTGACCGACAAGTCTATGAATGATCGTGAATGGTTTTTATTTCACATACGTTCAAAATGAATTGTAAAACCTATGAATTCCACTCAACGTTTTCGTTGACCAAATTTTGGCATGTGTTTCAGGTAACCGCTGAAGTGTAGCATGGAGCGTGCATGGGATGGATGTTGTGTGTATGGCTTGGAGTCTGCTTGCTTTTCCTCCCTTTCCTACTTAAACATTTTTAACTTTAATGTTATGTTGTTGTGAAACTGAAATTTTTGGGTCGAGATTCATGGGGACCGAAAACGCTAAACTCTGTTGTACCAAGTGGGGTTGGAAAAACTGTGGACATGTATCATTTAACAATTTTTAATTCAAGTTTTAAGTTGACGTCTCTTTAGAGTCGTTCGATATATCTTGTGTGTAATGATAACTGAGTAGCACCCAAATATTGTAGTTCCGCTGCGCATAGCATTTTGTGGGGGTGTTACATTAAACGACACAATTTAATAGCGAGAAACGACATACTAGTCGGTTTTGAAAATTTGCGGGAGTAGGGGGTCGCCCCGAACACTCGAAAATACTTTTAAAGCAATTTAAACGAACCCGGGATGAAATAAAACGCACCCGGCTCGACTCAACACGAACAAAAAATAAAATTCTCGAAAAATTCTAATATCGACAAAACGATAATAAAACACAAAAATTGGGCATCCGTCGGGTTCGTAGTCGTCATCGTCTTTCTTAAATCGTCAATCGTTAAGATTACAACCTTAAACATCGGTTTCAACTTAAACAATCAAATATATAATACACGAAATTTCTTAAAATTTTCAAAAATATTCGTTATTTAGGATAAAAAAAATGACCCCGGGTTCTGGGTATCACATCCACCCCTCCTTAAAGAGAGCGACGTCCCGACGCTCGCCTCTTCTTATACTCACATTTCGTGTCGCTGGAACAGATGATGATATCTCTCCTTGAAGAAGTCCTCACGTTCCTAAGTGTATTTCGGTCCACGTCTAGAATTCCATCGTACCTTCACAATAGGAATTCTACTGTGCTTCAATCTCTTAACCTTTCGGTCCATAATCTCCACTGGTTCCTCTATAAAATGCATTTTATCGTCAAGCTGAATCTCGTACAATGGAATCACCAATTCCTTATCCGCCAAACTCTTCTTCAAATTTGATACGTGAAACGTGTTGTGAATAGCACTAAGCTCATTCGACAATTCTAACTTATAAGCTACAGGTCCAATTCGTCTAACAATCTTGAACGGTCCAATATACCTTGGACTCAGCTTTCCTTTCTATCCAAAACGTATCACACCCTTCCATGGTGACACCTTAAGCATGACCATGTCTTCGACCTCAAATTCCAACGGTTTCCTCCTATTATCGGCGTAACTCTTATGTCGGCTTCTTACAGCAAGTAAACGGTTCTTAATTTGCAGAATCTTCTCTGTCGTCTCTAAAACCATTTCGGGCCCAGTCAACTGACTCTGTCCCACTTCGCTCCAACACACAGGAGATCTACACTTCCTTCTATACACACTTCAAATGGTGCAGACTTAATGCTCGCATGATAACTGTTATTATACGAAAACTACACTAAAGGCAAGTGGCGTTCCCAACTTCCTCCGAAATCAATCACGCATGCTCGGAGCATGTCCTCCAACGTCTAAATGGTTCGTTCGCTTTGGCCATCAGTTTCAGGGTGATAGGCCGTGCTAAAACTCAATTCGGTGCCCATCGCACGTTGAAGAGATTTCCAAAATTCCGAAGTGAATCTACTATCGCGATCTAAAATGATCGATTTAGGTACACCATGTCGGCAAACAATTTCCTTCACGTACACACTGACAGGTTTCTCCATGCTATCCGTCTTCTTCATAGGTAAAAAGTGAGCAAATTTCATCAATCTATCCAAGATCACCCAAATCATATCACAACCACTAGGAGTTCTCGGTAAACCCGTCACGAAATCCATAGCGATCTTTTCCCATTTCCATTCTAGGATCTCAGGTTGTACCAACAACCCAGACGGTCTCTTGTGTTCAGCTTTAACCTTCACGCAATTTAAACACTTACTGAGGTAACGAGCAATCTCTGCCTTCATATTCGGCCACCGGTAGACTTTCTTCAAATCGTGATACAACTTATCCGCTCCAGGATGTGTCGAGTACTTCGACTTATAAGACACATTCATAACCAAATCTCGTAATCCAGGCATTCCTTCCTCGGATGGACATAGCGGTAACCAAATCCGATTCTCAAAATATCTCAGCCCGTCTGACTTTACCACAAAAAGAGGTTTCTGTAGTCTCCCCAGATTCTCAGCGCTAATATTTTCTTTCATCAATCCCTTCTCTTGAGCCTTCAATATTGTTCCGGTCAAATCTACACCCTCAGTCATCACTAACGCTCTGACTCTCAAAGGTTTCTCCCTATCCTTCCTACTAAGTGCATCCGCTACAACGTTCGCCTTGCCAGTATGGTAGCGAATCTCGCAGTCATAGTCACTCAGTAGCTCCACCCATCGTCTTTGCCTCATATTCAACTCCTTCTGTTCTAATATGTGCTGCAAACTCATATGGTCAGTGAATACAACACACTTAGTCCCATACAAGTAGTGTCTCCACAACTTTAGCGCAAAAACTACAGCTCCCAATTCCAAATCATGCGTAGTGTAGTTTTCCTCATGCTTCCTCAATTGCCTCGACGCGTAAGTGATCACCTTATCATGTTACATCAAAACAGCTCTATAACCCTTATGAGACGCGTCACAATAAACCATGAAGTCTTCGATTCCTTCCGGTAATGACAAAATCGGAGCAGAACACAGTTTGTCCTTAAGTGTTTTGAAAGCGATTTCTTCATCATTTCCCCATTCAAACACCCGATTCTTCTCAGTAAGCTTGGTCAACGGCTTTTCAATCAACGAAACCCTTCGATGAATCTCCGATAATAACCAGCTAAACCAAGAAATTGTCGAACTTCAGTTGGCGTTGTCGATGACGACCATTCCTTAATTGCCTCTACCTTGGCAGGATCCACACGAACTCCTTCGCTGTCAATCACATGCCCAAGAAATTGAACATATTCCAACCAAAATTCACACTTGGAAAATTTTGCGTACAGCTTCTCTTTCTTCAACAGCTCCAATATCGTCCTCAAGTGCTTCTCATGTTCTTCTTTTCTCTTGGAGTAAATAAGAATATCATCAATGAATACAATGACAAACTTATCCAAATACGTCTTGCACACTCGATTCATAAGATCCATGAACACTGCAGGCGTATTCGTTAACCCAAAAGGCATCACTTGGAATTCAAAATGTCCATATCGCATACGAAAAGGAGTTATAGGAATATCATCCTCTCTAACTTGCAGTTGATGATACCCTGATCTCAAGTCAATCTTCGAGTACACACAGGAATCAGATCAGTTGCAAGGATCAAATAAATCGTCAATCCTCGACAATGGATACCGATTCTTAACCGTCAATTTGTTAAGCTCTTGATAGTCGATAGACATTCTAAACGACCCATCCTTCTTCTTTACAAACAACACAGGCGCTCCCCATGGTGATAAACTCGGTCTAATAAACCCCTTATCCATCAATTCCTTCAGTTGATCAGATAACTCATTCAGTTCTGATGGTGCCAATCGATAAGGTGCACCAGCAACTGGTGCAGCTCCTGGCATCAAATTGATCCGAAATTCCACTTCACGTGAGGGCGGTAAACCCGACAACTCATCAGGAAAAACATCCAGGTACTCTAGAATCACAGGAACCTCTTCCAACTTTGTCTCTACATCACCATCACTAGAAATCTGCGCCAGAAATACATCGCATCCTTCTTCCATATAACTCATCATCTTCAAGCAAGATATTACTCTCAGACGAGAAGTACAATCATTACCATTCACAGTCAAAACCCTATTCCTCAAATGGATTTGGAACAACCTTTCTCCACAAACAATCCCCGCACTATGCGCCATTAACCAATCCATCCCAATAATCACGTCGAAAGATCCTAGATCTATAGGCATTAAATCGATATCAAAGGCATAATTCTCTAACTTCAAGGTACACCCTCTTAGTATAGAATTAGTACTAACAATCTTTCCATCGGCTACTTCCACATTATAGTTAGTCGTTAGCATCACCGGTTCTCTATTGATAAGGCGACTAAATTTTACGTCTACAAAGCTTTTTTCGGATCTAGAATCAAATAATACACTAGCATAACGAGCGTCAAGTAGAAAGGTACCGGTCACCACATTCGTGCCTTGCGGTTTGTCAACAGTACCTACTCGGTATACAGCAGCAGCATTATTTCCTCCCTTCCTATTCCCAGCTTTCGGGCAGTTTCCTTGATTTTACCCTGATGACGTATAGTCCCCAGCCGGGTCATGAACCCGTCCCATTCCTGATGGGTTGGATTAATATCATTTAAGCTTATGGGCTTTAATGAACAGTAACTGCATACATGTGTGCGGCCCACGGCCCGGCATGGCCGGTACAGGGTTAGACAGAATCATACTCTTATTATGATTAGGATTTACCCCAAAGTAAAGGACAGTCCATTAGGTTTTCACCGCCTATATAAGGAACCCCCAAGGGTTCCACAAAGGTATTAGATTCTACATACTCTCAATTCATCTGATTCCATAACCCTAACCGATTACTTACTCTCACGCTGGAGTCTAATCGTGGGATACATTCCCACGGTAAGCCTAACACGTATTGTTTTAGTGTGCAGGATCATAACCAAATGTTTCACTTGGTGCAGGAGCCGGAGCCCAGCCAACCTGAATTAAGCCTAATTCAGGTCTAGCAAGGATCATCCAACTTTTATATCAACAAGTTGGCGCCATCCATGTGACCAATACACAAAGCTAGAGCAAATCTAATCTCGATCTCTCTCAATGACGAAAGGACATCCGCAAGGAAACCCGAGAAACACACATCCTGCGAATCGGAAGTCCACAGGGGACGGGATACTCATTCCCACTCACTCCCACGACAACCAAACAGGTGGACCGAATAACCAGATCGTTTTTCAGTCCATGGGTGGAGTAAGCACGTCCACTGTCACCCCACCACCAACCTCGACCTTGGACAACCCTGCTCCAGGGAGCGCGCCTAAGCCCACTAACAAGGAGCCGCGCAGGCCATCAACTGTGGAAGAAGTGGAATTCGAACCATTTAGTGAGGAAGATCTAGCTCAAGTTCTCACGCAGAACTTCGAGAGGATCGTCCCAGGAATCGCGTCCAGGTTAGACCTAGGTAGGAACCTCCAATCTAGGCTCAACTTTGGCAGGGCCGCATCCGGCAACTCTCCTCAGACCCAAAGGAAGAAGAGGGAACGACCCCAGGAACGAAATCTCTTTGAGGAAACCCCTCAACCTCGGCCGGATCTGTTATGCAGGAACTACTACAGGTGGGGAACAAGTGTGTGGGATAGGGTGAATACCGGGAGAAAGGCTCTTAGCTCTTCTCATAGAGAGGATCCTTTACCAAAAGGTGGGGCACCACCCCCTTCCCCCGGTCCATCAAGAGAGGATTCAGATGACCATCCACCCAAACGTCGCCGACCTAGGGGTACTCCTCCACCGCCGCCAGACGATAAAGAGTACTACGGTGGCCCATATTATCGTGATGCGGAAGGAGAAGATCTCTCCCGCCCATGGTGTGATCCTAATCTCACCCGTCCATGGTGTGATCCCAGGGAGGATCCTTTTACTCTCCGCATATGGAATTACTCCGAGGATAAAAAGCATCGCATGCCGGCGTGCGTCAAGACTTATGATAGGTATGGTGATCCGGATGATCACCTAAAGATATTTGACACGCAGGCGAAATTTGAACGATGGTCCATGCCTATATGGTGCCAGATGTTCAATTCAACCTTGATCGACAATGCTCGTGATTTGTTTAAGGGAATTCCTCCCCGAAGCATTGATAGCTTCACTGAGCTACGTACTGCGTTCAAAAACAATTATACTTAGCGAAAGAAGTATAATGGGGACCCAGTCTCATTGGCAAACGTCAAGCAACGGCCTGGGGAATCTACGGAGGCCTTCACCGAACGCTTCAATGACGAGTGCACGCGTACAAAGACAATGCCGGAACTCCTAAAAATTTCCGATTATATGCATGCCATAACAGACATGGAATTAATTAGACGTCTCAATGACAAGCAACCGGAGAAGTATGACGACCTTATGGAAAGAGTCAGGATCTTCATAGAAGGAGAAACTGCGGTAGCCGCAGCCTATCCTTCAAAAGGAAACAACTATCGATCGAACGACCAGTCCAGGAGACAGTCGGGTGGTCAAAGCAACCAGGGCAGTGGAAGGATCTCGGACTACAAGAGCCAAAACAAAGGAGGGTGGTCGGAGGACAAATTTACCCCTCTAAAGATGTCCTACCGGGAGATCTTGCTGACAGAAGGGGCCAACTTCCCGAGACCTCCCCCAATGACGACTCCGGTGGACCGTCGTCAAGGAAATCGCTTTTGCGAATTCCACAACGACAAAGGCCACGACACGGAGGAATGTATCCAGCTCAAGAAGCGCATTAAGTCACTGATCAAGTCAGGTAAACTCAAACATTTGGTCAAGGATTGGAAGGACTGAAAGGACAACAAGAAGCATGACAAGAAGGATCCCCAAAAGGAAAAACCTTCGACCATATACATGATCCAATCCTGGCAATGCCGCACAAAGCAGAAAATTAGTCAAAAAATTTCACGCGGCAGAGAAATCTCATTCCATCCCATTACGGCAAGCGACATGGCCGATGCACCTCTCACAATTGAGGTAAGCATTGGAACACACAATGTTCTCCGTATGTGTATGGATTTAGGGTCATCGGCGGAAGTACTTTACGAACACTATTTTGTACAGCTAAGACTAGAAATAAGAAGCCAATTAGTACCGGCCACGTCGCTGCTCATCGGCTTTAGTGGAGACACCATATGGTCGATAGGACAGTTGCGTCTCTTAGTAACCATTAGGAATGAAGAGCATTCCACCACGGCGTGGATGAACTTTATGGTTATACACTCACACTCTCCATACAATGGGATCATAGGAAGACCAGACATCCTAGCCATACGGGTAGTACCCTCTACGGCTCACGGAATGATTTAAATCCCTGTGGAAGTAGGAATTGTCACCATCTATAATTCAATCATGACAGCATCTGAATGTCATGCCGTGGCAACACCAGTCCTACTGGTACCCACCAAGGAAGGATCACCACCCCCCAACTGGAGGTTGGCAATCCATCCTGATTATCTGGAACAAGAGGTGTCCATAGGAGGAATGCTCTTGGATAGCGGCAATAGGGCCATGTGGTCTCTTCTGAAAGCAAACTTGGATGTAATCGCATGGAAGCCCAACCATATGACGGGTGTGCCGCATGCGATAGCAGAACATAAACTCCAAATCCGCCAGGGATACCCCCCCCCCCCCCCCGTTAAGCAAAAAAAGCGTGGTCAGGCACCAGAACGCAGCTAAGTAATATTGGATGAAGTACGGAATTTAGTGGATGCAGGAATTATGCGCGAGGTATACTACCACGAGTGGTTATCCAACCCGGTCATGGTCAAGAAGCATGACTGGAGCTGGCGCATGTGTGTGGACTTCACAGACCTGAACAAAGCCTGTCCACAGGACTGCTATCCATTACCAGAGATTGATTGGAAGGTGAAATACCTATGTGTATATCCCTTTAAGTGCTTCTTAGACGCATACAAAGGATACCACCAGATCCAGATGGCGGAAGAGGACGTGGAGAAGACAGCGTTTCATACTAGTCAAGGCGTATACTGTTATAAAAAATGCCATTTTGACTAAAGAACGTCGGGGAAACATATCAGCGACTCGTTGATAAAGCTTTCGACTCACAGATAGGCCGCAACCTTGAGGTCTATGTTGACGATCTAGTCATCAAAAGTCATACGGAGGAGGCACTTCTCCGTGACGTCCAAGAGACGTTTGACACATTAAGGAGGATTAATATGAAACTGAATCCAAAAAAATGCATGTTTAGGGCGACTGAAGGGATGTTCCTTGGATATATGATTGATCCAAACGGCATCAAGCCTTGTCCAGAAAAGACGGACGCGGTTATATAGTTACCGTCTCCTCAGACGCGAAAAGAGGTACAATCTTTAAATGGAAAGTTGGCCGGGCTAAACAGGTTCTTGTCGAAATCCGTGGAGAATTCACTCCCCCTATTTAAAACACTCAAGAAGAGTATCAAGACGGGAGATTTCCGTTGGACAAAGGAAGCTGAGGAAGCTTTTGGTCAGCTTAAACAACACCTCACAGCTCTTCCCATGCTAGTTGTACCCCGACCTAGGGAAGAGCTCATCATGTATCTGTCGGCTACAGATGGAGTAATAAGTGCGGTACTTATGACGGATAGGGACACAGTCCAAACTCCGGTCTACATCATAAGTAGAACACTACAAGGGCCAGAGTTGAATTATTCCTCAATGAGAAATTGGTTTTGGCATTAGTATTCGCCACAAAACGGTTACGCCGGTACTTTCAGGCGCACCCAATTGTGGTTATTACTGATCAACCAATAAAACAAATCATCTCAAAACCAGACGTAGCCGGCAGGCTACAGAAGTGGAGCATTCTGCTAGGAGAGCATAACATCTCCTACAGACCAAGGACCACGGTCAAAGGACAAATCTTGGCAGAATTCTTGGTCGAGAAGCCAGATGAGGACGGACCAGTAACACAACAAGAGGAAGCTCCAGCAGAACCATGGGTATTATTCAATGACGGATCCTCGTGCATGGACGGATCAGGAGCTGGTCTCATCCTTACGAATCCAGAAGGAATGGAGTTTACATACGCCCTGTGCTTTGAGTTCACAACCACCAATAATGAGGCAGAATATGAAGCGTTGATTGCGGGTTTAAAAATCGCCGCTAGAATGGGAGTCCGCAACCTTGAGGCCTACGTGGACTCACGGATTGTCACGAACCACATTCTAGGGGGTTACGTAGCCAAGGAGGACAACATGGTTCGATACTTGGAGAAAGTCAAGTCGCTCATTGCTACTTTCAGCAAGTTTTCTATCAAACAGGTACCAAGAGGTGAAAACAAGAAGGATAACGCTCTTAGCAAGATTGCGTCCACAAGTTTTGCCCACTTATCCAAACAAGTCTTTGTAGAAATACTAAAGGAAAAGTCTATAACGGAAGGGGAAGTCACATCTATAGTTGAGGAAGATGGACCTACATGGATGACCCCGATTATCAGCTATTTAACTGACGAAACCCTTCCGGATGAGGTTAAGGCGGCATGGCGTATCAGAAGGAAGTCGCAGCACTTTGAGCTTCGAGAAGGTATTCTTTACAAGCGCTCTTTCTTAGAGTCGTGGTTACGGTGTGTTGGGCCACGCCAGGCTACTTATGTGATCAGTGAGGTACATGAAGGGCTATGCGGTATGCACGCAGGCCCCCGATCTATAGTGGCATGAGCTCTACGCATAGGATATTATTGGCCTACTATGCACAGGGATGCACGCGACATGATTCGTAAATGCAGTGATTGCCAAGTGCACAGACAAGTACCGCGACATCCGCAGCAGGAACTGACACCCATCACGTCCCCATGGCCATTCTATAAGTGGGGGATAGACATTGCAGGACCTTTTCCAGTGGCTGTAGGGGGAGTTATGTTCTTGATTGTCGCAATGGACTACTTCACAAGATGGATAGAAGCTAAAGAGGTCAAATCCATTACGGGCAAGCAGGTTAAAAAGTTTGTATGGGAAAACATCATATGCCGTTTTGGCTTGCCAGGAGAAATCATCTCGGACAACGGGAAGCAGTTTGCGGATAACCCATTCAAGGACTGGTGCGCAACATTGAATATCACGCGGCGTTTCGCATCCATTAATCACCCTCAGAAAAATGGTCTTGTGGAACGGGCAAATAGAAGCTTAGGTCAAGGCATCAAGGCACGCCTAGATGAACGAAGTGCCAAATGGGTAGATGAGCTGCCACATGTTCTATGGGCACATAGGACTATCATTAAAACAACCAAAGGGGACACTCCATTTGCGCCGACCTACGACACTGAAGCTATTATACCAGCTGAAATTGGAATGCCGACCATCCGTACAACGGAGATTAATGTTGTCACGAACGACGAGCAACTCCGGATTAATCTGGACTTGTTGGAGGAAAAAAGAGAAATAGCGGCTATCAATGAGGCCAAGTCCAAGGCACGGATGATGGCTGATAGGTGTGTAAACACCCATCCTTTTTACCACTTAATTACAATAATAACCGAGCTAAAACGTGTATTTTATGTCATTTATGTCGGAATTATGCGTGGTTTGTGTTTTTGTTGTGATTTAGGACGAAAAGGTGAAAAGTGGAGAAAACACGGGCATTCACAGGCTTATATCGAAGAAAAAGACAAAAGACGAAGTCGAAAGATCAAGAGTGCAAAAAGAACGGAAGTCCAAGACCAATTCTGAAGATTTATCGAAGAAAAAGTCAAAAGACGGAAGTTTACCAAAAGCCGAAGAACTCAAGTCTAATTTATTGAAGAATTACAAGACGAGTTCAAAGAAATCCCGAGCCCAAGTCATTAAAGTCCAAGATTTAAGAAGATTAAAGAAAGCAAGGACCTAATGACGCAATTAAGGAAAAGATGAAAGAGGGAGGAATCTTCCTAAGCACTCCTTAATCTCTACTATAAATAGGCCATTAGGATAATCATTTCATTTTTGTTGGATAGCTTGACAAACTATTTCTTCCATTTTAATTACCTTGCACATTTAATTACCTTGTCATTTACTTTTCATGTCCATTTAAATACCTTGTCTTGCACCTTAATTACATTTAATTTCAAGTAAGTTTCTCTTTTAATTCTTGTCAATCTTTAATTTTTCTTGTTAATCTCCTATCTACCTTTCTTTGTTTGATCTTAATCTTCATGCTTTATTGTTTATTTTCATGTTCTTGATTTTTTATTGATTTATTTAAGTCGGTTTTGATTATTTTGATTAGTTTTGTTAGTTTGAATGTTTTGGATTGTTTGATTATCATTAGTAGATTTTTTGTGATTAGTTTGATTCAATATTGTGGTTGATTTAGATTGGATTTGTTTAGATTCGTGTTGTTCTTGTTCTCCTTGTTCTTCGGTTTACTGTTACTGATCTTTTCCCAGGGAAAGTTCCGGATCAAGACAATCTCTTCCGTATCAACACCTTCATTCGGAACATTCAAAGTTCCGAATCAAGGCTTGTTCATTCGGAACCTATTCCGAACCAGTGAAGTTCCGAACCAAGAAGAAGTTCCGAACCAAGGAGTTTTATTCGGAATATTTCATTATTCCGGATCAACACATTTCATTCGGAACATTCAAAGTTCCGAATCAAGCTAGTTCATTCGGAAGTATTTCGAACCAGTGGAAGAGGTGTTTTATTCGGAACATTCAAAAGTTCCTAACCAAGGGTTCCGAATCAAGAAGTTCCGAATCAAGGCTTTTGTTTAGGAAGTTCCGAATCAGCAAAAGTTCTGAACGAAGGATTTATTCCGGATAAGTGACATATTCCGATTAGAGAATTTGTTCCGGATCAAGGATTTTGGTAAATATTCCGAGTGAAGAAGAATAATTCCGAACGAAGGTGACATTCCGGATGAGTGATTATTCCGAACAAAGGATTATTCCGAATGAGCTGTTTTCAGGTTCTTTTTAGTTTTTAATTTTTAATTTTCAAGCTTTACTTTTCTCGCCTTTTTCTTAGTCGCACTTTAAGTTTAATTGCCTTAGATTTATTTTAGCCTTGCCTTATTTTAAGTTTTAGTTGCGTATTAAGTTTGCCTTAGATAGATTTAAGTTTGCGTTATTTACGTTTAGTGCCCATTTACTACTCGTCGCGCTTTTAAATACTTGTCATTTATTTTCAGTTAGACTTAGATTTATTTTACTTGCCTTTTACTTTAAAGTTTTGCACAATTTAATTACTACAACGACACAACTATTTGTTCCACCAAAGAACGACTGAGTCGCATAGTTAACCAGATCAATTCGATTAGACCAACACAACGAACTTAATTTTTATACGGGCAAAAGCTTAGTTATCAAATGGCACCGCTGCCGGCTCTTTTGGTAAAGATTAACGGTTTTCTGTGAGAGACGCGTTTCTTTTTGGGATCCGTTCACTTGTGAGCTTTATTTTCTTGCTTAAAAAATTCAAAAAACCATAAAAATTAAAAATTGTTAAAAATCCATAAAAATTAAAAATTTCAAAAATCCAAAAAGATTCTATTTTTATTGTGTATATATATTGTCTTTGCGTTTGGTATTGTTTTCTTTTGCCTTTGTAGGTGTATGCATACTAGATCTTCTACTTATCAAGAGCCCGAGACTCGAGAAGATTTAAGTATGGCAGGTGTTAACAACAATAATAATCCACCGCACCTCAACAATAACAACAATGTTCTTCCACAGCCCGATCTTCGGACAATGGAGGAGCTTTGTCAACCTACCATGTTTGGACGAGGAGGACCGATTGCGCCTCCGGAGTTTTCGTTGAAGCACCACATGATTCAGCAAGTGCAAACTAATCCATTCGCCGGAATGCCTGATGATGATGCCAACAAACACCTCGACAAGTTCATTACAATCACTCAAAGCATGAAGTTGCCCGGTGCTACAATGGATGTTCTTCGCCTATAACTCTTCCCACATACTTTATCAAATCACGCCGAGAAATGGTTTGATCGTATCCTGAAGAATTCAATTCATACTTGGGATGACATGACTCAACGCTTTTTATCGCGCTACTTTCCACCATCCATGGTCACGAGCCTTCGCAATCAAATCAGCGGTTTCATGCAAGACCCCGATGAATCTCTTTTTGATGCTTGGGAAAGATATAATGTCTTGATCGATCGTTGTCCAAACCACAACATGCTCCCTGTGACCTTACTTGATACTTTCTACAACGGTTTGACTTTTCGAGATCGTGATACGAGTAATGCAGCCGCCGGTGGCACATTTATGAAAAGGAGACCTGAGGAGTGTAGCGAGCTTATTGTGAACATGACTACTCACCACAAAAATTGGGATTCCTCCGCTTCTTCAAGGAACAACCCGAGAGTCAATGTTTCTTCTACTTCAGCAAGCCCCGACATGACCGAATTCACCCGCATGATGACTGAAATAAACAAAAATATCTTGCTTCTCACTACAAACCAACAACAACAAGTTAAAGCGGTTGCACCTTCTTGTGAAACATGCGGCGGTCCTCACTCATACACCGATTGTCCTTCTACACAAGCAAATCCGAAAAATGTGTATGCAGCTTATGGTAATTATTCACCGTAAAATTACCAAGCTCGACCTCAAGGGGATCGAAATTTGCTGAGTTACCGATCAAACAACTACCTTTCACCCGGTTTTTCTCCTCAAAACCAAAACCTCAACAACAATTACAATAGAAGCAACCAAATCCCACCAAGAGCTTCTAATCCTTATCACCCACCCGCTCAACAAGGCCCACCCATGAATCAAGATGTTGAAGCTTTGATGAGAACCCAAGGAGAGCAAATCAAGAATCTACAGAGCTAAATTATCAATTTGAAAGGAGATATTACCAAGAAAGGGAATGACATTAGATCCGAGCTTCGAGATAATATCCAATCCTCCTTCAGCAATCAAACAAATGATTTGAAGAATATGCTGGCTAGTTTCTTGCCCACAACTCAACCCTCTACCTCGAGTTCTCCACCTTTTAACACCGTCACAAATCTGCGAGCAAATGTGAGTGCTATTACTACTCGTAGTGGGGTTACAATAGTAGGACCACCTATCCCACCCCCATCATCTACACCTCCTCCACCACCATTTATCCCTACTCCTCCTACACCTAGTATTAGTACACCATTACCGTCTCCGCCTCGTCATGACGATGTCACCAAGAAGAACCCTTCAACATCTCAACCTTTACCTGCTACACCTACACCTTCACCACCTAAACCCAATATCCCTTATCCTTCACGGCTAGGCAAGACCACAATGCTAACCAAGGATGACTGTCAAATGTCAAATTATTTGAAGATGATCTCTCAAATGAATTTCAACATCAACCTTGTCGAAGCACTTGTCCACATGCCGAAATTTGTCAAAGCATTCAAGGAATTGCTTAACAAGAAGGAGAAGCTGATTGAGCTCGCCAACACACGCTTAAATGAAAACTGTTCTGCAGTTATTCTTAAAGAACTTCCGGAAAGCTTGGAGATCCCGGTCGTTTTGTGTTGCCTTGCATTTTCAACAAAACTGAAGCATTTACTGCCCTTGCTGATCTCAGGGACAGTATAAATCTTATGCCTTTGAGTGTTTGGAAAACACTATCATTACCCGACCTTACTCCAACAAAGATGACTCTTGAACTTGCAAATCGCACTCTCGCTTACCCGTTAGTATTGCCAAAGACGTGTTCATTAAAGTTGGCACATTTACTTTCCCGGTCGACTTTGTGGTTGTTGATTATAAAATGGACCCTCGTATTCCTTTAATACTTGGTCGGCCATTCTTGAGAACCGGACGAGCTTTAGTCGATGTTTCCGAAGGTGAGCTCATCTTAAGAGTCGGGGATGATGCACAAGTGTTCAATATGGGGAAGCTCACAATCAAATCCTATGGACGAGAATCTGCGAATATGATTAATGTGCTCGATGATTTTGTCATCTACAGCAATCCTCTATTCGAGTCATGCATTGATAATCCACTTTTTGAAGATGATGTGGATGATTCTCTCTCTAATTTGGAACCTTCTCCCATATATTATTCTCCACCGATCTTTGATGCTTATGATGATGATTCTAGCTCAGATACGGATGATTTTGATTATTGTACTTCTGAGTATCCCGACATGCCCACATATGATGATTTTGATGAGGCCGATACTCTTTCGAGTGATTCTTCTCATGATGAAGATCCTCCGCCATCACTTGATCCTACTATGGATGATTACTCATTTGAGGAAGATTTCTCTGCTTTTCTCAATACTTACTTCCCTCATGAGAGTGATGCACCTCCTTTGGACTTTGAAGATTATCGTCTTGATCCTACTTTGGATTTGAAGAAAATTCTTTCAAAGGAGAAGCAACCGGTCGACACCAATATCCGCAGCACATATGATTTAACACCTCTTTGTCCACCTTCTGAGGACGAGGTTGTGCATTTTCTTCGCGGATCTTCTTCACATTCTGCTGAGCCTGAGTGCTATTTTCCCCTAAAGGAAAAGGTGTTCGATCTCGTTATCGATATTCTGCAGCCATCTCAATATCCACCTGATGAAATAAAAGGAAAAATCTTTGGAACTTTGGAAGATATGCTTGCACCACCTCACCCTTGCTTCCACCGTGCTCCATCCTTGCTTAAGGGAACCTTGCCTATCCTTCTTTGGCTTGCCTTGTTCGCCTTAAGCTTGTGCTATTTGATGGACGAAAATGTCTTTTATCCTGGTGGATATATTTCATGCTTCTTCCTATGATAATCAAGGTCAAGTCTAGCTCACAACTCGGTTAACAAAAATCAAGCGCTTCTTGGGAGGCAACCCATGTATCTATCTTTTAGCTTTCTCTATCCTAAGTGTAGGGGAGACCCGTTTGTGTTTGCTATTTCCTCTCTTCTACTATTCAGGGATTCGACCGCTCAATGATCCACTCTTGATGATTTTTGACGACCCGTGATTCCGTGTTCCCATTTTCCCGGTTCTATCCTAAACTCTTTTCGATTCACTATTTTATATTATTAATATTAAAATAGGAATCTCTTTAGTTGTCTTTTCCTTAGCGAGATTTAAACAAAGTGCACAATGTCCTAAGTGTAGGGGAGTTTACTTCCACATGCTTAAACATTGAGGATAATGTTTATATTAAGTGTAGGGGGACTTCTATCGAAGTTAAGTGGCTCTTTTCCTTGTATTTGTCCTCATTTTAACCGGAAAATCAATTTTTCGACATTTTTCAAAATTTTTGATCTATTTTGGCCTATTAGTTTTCTCTTTTGTATAGTTATTTTCTTCCTTTATTAGAATAAATTTTTAATAAAGTGGTTTTTATTTTCGAACGTTATGAATCTTTTGACTCAACCCGAGTTTACTTATCTAAGTTTACTCTAGCTAGTATTCTTAACGTGTTTAAGTCAAGTTTTGCTAGGCTTTTATATAGGGAGCTATAAAAAGCGAAAGTCTTAAGTCTCACGGGTTAAGAACAAGAACTTTTCGCAAGTTCCTATAATTGACCCTAGAGAGTCGTTTATCAAGGGAACTTTAAAATGCGAATTCTAAAACTTGAAAAAGTCTAAGAGTTTTCAAGATCCTATAGATGACTCGAAAACCCAAAACTTTGATTTAATAGGCTAAGCATCCACGAGTCTCATTCCTTGAGATTTTAAACTGTGGAGAACGAGAGATGATAGGTTCAATTATAAGTTTGGTATTCTTTCGTGAATTTATGTGAGTTATTTATAAGCCTATTCTCCCATCGCTTGCTAATAAATTTATATACAATAAATAAGGTTTTACGATTTGAAAAGTTACTTAGCTTCTAGCCCAATATCGTTTAAAAGTTGCCCGGTATGGACTAGAGTTCATAGCCAAGGCATAACTTATTGAAGCGGGATGCGAAGATTGGCGAGTCCGAAAAGGCCCTAACAAGGCATGAGGGCTACATTTTGTTGCTAAAGATCCAAAGTGATGGGAAGAATAATTTATCAAAGATCAATATGAAGGATCGAGACACACGACAAAAAGCGAAAACTCCCCAAAACTCATGGAGAAGTCTATCCAAAAAGGCCCTAACAAGGTATCAGGATAAATAAATCCAAGTCCAAAAAGGAGGCGGATCGTTGTATATCAAAGTCCAAAATAAAGATTGGAGAAAAATGAAAAAGTCGTGGTCTAAGTATGAATCTCTCAAAACTTCAAGTAAAGAAATTCCTATATGAAGAGAAGACCATTATTTCATGAACGTCTCTCAAGGTTTGAAGTATGAAGTCGCTGCCAAATATCGGTCCGAGAAAGGTCTCAAATCGCGAAGCGAGTTATGCCATGATATGAACTTTATGAGGTCCCGAGAAGCAGTTTTAAAAGATTTTGTCCTTTAGCTAACTATTGATTAAATCGTTCACTTTATTTTAGGCCTAAATAACTATCGAAATAAGTCAAAAATGCATCCTAGTGATCATTCAAGACAATAATAAAATATAAGAGATACACCTAGGAATAAGGGAGTCTAAGTAAATAATTGGACCACATGAGTTCGTGTTAGTTTGCTAACTTATAATAACAATGATCTCGTTTTTAAGCTTGGTTTGGAGAAAGTTAAAACTTGAGGATGATGATTATTCATAACATTTCCAAAACCCGAAGGTATGTTTTTGATTTCTTTATTTTGAATGTTTATAGTTTTCTATCTCTTTAATAAATGCCAAGGTGGATTGATTTTGATGAAAAATGTAAACGTGCTTTGTAACTAATGCATTGCATGAGGACATTGCAATGGTCCAAGTGTAGGGGATTTGATAGGTGTGTAAACACCCATCCTTTTTACCACTTAATTACAATCATAACCGAGCTAAAACGTGTATTTTATGTCATTTATGTCGGAATTATGCGTGGTTTGTGTTTTTGTTGTGATTTAGGACGAAAAGGTGAAAAGTGGAGAAAACACGGGTATTCACTAGGCTTTTATCGAAGAAAAAAGACGAAAGACGAAGTCGAAAGATCAAGAGTGCAAAAATAGCGGAAGTCCAAGACCAATTCTGAAGATTTATCGAAGAAAAAGTCAAAAGCCGAAGAACTCAAGTCTAATTTATTAAAGAATTACAAGACGACTTCAAACAAATCCCGAGCCAAAGTCATAAAAGTCCAAGATTTAAGAATATTAAAGAAAGCAAGGACCTAATGACGCAATTAAGGAAAAGATGAAAGAGGGAGGAAGCTTCCTAAGCACTCCTTAATCTACACTATAAATAGGCCATTATGATAATCATTTCATTTTTGTTGGATAGCTTGACAAACTATTTCTTCCATTTTAATTACCTTGCACATTTAATTACCTTGTCATTTACTTTTCATGTCCATATAAATACCTTGTCTTGCACTTTAATTACATTTAATTTCAAGTAAATTTCTCTTTTAATTCTTGTCAATCTTTACTTTTTCTTGTTAATCTCCTATCTACCTTTCTTTGTTTGATCTTAATCTTCATGCTTTATTGTTTATGTTCATGTTCTTGATTTTTTATTGATTTATTTAAGTGGGTTTTGATTATTTTGATTAGTTTTGTTAGTTTGATTGTTATGGATTGTTTGAATATCATTAGTAGATGTTTTGTGATTAGTTTGATTTAATCTTGTGGTTGATTTATATTGGATTTGTTTAGATTCGTGTTGTTCTTGTTCTCCTTGTTCTTCGGTTTGCTGTTACTGATCTTTTCCCAGGTAAAGTTTCGGATCAAGACAATCTCTTCCGTATCAACACCTTCATTCGGAACATTCAAAGTTCCGAATCAAGGCTTGTTCATTTGGAACCTATTCCGATCCAGTAAAGTTCCGAACCAAGAAGAAGTTCCGAACCAAGGAGTTTTATTCGTAATATTTCATTATTCCGGATCAACACTTTCATTCGGAACATTCAAAGTTCCGAATCAAGCTAGTTCATTCAGAAGTATTTCGAACCAGTGGAAGAGGTGTTTTATTTGGAACGTTCAAAAGTTCCGAACCAAGGGTTCCGAATCAAGAAGTTCTGAATCAAGGCTTTTGTTTAGGAAGTTCCGAATCAGCAAAAGTTCCGAACGAAGGATTTATTCCGGATAAGTGACATATTCCGAATAGAGAATTTGTTCCGGATCAAGGATTTTGGTAAATATTCCGAGTGAAGAAGAATCATTCCGAACGAAGGTGACATTCCGGATGAGTGATTATTCCGAACAAAGGATTATTCCGAATGAGCTGTTTTCAGGTTCTTTTTAGTTTTTAATTTTTAATTTTCATGCATTACTTTTCTCGCCTTTTTCTTAGTCGCACTTTAAGTTTAATTGCCTTAGATTTATTTTAGCCTTGCCTTATTTTAAGTTTTAGTTGCGTTTTAAGTTTGCCTTAGATAGATTTAAGTTTGCGTTATTTACGTTTAGTGCCTATTTACTTCTCGTCACGCTTTTAAATACTTGTCATTTATTTTCAGTTAGACTTAGATTTATTTTACTTGCCTTTTACTTTAAAGTTTTGCACAATTTAATTACTACAACGACACAACTATTTGTTCCACCAAAGAACGACTGAGTCGCATAGTTAACCAGCTCAATTCGATTAGACACACATCAACGAATCTTTTTACCTGGCCAAAAGCCTTGTATCAATGGCTTATTATGACGCTAAGGTTAAAGGTGTTTCTTTTCGACCAGGAGATTTTGTTTATCGTGCCAACGCCAAGTCAAGCGGAGAATACAGGAAAGCTGGGCCCCAAGTGGGAAGGATGGTATGAGGTTACGGAAGCCTTAGGACGGGGCGCGTACAAGTTGCGTGACATGGATGGCTGCGACCTGGAACGCACATGGAACATCTGCAATCTTAAAAGATGCTATCTTTGAAAGGCAACGGCTTCCGCATGGACACTTCGCTATAGTTGGCTCCAATGAAGATCCATGTATTCTTTTTTGTTTTGTTTTTCATGCTTTCCATGTTCCCTTTGTTTTTAGGATTTCCCATTCTTGTCAAAACAAAAATCGTAAATGTTCTAATAAAATGTCGTGGTGCCTAGCTAGCTCCACGGCTCGTTCTTGTGAAAATTATTGTCTTGTCTTTTAGATTCTATGTGCAAGTTATTATCGTATATATTTAGTTGTTATTGCTATAATGTGCTATTTCTTTTTCATATGCATTTATTCAAAATCGTACATGTACTATTCGGCTCCAGGCGGGGTAAGAGGATTAAGTAAACCTAATAATTCAACTTGTCGCATAAGAGGGATGCAACCCCAGTGACGCGGATCATGTATCCTTACTAGACACCTTACTCACAAGACGTTGTGATAAGTTTCCATATGTCGCGCTCACGCAGTGCTTTGCATGGAAAAGACGCACGTCGCACGTCTAGTAAAATATAGACTTGATTGTATTTTGGGTAAGACGTGACATGTCACGCAACATAGGTACATGATATCTAGAAATAAAAAAATACACAAGTTTCAAAACACAAAAGTAGCCGTGGTTATCACGGACTTACATAAACATAATGAGTTATAACAATATTATCAGTTCTAGCCGTATACATATACGGACGAATAAAGGCACAAATGTTTACAATGTCACTTACAAAGGAGGTAAGAACTCTCCTATCTCTTTCTTCCCTTCTGCGATCAAGGCGCGGAGGACCTCACCGCGAGCATCTTTTCCACCATGTGCCCTACTCATTTTAGCATCTAAAGTCTCGGCTAACAGCTTCTCACCTTTCATCATAGAGTCGTAGGTGGGCAGGGTTAGTTGGATGGGATCGGCGGTGAGCTTAGACATTATCACCTCATTGGGAGCATCCTTCAGTGACTCTAACTCGTCTAGGAATGGGTGCTGGATTTCCCCAAGGGCGGCCATCGATGCGGTCATCTTATCTTCAACTAGAGGGTTGTGGTAGGCATGTTGGGTAATGTCTTCCTTCTAGCTTATTAGCTCCGCAGCTTTGGTCAGTCCCTCGTGCCTACCACAGTCAATGCCGTCCGATACAACATCGACAAAAGCCTGCAACAGGTAAGGAGCCTCCGTTACCTTGCTCACGGCAAGCCGCATTCCCTGGCCAACCATCCATCTACTCCCAGCTATGGCGTGAGCAAGGGAGGGCACAACACCTCAGCGCAGTTCGTTGCCATCCTGCTCAGTTCTCCCTCAGCTACCGCAGCTCGCTCTTCCAAAGTAGTCCGCGCATGGGTAAGCTCATCTTTAAGTGTGTCACGTTCCTGAGCAATGGTGAAGGCTTGTACTGTTACGGCTTTAATGGCGGCTTCGGCTGCGGATACCTATACATGATACTTGGACTTACTACAAGACAATGTGGGTTTTTTGTGTGAACAAATAAATATCAATAGAGGCATATACCTTCTCATTAGATGCAGCCAAGAGGGCGTCCAGCTCGGCAATGCGTTCCTCACGTGAGTTGGCATGGTGGGCTTGTTCCTTGACAGTTGATTCAGCTACGACTAAAGCTGCCTGCAGAGATGTGATAGTCTTCTCATGTTTTTCCACCAATTCCTCTCGGCGAGCAATCTTCCTATCAGCACGGCTCACGTTAGCCAAAGCTTTGATCAAGCGGCGCCGTAGGGCCGCACCAACTGTCACCTGGTGTGCGTAGGATACATCAAACTGCTCCAGCAGCGTCTTGTGCTTGAGTTCGTCCAAATCTTGTGCCAGCGCTGGTGGAGTGATGTGTTCAATAAATTCTGTGCAATCGGACTTTGCCTCTAATCTTTTTAAGCTAGACAAGTTCCAGGCTAGGTGAAGGCTGGTGTCGGGTCCCTCAGGATGTGGCTCCTCTACATATGTTATAGGAGGGGATGGAGGTCTCATTGATATCACGAGTGCGGGTTCCCTTTCCAACTCCTTCTCCTGGGCTGCTATCGACGGGTCCGCCTTGTTATTAGAACACACTTGTTAGTTTTTGTTTGTAGATTATATCTTTTGGAGTATTGCTTGGTACTTACATAGTACCAGTCACGGGTTCTGTGATGGTAGGAGCAACGGCATTCACAGGGGTGGCCTTCCAGACTTGCTCATCAACTTGCAGCGAAGGGTCTACTTAGGTCGTAGAGGCACTGCTCTCTTCCTGGAACTGCGGATGATCCTTACTTAGCTTCTTTGGGGGAGCATTGTGTGCCCCTGCCCCAACCTCTAGGTTTTTTGCTACCTTCCTGGTGGTCTTCCGCTTTCTAGACTTGGGGCCTGATGGCTGGGGGGATCCGGAACCCTGTATTGTTTCATCCTCTTCACCAGTGAGATTGTTAGCTGGATTGGTGAGTTCTTCTTCTTCATCTTGGTGCGGTACGGCATCCTCCAACAGCAGCTCTTCACCATCTTCGTTATGGAAGTCAAGGGGGGACTTCTAGATCACGGGCTCGTCTTCATTCGACCGCTTCTCAGAAGTTACTTGTAACGCGATGGTCATGTTCACGGTGGCCTCTAGTAAGGGGGGTTCCACTTCTTTCAGTGGTCGTGATCCTTGGGGAACTTTGCTGGGATCGCCTTGGCGTAATAAACCAAATAGCTTCATCTCTGCGGACATATGCATACACACGGATTAGTAATTTCACAAAGTACTATAAGACATGTTTTCATCTAAAGTATGGAAGACCTACCCTGCCTACGTTCGGTCAGAAAGCACGGATATCTATCCTCCCTCCCATAGTAATAGCGGTTGATCCCTACTAAGCAGAGGAAATGCTCCGGCAGACCCCTACTGAATTCTGTACGGTGGATGTCTAGTATTTTCAAATCCTTACTACTATAGTCCTTGGATTTGGGAGGATAGTCTTTGGGTGCTCTGGTTTTGAGGACAAAAGGGGTGGGGAATACTTTCTCATCTACGAAAAAATAATGGTCGTACCAATTCTTAAGGGAATCTAAGGGTTTCTTATATGTGATGGGGGCGGTCGCGGATCGTTTCTTGAACGATAGCCACCCATTCACCAGTTGGGGGAGTAAAAGACCCTAAATAGATTCACAGTCGGTGTTACCTCACATGTATGGCAGGTAATCTCAAACTGGTTGATCTTAGTGATGTTGGGTTATGTGGAAGTCTTAGTATAGAAGCAGATCTACTAAGAACCTAGATAGGGGGATGCGGTAGTTAGCCGAGTCAAATAGACGCGTATACACGCCTATCTTTCCCTTCGGAGCATCCGTAATAGCTTCACCGTCACCTGGATAGGTCGGATGTACGCTTTCAGGAATATAATACTTAGACAAAAAGTCTATGTAGTTCTCCACAGGCATCACGTTGAGGACATCCGTAATAAGAGGATTGTCCTTCACCATGTTTTATACAAAGGATTAGAGAGGCGTGATGATCTAACCTGCGGTGGAGAAAATCCGTGGGATAAGAAGAGAAGGTATGAAGGAATGAGCTTGGAGATGACAATGGCGGAAAGAGATATAAACTGTTTGTGTAACAGTAGCACATACCAACTCTTATATAGGTTGGCCTCGATTTCCAAGGTAACGTGGATGTTCGCCACGTGTAAGCCACTACGCCCATCTAACGGATGGGATTTCTGACACTTTTGAAACGTCAAAAGGGACCCTGGTCACTTCTTGACAATTTTACGTGGCTCAAGGGTGTGCCTCTCTGGTGCACTTTTGCAGGCGTGCGTCCGACTATTGACTACCATTAATGCATTCATTAAAGTTGTCCCGATCGGCTTATTTTGGAGTGTGGCCGTATGCAACGAAAAGGTCTACAGGACATTGGTTAGTCTAGAGGTTACGCGTACGGCTGTAACAACTAGACCGGGGGGACATGATGACGTATAGTCCCCAGCTGGGTCATGAACCCGGCCCACGGGTACTACCCGCATCCGGCTCATTCCTGATGGGTTGGATTAATATCATTTAAGCTTATAGGCTTTAATGAACATTAACCGCATACACGTGTGCGGCCCACGGCCCGGCATGGCTGGTACATGGTTAGACAGAATCATACTCTTATTATGATTAGGATTTACCCCAAAGTAAAGGATATACACTCACCATAATTAGAAGATAACAATCAAGCTAATTATGGTACTTATCCTTTGCATGGGGCCGAAGCATTGGTGACAGCCCATTAGGGTTTCACCGCCTATATAAGGAACCACCAAGGGTTCCACAAAGGTATTACATTCTACATACTCTCAACTCATCCGATTCCAAAACCCTAACCGATTACTTACTCTCGTGCCAGAGTCTAATCGTGGGATACATTCCCATGATAAGCCTAACGCGTGTTGTTTTAGTGTGCAGGATCCCAACCAAATATTTAACTAGGTGTAGGAGCCGGAGCCCAGCCAACCCGAATTAAGCCTAATTCGGGTCGAGAAAGGATCATCCAACTTTTGTATCAACATGCCCCTTTTCTCCACATCCAAAACAAGCCATTACTCTCGTGGCATTTGCCCCTGTAGCCACACCTCTAGATCGACAATCTGCAACTTTATGATCAGCCTTCCTACACTTGCTACATTCAAGAGGACAATTCCCAATGTGATACAAGTTACAACGACCACAATGAGGATTGACCTTAACTCCTCTGGGGGCAGTAGCAGCTCTCATCCCATCATTCCTCCTTTGGTTGAACTGCTGGTTACGATTCTGTCCTTGATTGTTTTTGTGATTTCCCCCACGTTTCTGTCTTTGCGATTGATTCACATGGGCAGCTTCCTATTTCCTTTTGTTTCCCTCAGCAATATAATCTTTCTTGTCTTGCAGCTTAACATCCATCAGTGTGTGAGCCATCTGTACGGCATCATCAAATGATCTTGGCTTTGACGAAGTATTCTCACCCTTAATGTTGCTCGACAGACCCTTGATATATTGTTTCATCTTCATGCGATCGTCTACGAAAGCATCAGGACACAATAGGCTTAACTCATTAAACCTTCTTGTATAAGCAGTGATGTCATTATTCTTCAAAGACAAGTGTCTTAACTCGTACTCTAACTGACCCAGCTCTTCCTCGGGAAAAAACTTCTTAGTCAAAAGTGCCTTGGTTGCAGCCCAAGTTCTTCCATTTGCTACTACCAATCCGACAGTAGCCACCTGGTTGTTCCACCAGCTTAAAGCATCATCTAGGAAAGTAGCAGCTGCAAATTTAACTTTATTTGCCTCAGAGGACCCACTGATTTCGAAAGTGTTTTCAATCTTTTCCAACCATTTACGGAGTTCCAAAGCTCCACCGGTACCACGAAACTGTGTGGGACCACACTTCACAAAATCAGCTATGAACATTCTCTTGGGGCTTGTTGTCTTTCCACATTTCCACCTTGACCTTGGTTTCTGTTCGCACGATCTGCCTCAAGAGCATTGGCGATTGCCTCTTAAATCATAGTGTTCACACGAGTAGCTGTCAACTTTGGAGGCATGGTGAAGTCTTAGTTACACCTCTCTGCAATGACAGAAAAAAGAAAACAAGGTAAGTATACTCATCAAGATTAAGAAGGATTTCTCTTTCAGGACATAATATAAGTACAACAACACACCAACAAGGTTACTAATATTCATCAATCACATCACAAAAGAGCAAATTCAAGACTTATCATAGATTATGAAAGGTAAACATGGATTGCATTGATTGTTCAACCAAAATCTGTGACAAGTAATGCCACTACAACCATACACCAACAAACTTAAAGTTCTCAAGTTTTCATCACAATAGCATCATACAGGAGTCTAAAATAGTTCGATTACAATGATCAAAAGATAAAATTGAAATACAAGTAACTAGCCACGTGGTGATCTACATGACTTCTTGGACGGTGGTTCTTCCTCATCCTCCTCGGGCTCTTCACCACTATCTTCTTCCTCGTCCATCTTTCTCTTCCCTTTATCACACGGCTCACATTCAGCCACCCTCTTCATTCTAGAAGTAGACCCAAACTCTGATGCTACCTGATTCCGTTAAGCGACACACTCACCCCTGTCAGGCGGTTGAACCATGAAATCATTAGCCTCCAGCTCAGAGTCATCCACAAATCTCCAATCTTACGATAGGGATGATCTTACACGGTGCTCCCAACTCTGCATCCTAACCAACCTAGCCTGGTCTTCCTTAACCCGCTCAAGACTTGCACTCAAATTTGCTATCATGAATCTCAAGCTGTTAATATCACTCTTATTCAATGGTCCATCGTTCTCAGCCCTTGCAGTCCTTGTCAATAACTTCTGATGTGCTCTTTCATTCTCATCAAACCTTTTGGTCACTCTAGTCTCCACCACGTAATGTTCTTACATTTGCCTATCCATTCTTCTCAAGAAAAGCGGAACGTCACCATATGGTCTTGGCCCAGGGAAAGTGACTCTTGCAATGTCCTGATGAAGAGAATTAGTGATCGACGTCGAAGTGCCGGTCAAAAATAACCTAATTACCTTATACTAGATAGGGTAAGCGGTATCGATCCACGAAGACTATGTGGTTTTAGTTTAAGTTTTGGGGTGATCACTGATCAATCAAAGTTTTGGTTTTGAAGTCTAACAACTAAAATACTTTTAATAATAAAAATGCAGATTAAAAATTAAAATAATTATTAAACTAATAATTAAGCTAGAAAAATAAAATAAAGATGTAAACAATTAAAAGAAAAATGTAACCCCTTCCAGCTCCTAATATTTATGGTTGGTCACACTTATGGATTATCGAAACTTTTTAGAACCGATTACAAAGATTATTTTAACTTAATATGAATGAATTAATGTCGGCATTTATTATGTTCATCAACAACTCGCAATAATAAATCTTATATTAATCCAACCAATAATTATGTTTTAACAGTTTATTTAGGTACAACTTATGTTGATTATACGACCATCTTTTTTTTTAACTAAATAAAATAAATATGAATCGTTAACTAACAATAAATCGTCTAACACAAATAACTAAACATAATATTAAATCGATAAAAATAAATTATAAATAAATCATAAATCTTTGTAATAAAAATATGATAATCCAAAAGTAATGATCAAACCATAAATAAAGTTACCAGAAGGAATTACAACAAAATTAGCCGGACATCACGATGCACCCGACCCACTTTTTACCACTGTTCATCTTTCTTCTACCGATCGAAAGAAACAAATAAAAGCCTACGCCATTTTTTTCTTTTTGTTTTCTATAATGTGTCGACTCTATCCTTGATCCCTCAGACAAATGCGGTTAAAAACAATTAATATATATATATCTCCCTTTTGTCTTCTCTTTCTCCGAATATATATAAGAAGTAAATCCCTCCCTTTTCTTTTCTTTCTTGCCGACTAAGCAAAAAGCCCATAAGTCCATCTTTTTTTTTATCCTTTCAATATATATATTTAGGTGGGTATTGGGCTTTTAGGTTTAATAGGCCAAAAGTTTTTTTTTTAATTCTATTAACATATAATAACTTTGGCCCAATAAAAAATAACCCAATGCCAATAATTGCTCCAACGAAGCCCGGACAAATAAAAGATGACCAAAAATATTGCGACTCGCTCAAATCTTTTTCTTCAATATTTTTTCTTCATTTATCGGCGCTCACAATGTCTTTTCTCCAAAAAATTAATTAAGCGGCCATTTTATTCCATTTCGCTCGTAACCTACATAACCACAAAACACACTCAAAGTACACATATAACAACAAATAAATATATAATTAAGCTAAATTAACATGCTATTAGGTGTATGCAAAATACACCAATCAGATCTCCTCGAACTTAACCTTTTACGTGTCCCAAGTAAAAATAAAATAAAAATATACAAGCATGTTAATTTCATAATTTTTAATCTTACTATTGAAATTTCATCAAAAAGATCACATTCAACCTAATACACTAATAACCACCCTACATGACAAATAATCCAAAATGATTACCAATATTTTTGTCCTTATTAAACACTTAGCATAACCATTCCCATTGATTCCATTTACTTTATATTTCATATAATTAACCATGTGTCCAACGTACCTAATGCACACCTATAATCAATCTAAACATTAATCTAAATCAAGAGGTGAGAATATCGTACACCTTTTATAACATTGGAGTTTTTATACATGAGAGCACATCATAAGCCATCATACTTTAGCTTACATACTTCCACTTTTTTTTTCACACATTTTTTTTCATTTTCATTTTTTTTTTCATCACACATAAGCTCTTTTTTTAGCCATTCGGGACCGTTTCTTATACAAGTCATCCCGAACGCTTTATACACTCCTTTTAAGGTTGATATAAAAACCAATTATTCAGAAAAATGAATATCTATCATATAGGTGCATACTAAGACACATTGGCACATGAGAACCGGCTAATTAAATCTGTTTAATTAAATGGGAACAGTTATACTTCGCGCCTACTGGTACATCCAATAATGGAATTATCTACCTAATAGTATAATTATACAATGTACTAAATTAAACTAATCTTTCTAATTTCATTACAACAATACAAGGATTGGATTATTTCACATAAAATTGTCTCAGCTAAGTGCAATGCTATCCATCATAAAAATTGGCGTCTGACCCATGCTAACAACTAAAGTATCACCTTGCGCGGGTGACGAATCAGATAGGCAAGCCCAGCATATGACTACCACCACTAATTATGACAGTTCTCCAACTCTTTTCTAAGGCCACCGTGCGCGGGTGGCGAGCCTAATAAGATCAATTTCAAATGTCCTAACCCAACTATTACATTATTATATTTCGTATTATTTATTCAAGCTTCCTACTCGATCCAAGCAAAGGTAAGTAGAAGGAATTCAACCGGCGTGGTTTGATCATCTAATTACACATATGCCTAACTACATGCAAACAATCAAATCAATTTAATAACCAAATTATACAATGGAATCGGGTGCACCTGATAATTATGGCCAAATCCTCTAGCTTGCTCCAATAAATCATCCACAAGCTAATCTTTAGAATCTGCAAACACTCAACAAACATATATGTAGAAGAAACTTCCACATCTAATTAGCACAAGACTCTTATAATGTGATTTAAAATTTTAAAAAATTTCAATTTTTTCCAAAAATCACATTTTAACCCTTTTTGACCAAAATTTCACACAAAAACATGTAACACATGTGCCACCCCCCTCAACTTAAAGCATTGCATTGTCCCTAATGCAAAAACTTTAAATTGAAATTTTGGTTAAAAATCAATTTGACAAACTCACACAAAAACAAAAACCTAACTCACTTTCGTAGGAATCACGGTTGCATTTAGCGTATGCAACAAGCCTTTAAACCACTCGGTAGCCCGACTAGACGAGTTTTGTCTCGTGAGGGTTTGCAACAAGCCTTTTACAAGTGCTTTCCCACCCACAAAGGTCCACAAACCACGGGTTGCCTCCCGCGAAGCGCTAAGTTTATCGTCTTCAGCCAGACATAACTCGTATGAGCTATTGAGACGGTTGGATTGGTTCCAAGTAAACCACATCCACCGTTTCCATCTGATCACTCTCCAACTCAACATACGGCTTTAAACGGTGTCCATTTACTTTAAAAGGCTCTCCACCCACCATATTTTTTATTTCAATGGCTCCATATGGAGAGACTTGAGTCACTATGTATGGACCCGTCCATTTACTTCTCAACTTTCCAGGAAAAAGCTTAAGTCTAGCATTGAATAACCAAACTTTTTGACCAACCAAGAACGATTTCTTGGTGATGTGTCGATCATGAAAAGCTTTGGTTTTCTCCTTATAAATCCTAGAACTTTCATAGGCATCACGTCTAATCTCATCTAGTTCAGATAATTGAAGTTTCCTAGAACTACCCGCTTTCTCTAAATCAAGATTAACGGTCTTTATTGCCCATTCAGCCCTATGCTCTATCTCAACCTGTAAATGATACGCCTTTCCATATACCAACTTATACGGTGACATACCAATAGGAGTCTTAAAAGCCGTCCTATATGCCCACAATGCATCATCTAACCTCAAGGACCAATCTTTCCTATCACTACAAACGGTCTTTTCCAAAATTCGCTTAATCTCCCTATTAGATACTTTAACCTGTCCACTTGTCTGTGGGTGATACGGGGTAGCTATCCTATGATTAACTCCATAATGTTTCAATAATTTCCCAAATTTAAAGTTCTTAAAGTGAGAACCCCCATCACTAATTATAGCCTTAGGAATCATGTCTAGCAAAGATATTATTCTTAACAAACTTAAGAACTACACTATGGTCATTGGTTCTAGTAGCTTCAGCCTCTACCCACTTAGACACATAATCAACTGCCCCTAAAATGTAAACATTGCCATGGGAAGTGGGGAATGGTCCCATAAAATCAATCCCCCACACGTCAAAGATCTCAACAACAAGTATAGGATTCATAGGCATTTGATCACGCCTTGAAATCCCTCCAACTTGTTGGCAACGAATACATGCTTTCACAAAAGATTGGGCATCCTTAAATATAGTCGGCCAAAAGAAACCGCTTTGAAGGATTTTATGCCTAGTTTTCGTAGCACCAAAGTGTCCACCACAGGCATAAGAATGGCAATGAGCCAATATGTCCATATGCTCATGGTCGGGAACACATCGCCTAAAAACTTGGTCAACACACACCTTATAAAGCTCCGGATCCTCCCAGAAACAATGCTTCAACTGGGAGAAGAAGTATTTTCTTTGTTGCTTGGACCAAAAATTCGGAAGCTTTTTAACAGCTAGGTAATTAACTATATTTGCGTACCAAGGAACCTTAGAAACCTCAAATAGGCTTTCATCCGGAAAGCTTTCCTTAATCACATCAGAAGGGTTGAACGGCGGAGGGATAATTCTAGACAAATGGTCGGCAACTACATTTTCTGACCCCTTTTTATCACGAATTTCTAAATTAAATTCCTGTAAAAGCAAAATCCACCTAAGCAACCTCGGTTTTGTCTCTTTCTTAGTCAACAAATGTCTTAAGGCACTATGATCTGAAAATATTATTACCTTAGAATGCCACCAAATATAATACCTAAACTTATCAAGAGCAAAAACCACGGCTAACAACTCTTTTTCAGTAGTAGTGTAATTCATTTGAGCTTCTGAAAAAGTCTTACTAGCATAAAAGATCACAACGGGTTTCTTATCGACCCGCTGTCCTAGAACCGCCCCAGCGGCATAATCACTCGCATCACACATGATCTCGAAAGGCTTCGACCAATCAGGTGATTGCAGAATAGGGGCTTCTACAAGCTTTTGCTTAAGCATGTTGAATGCTTTAAGACATGATTCATTAAAGTTAAAGCGTGCATCTTTTAAGAGTAGATTGCAAAGAGGCTTTGATATTGCACTAAAATCTTTAATAAATCGCCTATAGAACCCGGCATGACCAAGAAAAGAACGCACACCCTTGACGGTAGTGGGAGGAGGAAGGGTTGAAATTACTTGAACTTTGGCACGGTCAACCTCAAATCCTTTTTCAGACACAACATGCCCTAATACAATTCCCTCTGGAACCATAAAATGGCTCTTCTCCCAACTAAGCACCAGATTAGTTTCGGTGCATCTTTTTAACACGCTTTCAAGCTGATCAAGGCAGCTCTCAAAGGATTGACCAAAGATGGAGAAATCATCCATAAATATCTCTACAGATTCTCCAACCATGTCAGAAAAGATACTCATCATGCACCGTTGAAAGGTAGCGGGTGCATTACACAGGCCAAAAGGCATTCTTCAAAATGCAAAAGTCCCATATGGACACGTAAACGTAGTTTTGGCCTGGTCATCAGGATGGATGGGTATTTGATTATAACCGGAATACCCATCCAAGAAGCAATAGAACTTTTTACCCGAAAGCTTCTCAACTATTTTATCAATGAAAGGTAATGGGAAGTGATCTTTAGATGTGGCATTATTCAGCTTACGGTAATCTATAAAACTCTCCACCCAGTGACTGGTCGGGTTGTGAGCTTTTCCTCATTCTCGGTTTCAACAACGGTGATTCCGGTCTTTTTAGGCACCGTTTGAGTAGGACTTACCCATTTACTATCCGAGATGGGATAGATGATACCGGCATCCAACCATTTAAGAACTTCCGTCTTAACTACCTCTTTCATATTAGGATTCAGACGCCTTTGCACATCTCTTGCTGGCTTAATATCTGGGTCCGTAACAATTCGATGCATACACAATGAAGGGTTGATCCCTTTCAAGTCTGCAATTGTCCATCCCACTGCTGCTTTGTACTTGGAAAGCACCTTTAGAAGTGCTCCCTCTTGTGATTCAGAAAGATCAGAAGCAACAATAACGAGTAACGTATTGTTAGGACCTAGAAAAGCATATTTGAGATTAGATGGCAAAGGTTTTAACTCAAGAGTTAGAGGCACCTCCAAAGACGGCTTCGTAGCTATGTCAAAAGTAGAAGGCAAGGGCTCCACTTTATAAGACCAAGGTGGTTTTTGATGGTCCAAAGAATTGACCAAACACTCTTGAATCTCTAGAACTTCAGCAACATCAAGAATCTCCTCGTTATCACCAGTTAAATATAATTCCAAAGGATCATCTTTAAGCATACGGGATGCATGCTTTTGAACTTCCTCATCAATCACATCTACTTGGTAACATTCATTCATCGTAGGAGAATTCATAGAATTAAACACATTCAATCTTATCTTCTTATTACCGAAGGCAATATCCATGGCACCAGTCCGACAATTAATCCTATCATCTATCGTGGCTAAAAATGGGCGCCCAAGGATAATAGTTGGTTGAACATCTTTGTATTGTGACTCGGTGTCCATAACAAAGAAGTTAACTGGGTAATAGAAATCATCAACTTTCACAATTACATCCTCTAAGATACCTCTATGAATTTTGGTAGATCGATCGGCTAAGGAAATAATGGTGTCTGTCTTACGAAGAGTTCCTAAGTCATACTTATCAACCAAACTAGCAGGAAGGATGTTAATACTGGCACCAAGATCAACGAGCGCCTTCTTAATGGCAATATTTCCGACCACAACTGAAATCAGTGGTGCTCCAGGATCTTTGAATTTAGGAGGAAGGGAGCTAGATAAGACTGCGCTAACATGCTCAGTTAGGTCAATCTTTTTAGGCAACGACGCCTTCAGCTTCCTCTTCTGGGTACACAAGTCCTTTAAAAACTTGGCATACGCAGGAATTTGCTTGATAGCATCAATAAGGGGGAGATTAATTTTAACTTGCTTGAAAGTATCCCACATATCCTCAGCGTGAGGACCCTTTTTAGCTAACCGTGCAGATGTCGATTTCTCCAAAGCTGAGGGGTATGGTGTGCGGGACACACCACCCTCCTTAACTTCGGGAGTTTCAGTAGCTTTAGGATTCGGTGTTGTTGGTTTAGGAAAATCATTTAACAAATCATTTACCAACTCAGAACCGGACTTAACATTATCATAATTTTTACCTTCAACAATAATTTCGTCATCAGTAACAAAATCCTCGACATCAGGAGAATTTGGAATTCCCTTGTCATTGTTGTAGATTTTACCGTTTCGAAGAGATGTCACCATATTCACGTGCTCATTTCCATTTTCTTGTGTGCGGGATTCATGGTGGGGTAGCTCGGTAGCCTTCCCTCATCTCTTTTGCTTAATTGATCCGCTAATTGACCAACTTGTCTCTCAAGAGCTGCAATAGATTTAGTTGTGGTCTCGTGTCTTTGATTAGTGACCTCAAATTTTCTATTGATCTCTTGATTGTTGGTATACAATGAATCCATAAGCCTATCAAACTTTCGGTCAAGGTTCAAGAGACGGTTGTCATCTTGGCCTTGGCCCTGATTTGGATATTTTTGTTGTGGCCTATGATTGTAAGAATTTTGTTGGAAGTTAGATGAATCGCCACCCTCATACCTTGGTTTGTAACCATAGTGTTGTTGTTGGGCATTATTAGGGCGACTGTCTTCATCTTTCCAACGGAAATTGGGGTGATTGCGCCATCTAGGATTGTATCTTTCGGAGAATGGGTCATTTCGTGGACGACCACTATAGACTCCATTCACCTCCTCATTCGGTGGCGCCCCCAACTTTGACAATTATCGACAGAGTGACTTGGATCACCACACATTGAACACCCACTATGCGACACATTGGACACATTTGGCACACCTTTTCCTATATTTTTCAACAAAAGATCAACTTTCTTACTTAACTCGCTAATTTCAGAATTTGTGCCACGTTGGTTAGACACAAAATTGGCGGAAGATGGGTGGTTGTTTCGATCCACTGAAGCTTGGGTCTTAGAACCTTTGCTTAGTTTTTCAAAAAACTCCCATTCTTCCTCCATAGGTCGCGAGAAAAACATACCCCCACTAGTGGCCATCACAAATTGTTGGTTGTTATAATCCAACCCATCATAAAAGACTTTGACAATCTCCCATTTTGGAACATCGTGATGAGGGCATGTTCTTAATAACTCCTTAAGTCTATTAAATGCTTCATGAAACTGCTCGCCTGGGATTTGACGAAAGGATTTAATCTTATTCCTAATGGCAGCAGTTTTACTTATAGAATAAAATTCCTCAAGAAAAGCAGATTGCATTTCAGACCATGAGTTAATACTACCTGGCTCAAGAGATGAGAACCAGTCCTTAGCTTGATCTTTAAGTGAGAAAGGAAAAAGGCGAAGTCTTACCTCATCCTTGGTAATGTTATTAACCTGATTTGTGTCAGCAATTGAGAAGAATTCACGCAGATGTGCGTATGGCTCCTCACGACCTCTTAACACTGGCAAGATTGCTATGAGGTTCGGCTGGATCTTGAAGTTACTTGTAACCCCTTTAACCGGATCCGGATAAACGATAGGCGAGGGATCCTCGAAGATCCCCGACCTGTAATAAGAATCAACACCCCGTGGTGGAGATTCTTCTCCGCTACTACTGCCGCTAGCACTTCCGCCAACATCTTCGTCACCTGGCATTTCAGCGAAAAGCTCTGCTAAACCTGAAAAATCAAGATTAGTAGAAAACTGTCGAAACGTCTTCCTTCTTAACCGTGCACTTTTCTCAACCTCAGGACCATAAGCTAACGGTGATGTACGTCCCGATCTACGTGTGCGCATACACTAACCTGCACACTCACAAGAAACAAAACAAACAAACAAAACAAAACAAAACAAGAAAAATAAAATCTTTTTGTATTTTTGTATTTTATTAAAGAAAAATATTAACAAAAACTTAAACGAAAAGCTCACTGAGTCCCCGGCAGCGGCGCCAAATTTTTTATCGACGTCGAAGTGCCGGTCAAAAATAACCTAATTACCTTATACTAGATAGGGTAAGCGGTATCGATCCACGAGGACTATGTGGTTTTAGTTTAAGTTTTGGGGTGATCATTGATCAATCAAAGTTTTGGTTTTGAAGTCTAACAACTAAAATACTTTTAATAATAAAAATGCGGATTAAAAATTAAAATTATTATTAAACTAATAATTAAGCTAGAAAAATAAAATAAAGATGTAAACAATTAAAAGAAAAATGTAACCCCTTCCAGCTCCTAATATTTATGGTTGGTCACACTTATGGATTATCGAAACTTTTTAGAACCGATTACAAAGATTATTTTGACTTAATATGAATGAATTAATGTCGGCATTTATTATGTTCATCAACAACTCGCAATAATAAATCTTATATTAATCCAACCAATAATTATGTTTTAACAGTTTATTTAGGTACAACTTATGTTGATTATACGACCATCCTTTTTTTAACTAAATAAAATAAGTATGAATCGTTAACTAACAATAAATTGTCTAACACAAATAATTAAACATAATATTAAATCGATAAAAATAACGTATAAATAAATCATAAATCTTTGTAATAAAAATATGATAATCCAAAAGTAATGATCAAACCATAAATAAAGTTACCAGAAGGAATTACAACAAAATTAGCCGGACATCACGATGCACCCGACCCACATTTTACCACTGTTCATCTTTCTTCTACCGATCGAAAGAAACAAATAAAAGCCTACGCCATTTTTTTCTTTTTGTTTTCTATAATGTGTCGACTCTATCCTTGATCCCTCAGACAAATGCTGTTAAAAACAATTAATATATATATCTCCCTTTTGTCTACTCTTTCTCCGAATATATATAAGAAGTAAATCCCTCCCTTTTCTTTTCTTTCTTGCCGACTAAGCAAAAAGCCCATATGTCCATCTTTTTTTTATCTTTTCAATATATATATTTAGGTGGGTATTGGGCTTTTAGGTTGAATGGGATAAAAGTTTTTTTTTTTTTTTTATTCTTTTAACATATAATAACTTTGGCCCAATAAAAAATAACCCAATTCCAATAATTGCTCCAACGAAGCCCGGACAAATAAAAGATGACCGAAAATATTGCGACTCGCTCAAATCTTTTTCTTTAATATTTTTTCTTCATTTATCGGCTCTCACAATGTCTTTTCTCCAAAAAATTAATTAAGCGGCCATTTTATTCCATTTCGCTCGTAACCTACATAACCACAAAACCCACTCAAAGTACACATATAACAACAAATAAATATATAATTAAGCTAAATTAACATGCTATTAGGTGTATGCAAAATACACCAATCAATTAGCACTAGTCGCGGCGTCGGAACTTCTAGGGATACCTGGCATACCGATCAGATGAGAAATACGGGTAGGCATGGGGACAATAGTACTTCTTCGACCGGGAATCTGAGCTTGCACATTATCCGCCTCGGCTTGTCCTACAACAGCTGCTCCAACGTTTTCCCTTGCCTCTTCTCTCTCGGCTTCCTCCACGATTAAACTTTTATTCCCGTTAGGCGGTACCTCGGCCATCTCTGCAATAACAGAAAATTTTTTAGGGTACGTAAGTTCATCATTCAATATTTATAATTATATGCATGCAAATGCAATGCGAAGGTGGTACACATGCCCAAAATGCGATAATATGATGCTCATGCATATGCAATACAAGAATTATGGTATCGAGTAATCCACGTACAATTTCAACTTTTACATATAGTAGTTCAATATTTAAGTAATAAATACTCATACATTCATTTCAATTTAAAAGGGATACATCTATTTCCATCAATACTAAAAGTAAACCTTACCGGAGCCATGCAGGATAGTTGTGTGCTTGGACAATTTCTTACGACACCAAAAGTTATAGTTTAGGATTTTTCAAGACGACCTAGTTCAAAAAGACGTAGAAATTTAAACACTAATTAAACATCGTTAAAACAACATTGTCTACCGCTTCCCAAACCCCAAAGATATTACAAAACGGAGTTGCGTTTAGGTCCCCACTGAATCTCAACCCAAAAGTACATTACAAGTTCACATGACATGACATAAAAAGTTTTAAGTTATAAAAAGGGAGGAAAGAGAAAGTAGACCGCCAAGCCACAATAACTTCCATCCGCGCATGCTCCTTTATACCATCTCATCGATTACCTGAAACACATGCTTAAAGGGGTCAACAAATAATGATGAGCGAAATTTACAGGTTTTACAATCTCATTTTGAACATAAGTATATATAATCAATCACGGTCATTGATAGAATTGTCGATCAAACAATCTATTATTCAAGGTTATTACAATTGTGTTTAAGCTCATGACACTAATCCGTTAACTCAATCACCCACGAACATTTTCCGGCATGATTAAGCTGAAACCAATGCCCCTTCTAAAGGCATTAGTTGCAATTATACCTTATTTCTTATCACAAGTTATCCGTTCGCAGAGGGTACTCAACGTACTAGCTCTCGTCTCGGATAGGGTAGTCAACCCCATGTTACTATCAATTTTATAAGCGGCTATTTTTAATCCACACAAGGATTAAACAATAGTTAATAGTTCATGAATATAGGGTCTTATGCAACTAGGTACTCAACACAATTTAGGCAACTTTCGGGTCAAATAATCATTCATGAGTTATGTTCGTTTCATTTAAAATAGCATGCATCCCCCTCGCGGGTAAAACCATTTAAAAACAATATAAAGCGAGGCTATAAATTCACACCTTGTATAGAAGTAGTCGACGTAACGGATGACGATCACCGACGATGAGGATGCCCGGGAAATTCAATCTCAACACCTAACAAACAACGTGTAATGAGTTAACTCATTTATATAACCTTAAGTAATGTATAATACATACATATTTGTCAATTGTCATTATTACTAACTCACGCCAAAATTCAACAAGTAATAGTTACTAGACTCATACTATCCATCTTCGTAATTAAAGTTGTTTCCCATTTTAAAACTTGACCGGTGTACCAAAAGTACGGGCTGTTTTCTATCACTTAAGCACTTATATAAATTACAAGAAAAATTGTAAAAATCCCTTATGATCTGTACAAAACCCATTTTAAATCCCATAAAAATTTTTTTACTTTTAAGACCCATTACACGCTACATTACTAAACGTAAACTTTTAGGACTGATTTTGCACTTCTATCATGTAGGACTTGTTTGACCCATTTAAAAAACACCATTAGCTAATTTGACTCTTGAGTACAAAAATAGACTCAAAAATGCAGGTTTGGAACCAAATTACAACTTTCAATCATTTATCAAACTCTATCTATGGTCCCCGAGGTTTGACCTAAAACCAAACATAATTTCGGATTATGTTGATTTCTCATCTCCCGGTACACGAACTTTCAAAATAGCATAACTTTTGACTCGTTAGGAGTCGTAAGCTCTTTCTTATACCAAATAGAAGCTAATACAATGATCTACAACTATATCCTAACCTCATGACCTGTTTACAAAATCAAACCCACGAAAACAAGCCTAAACAATCTGCCTAAAATTTCCTTTCTCAAAATCAATCCAACACTTGTTTCTAAACCATTCTAACATCACCTAGACTAATCCTAACCACGTATGATCATTCCTAATCATCCTAATCAGTCCTTAACACTAAGAATATCAATTCCTCACAAAAACCCAAATCCTAAATCAAACATGCATTTGGTTTAACCCTTTTAAAAACATAAAAAACAATGTTCTAAACATAAACCCACAACATAACACATCAACCACCATGAACAACCAAACACCCCCATTTGGCCGTGGGGTGTTGGTTTTCAAAACACCCAACCAAATTGATTTTGGTTGGTTTGTTAGATGATTATTCATAATCCAAACACTAATTAAACATGCATCATGCCTAATTACATCAAATCATACTTTTGAAAAACCTTTGATTCTTGAAAATTTTTGTTAATGCATGTTATTAAAAACCACATCAAATCACTTACAAAGGGTAACAAAAACATGGTCTAAACTTGGATTTAATCAAAACAAGAAGGAAAAAATTTTGGTGGTGGGGGTGGTGGTGTGGCCGACGGCCAAAGAGAGAAGAAAGAGAGAGTGGGAAATTTTTTTGAACGTGTTTTTATTGTGTTTGTGTTCTCCTTCCCTTTTTGTAAAATTAGAGGGGCCTCTTGTGTAATTTTGTTATTCTGTTGGCCTTATTTTTAAACGACACAACTTAATAGCGGAAAACGACTTACTAGTCGGTTTTGAAAATTTGAAGGAGTCGGGGGTCGCCCCGAACACTCGAAAATACTTTTAAAGCAATTTAAACGCACCCAGTATGAAATAAAACGCACCCGGCTCGACTCAACATGAACCAAAAATAAAATTCTCGAAAAATTCTAATATCGACAAAACGATAATAAAACACAAAAATTGGGCATCCGTCGGGATCGTAGTCGTCATCGTCTTTCTTAAATCGTCAATCGTTAAGATTGCGACCTTAAACATCGGTTTCAACTTAAACAATCAAATATATATTAAACAAAATTTCTTGAAAATATCAAAAATATTCGTAATTTAGGGTAAAATAAATGACCTCGGGTATCACATGCTGAGAGTCCTCCAAAGTATGATCAACAACCCGCAACGTATGATAATCAGAGGGCTGCTACTATTGTTGGAAATAGGGAAACTGTTGGTACTCAAGTTGTGCAACAAATTGGGATTCAATGTTTTAACTGCCGAGGTTATGGGAATCTGGATAGGGAATGCAGGCAGCCGAAGAGGGTCAAAGATTATGGTTATCATAAAGAAAAGATACTGATGTGCAAGAAAATGGAAGCTGGGATCAAGTTATCAACTGAGGAAGGAGAAATGCTTGACGACACAAAAGATGAACTCTCCGACCAAGAACTCGAGGCACATTATTCATACATGGCAAAGATTCATGAGGTCCTTAACGTCACCGAAGATGACAATTGTCCTATTTTTGATATCGAGCCAATTAATAAGGTACAACATGATGATGAATATAATGTGTTTGGTGATTGATGAGACTGCTTTTATACATAGTCTCATCGTCCAAATCGGGCTTAAAATTCATTAAATATCATTAAAACTGCCAAATATATGCTCGTGTTTGTTACTTGTGTATTTAAGGTACGGATATTGAGGAAATGACAAAAAGATCACAAGAATCAATCAAAAACGAACACGGGAAACGAAGCCGCACAATGAACCGGGCCCAAATCTGGAATTTCCAAAAATGACCTTGAAGAATTGAAGATTGTCAACATTGGTCCCTCATTTTTGAAGACTTGGCAATTTATACCCTTGCAAAACTCATAAAATGCATTGAGGTCCCTAAATTATCAAGATTGTACAAGTTCAGCCCTTGAAGTATGAAGAAATTGCATTTGAAGTCCTTGCTACAAGTTTAAAAAGTTTATGTGCCAAAATTGACAAGTTACCAAACTTGTTAACAAAGGGAATGAAAGTTGTTGCTGTTTTATACAAAGTAAACAAGAAATGAACCTTGGGGGACCTATTCTGCCAAACATCTAAACACACCACCACCAATCATCCTTCCACCTCACCTCCAACAGCCAACCACAAACCTCCACTTCACCACTTCCACCCACGTCAGATTTCCACCACCAGGTTTATTTAAATAAACCGGGTCAATTAGTCAAACCCTCCCACTAACCTTCCCTTCAAACACTTATTTAAATACCTTAATCCCCCTTTCAGATTAAACCAAGAACTAATCCACCCATAAACCCTAAAAATTTCCAGGAAGAACAAAGAGCTAATCAAAGGGTTTTTGGCCAATAATTTCCAGATAACTAATTAAACTAAGCCTAAACCCAACACCACTCTTATTTTTGTCCCCACTCAACTCATGTGACCAACCCAGGGGTCCCCTGCACCCGTCCCTTTCCACAAAACCGTAGGAGGGGACATGATAAACGGTTAGATGGTAGTCCTTGGTCCCCAAGCACATTTTAACGTCCCAAGATCAATACAACAGCTGGTACCCATCAAGATCATCACATGGGCACAATTTGACCAAGTTTTCAGTCAGGATTCCAAGGGAAAGGATGGAAATTCGTCCATTAGGGTTTTATTATCTAGTAACTTCTATTGTAGCTTATAAAAGGAGGACCAATGTGTGGTATCCCCTTTGTTCCAGTTTTCTAGCAAAAAAATCTTGTAATTACTTTTTTATTAATATAAAGTTGGTATTTGGTAAATGTAATTCCTTTTATGATTATTTAAAAGTTGGTAAATGTTTTTAAGCTAGAAAGTCTGAGTTCCATAAAAATTGTTGAAGTAATTTTGAGTTTTCAAAAGTTATCTTCAAGTTTCTGAAATATTGATTTCTTTTGGTGAAATCTTGTTTCAAAGATTGATTTTCCAGGATTATCAGTCACTGTTTAAGTGTGTTAAAAGAAGGTTATTTGAGAAGATTTTGAAAAGGTTTTAAAAAGAGAAAGAAAAAATCAGAAAGTGCATATTGTTTTTGGTGTTCTATTTTTCTTAGCAGGTTTCACTTGGATCCTGATCTTCCAAGGTTCTGCTCAGGTCCGGACCTGATTGGAGGTGACATAGCCGTCACTGAGGGACCTGGATGTAGGTCCCTCTAGGTAAATCCCTTGTTTCCTCATTTTCAGTCATAAATTTGGTGATTTATGTGATTTTGCATGAGAGTTGTTCAAGTGTTGATTTTAAGGTTTGATGATGTTCATTCTAGGTTATTATGCATGCTAGATTAGTTTTAAGTCAATTTGATTAGGTTTTGAATAGGTTTATTTTGTGAAAAATCATTTTCAGATTATAAAGGGGTGTTTGGATTAGTGTTTAAGTAGGGTTTATTGACTTCATACTTGGCTTGAAACCTGTTTAGAATCACTCCTTAGGTTAGTTATAGGTTATTTGCTAGTTTGGGTTTCTGTTTGGTGAAGTTTAAACACATTTGTATGCTTAAATTTTGGAAAATAGCTCCTAAATCAGTAACTGCCCTTTTGTGCATGTTTTTATGAAAATTTTGCCATCAAATCTTGCAAGTTGATAGATAATAGGTTATTTTAGGATTGTGTATTGGTTATATGTTGTTTGATTGGATTATGTGCAAGTTATGAGCCCTTGAAATTCATTTTTGTGCACATAAAATTAGCAAAATACCCCCAGACCTGTGTTAGCCTTAATCAGTAACTTGTGGTGCTAATTGTGTGAAATTTTGTGAAGTAAGTTTGTTGTTTTTGTGATTCATTTGACTCCTTATACTCAACTGAGTATAAGGGTGCCTTATTGTCCAAAATAAGCACTCAATATAAGCTTTCCTAAGCTTATTGCTTTTCTGAACAAAAAAATACACTACCAGTGGGAACTCCTTTCCCACTGATAGCACATCTGTTAGTACTGCTAAGCTATAAGACAAAACCAAACAAGTGTCACTATCAGAAATCTACATTTTTTTTGTCTTTTGTGGCTTAAAATTAGAGTTAGGACCTGAAACCATCTTTGTTATTTTTCTAATTTAATTTTTGATTTTTCTGATTAATTAGATTTTTATTTACTGTTCATTTTATATTTTTTAGATTAAATAGCATTTTTAATTAACTTTTTAATCTCTGTTTTTTGAATTTAGTGCCAAAAATACTTCTTTTTCAGTTTAAACAATTTTCATAGATTAGAAAAACATTTTAAGATTTTTGGTATAAAAAGTTTTCACTGTTCATCTTTTTATTTATTTTTTAGAATTAATTTAGTTTAATTAGGGTTTAATTTAAATCAGTTTTGTCTTTTAGTGAAAAATTTAATATTTTTCAAACTTTTTCATTTTTCTTCGGTTCATTAGAGTAATTTAGGATTTTTAGAAGTGTCAAATTATTTTTGGCATTATTTTATTATTTTTTATAATTATTTTAGTTTAAAAATAGTTTTTAGTGATTTAAAAATAGAAAATTAGTTTTTAAAAATTAGAAAAAATACTTTTTAGTCTTTAGATAATATAAGTAAGTTATTTGATCAATAAAATAATATTTTGGACATTTTGATTAATTATATTTAATTTTAGGGCTTTAATTAGCATTTAAAGTTGAATATTTAATTAATAAAAGGTTTTAAAATATTTTTATTGGATTTTTATTCTTATTTATATTATTTTAGACTACTTTTAGCTTTTAATTAATTTTTAGGTTTAAAATTTTTAATTTTGTAGTTTTTACGGTTTTACGTGAACGCCTTTTCGTCTTAGCTCGATCCGTCTTCGTAACCGTCAATTTCTTTCTCATTTCTATTTTCTTTTCCTCAAATATAATCACAAACATTAATCAATTCATTACACAACGCACTAGCCTCCTCGAGAACGAACTCACTTCACTTTTAGGGTCATTCACACACGGTTTTCCTAAATCGTCGTGCCCACTTGCCCTATTTTACCTCTTTTTCCTAAAAGAGAGTAATTTTACTACAATCAGTGATATACATGAGCATAGTGATCTACCAACAACAATTACTGACACGTGTATGATGGAAACGGTTGATAGCAATACCACACCCGATTCATCAGACATGTGCAATAATGAGTTTGAGGATGATCAACATGCTAATGAGTATGATGACGAGGAGCGTGTCGCGCTTGCTAATTTAGTTTCTAGTTTACAAAAAGTTGTCAATGAAAATAGAAAGAGTCAAAAGAAATTAAAGAAGGCAAACGCAGCGCTCACTTAAAACTTTGAAGAAAGCAAAGTCGCTCTTATAAAATCTAGTGAGACAATTGATAGTTATAGGGCTGAGCTTCTTCAAAAGACCAAAGAGCTTGAGGGGTACAAAAGTCGTGTTATTAACGTTAAAAAGGACGATATTGAAAATAAATACAACGAAGCTCTTGCTTTGTTAACTAAAGAAAAACGTTAATTTAATGTTTTATTAACTGATGAACGTCAAAAAACGTACCTTGCCACAACAAAAGTTAATGAAGTTGAACAAAGGCTTTCTATGAATACCACCGATTCTACTAAAATTCTTGACGAAAAGAAACAAGAGGTTGAAAAATTAAAACAAGATTTCAAAAATAGACAAGGCAAAGATACTGAAAAAGTAAAGGATCTCGAAAACAAGTCGATTTTTTTGAAAAAAGTTGTTTATAAAATGCATGACTCTATTCAAACCGTTAGAATGATAGCACCTTAGTCGTTTTTCAAGGGTCAACCTAGTTTTTCAAGCTCCAAGTACCTCGAACAAGCTCAAGCTGGTAACCCTCACTTATATCTTGATGAGTCTGAATGGACCGATCATGATTGCCCAGTAGCTAGCCTCGATAGTGAAGAGGCGTCCCTTTGGGATGAGGAGAGTAGATCACCGGTCAACAAAGACTTTGTGACACCATATAATTATGCTTATGAAAACAGTCTTTATGGTCTTTTCACTCCACAAAAACAGAAGTCTTGTGAGGAATTGTTTTTAGAATGCAAACAAAGACGAATTCAATGGAAGAAAGCTTTTGCCACTAAGAGGAAAACTAATGTTTTTAAATATATTAACTATTTACCTCTTGATGCTTCTAAAAACAAAAGTCGAAAAACACTTGGTTTTCTTAAACAATATATTGATAATGTTCAATCAATTGTTGAAAGCGATTGGGAAAAACGTCAAAAGGATAAGTGGAAAACAGAGATTCCTCACGACATAACTATGCTTGTGAAATAACTTTTAATACCAAATACGAAGAGAATAAAGAACATGTTCTTGAGTTTGAAAAATTGATTCGGTATGAAATGTATGATGATTTGAAATATGTGGAGTCTCTTGAAAAAGCAATTGATGAACTTCAAAATGACAAATTAGATTTTTTAAACGAATATGATCTACTCTAAGAAGAATGTCTCTCCAAAGATATTTTGTGTGTTACTCTTCAATCTTCTGCTGATATCGATGAATATTCTGATGTTGCATGCAAATATCTTGATAAGATCAATGAATGTGAGTGTCTTGAACTTGAGCTTTCGAAACATAAAGAAAATGTTGATAAAAAGGATTTTGAATTACTTCAACACAAAACTGATTTCCTTCAAAAACATTGTCATTCTCTTGAACTTGCTTTGAAAAAGACGTTGGTAGTTTTCCACATGATAATAACTTGCAAGAAAAACTTTCCAAAATGTTTCGAGAAATGAATGAAAAGAGTTTGGAAATTAAAGAGTTGAAAGCTCAGTTAGAAGACAAGGAAATAGCGATAGCAGAGTTGAAGAAACTCGTTGCTAAGATGGGTGGGAACATTGTGGAACCTAGGGTTAAGAAGCCTGTTGTGAGACAACCCAATGCGCAAAAAGTGACTAGACCCTTTGTCTTGGGAAAACCCATTTCTGCATTTGCAAAACCTGGGTTTGCCCCCAAGACGGATGGGAAGGATAGGTTACCACAGAATACTCCCAAAACACATATTCTATCACAAAGCATTAAGAACACTAATGTGATTAAAATAGGGATGTATAGATTGGCCACTAAACCCACACACAACAACGAAAGTCAATCACCTCAGACTTCTAGAAACACTAATGGACGTGTGTCTTTTACTACAAGAGTAGTCCCCACTGCTAGTGTTAGCCGACCTCAGCTTAAGAGCACTCGCATGAATGAAAAGGTTTGGAGAAACAAAAGTCAAGGGAAGATGAAGAAAGTAGAAGACCACCCTAGGATTTTAAATGTTTCTAAGAATAAAACGTATGTAATCACATGTAATGATGATTTAAACGATTCGACTTTGAATGCTTTGAATGTTATGTTTGTTTGTGTGAAATGTGGAAAGTGTGCTAATGTTAATCATGTTATGTGTGTTTCGAATAATGTCAAAGGCGTAGATACTAGAACTAAGAAGCAAACTATGATGCCTACTAGTACTAGAAAACCCAAACGTAAAACGAATCATTCTGGTGCAACCCCCCCCCCCCCCCAAGAAAAGTAATGCATCAGACTCTACAACTAAGAATCCTGAAAGCAGAATTAGGGAATTATATGAGTCTGCTAGCAAGTCTTGGAAATGGTGGTTTGCTAATCAATGTCCTCTAGGTGATGAAACTAGGGAAAACATGACAACGAGCGTTAGTGTGCCTTTAAGTGATGAAACTAGGGAAACTAATGAATCGGAAATCACAACTAACATGGAATCCAATTTAGCAAATGCTCAATCGTGTTCTAATTCTTCTTCAGGTGATTGAAATAATTCTCTTCATACTGGACTCCAGATGCACGAAGCACATGACGGGGAATCTCAAGCTTCTAATTAACTTCGTGGAGAAGTTCCTGGGTACGGTCCGATTCAGAAATGATCAATTTGCACCGGTCCTAGGATATGGAGATTCGGTTCAGGGGAACATAACGATCAAAAGGTTATACTATGTTGAAGGGCTCAATCACAATCTTTTCTCAGTTGGTCAATTCTTTGATGCGGATTTGGAGGTTTCTTTTAGAAAGAAGACATGTTTTGTTTGTGATTATGATGGGAATGACTTACTTACCGGTTCACGGGGTACTGATCTCTAGATTATTTCACTTCAAGACTCCACTTCTTCAACTCCAATCTGTTTCATGGCTAAAGCTTCAACGACTCAAGCTTGGTTAGGGAATCAACGATTATCTCATCTTAATTTTGATACCATCAACTTGCTTTCCAAGAAAAATATTGTGCGAGGCCTTCCAAACTTGAAATTCATCAAAGATCATCTTTGTTCTTCTTGTGATCTTTGTAAAGCTAAACGGAGTAGCTTCAAGACAAAGACTACCCCAAGCTCTAAAGGACGGTTAGATCTTCTTCATATAGATTTGTGTGGCCCCATGCGTGTTCAAAGCATCAATGCGAAGAAATACATTATGGTAATTGTCGATGACTACTCAAGGTACACGTGGACTAACTTCTTGAGGTCCAAGGATGAAACACCTGAGGTTCTAATTAACTTCCTTAAACTGATACAACGTGGTCTTCAAGCTCAAGTAAAAGTGGTGCGTACTGACAGAGGCACAAAATTCTTGAATTAAACTCTGAAGAATTATTTTGAAGCCGAAGGGATTGAACATGAAACATCTATTTCTAGAACACCTGAACAAAACAGCGTTGTTGAAAGACGAAATCGTACTTTTGTTGAGGCTGCTCGAACATTATTATCTGCTTCAAAACTACCACTATTCTTCTGTGCCGAAGCCGTATCGACCGCATGCTACACACAAAACCGCTCCTTAATTATCCCAAGACACAAAAAGATACCATATCACATAATTCATGATCGCAAACCTTCATTCAAACACCTTCATGTTTTTGGATGTACGTGTTACATAATTCGAGATGGTGACAATCTGGACAAGATGAAAGAGAAAGGTGATGCATGAATTCTAGTGGGATATGCAAATCAGTCTAAGGGATATAGAGTGTACAACAAGAGAACAAAATTGGTAGTCGAGACTATTCATGTCCGACTCGATAAATTGCAAGAAATGGCACTTCAACAAAGGAGTTTAAGTCCCGATCCACAACGACAAAATACTTCTGTGCACAACCACACAGAACTCGGAACTCAAGACCACAACAATGAACCATTAAATTCAAAGCTAGTTCCTGAACATGTTCTAGGAGCAGATATGACAGTGGAAACGACACTTGAAGAGTTGGAAATGTTATATGGACCAATGTTTGATGAATATTTCACGGGGGAGAAACATGTTGTATCGAAGCCTTCCGCTGTCACTCATGATAAGAATGATGATACCGATCATCATCAACAAAAGGATACAACTTCATATACTTCAACACGGGTTGCTACAGATTTACCTCCTCAGAATATCACTTCAACAATCGATCCTACAACATCCACAACTACTGTCATTACTCCAGAGAACACAAATCAAGCAAACAATGCATTATTTGACAATGACGATTTTCACAACCCATTCGGTACATCGGTGCACAAAATTGGAGAGTCTTCTACTCGACATGTAGATCCGTCAAATATGCATACATTTTATCAACAACATCCTTCAACACATCATTGGACCCGAGATCATCCTTTGTTTCACCTAATTGGAAACCCTTCACAACCTGTTCGTACAAGACGACAACTAGCAACCGATGGCGATGTTTGTATGGTTGCACTCGCCGTGAGTATAGCTGAACCGAAAAACATCAAAGAAGCCATGGCTGATCATGCTTGGATTGAGTCGATGACGGATGATCATCAACAATTTGAAAGACTTAAAGTCTGGGAGCTTGTTGATAGAATATACGATGTAACACCGTTAATTCTTCGATGGATTTGGAAAGACAAGATGGATGAAGAAAACACGAACATCAAGAACAAAGCTAGGCTAGTGGCTAAAGGGTATGGCCAGAAAGAGGGAATTGATTTTGACGAATCATTTGCACCAGTTGCTCGTATGGAAGCGGTCAGGATTTTCCTTGCTTATGCTTCACATAAGGGATTCACTGTTTATCAAATGGACGTAAAGACAACATTTTTAATTGTCCTTTGAAGGAAGAAGTATATGTCACGTAGCCAGAAGGATTCGTTAATCCTCATTATCCTGACAAGGTGTATCGTCTCCACAAAGCACTATATGGACTAAAGCAAGCTCCAAGGGCATGGTACGACGAGATCTTGAAGTTTCTGGTATCCAAAGGTTTCTCAAAAGGTTCAATTGATCTAACTTTGTTCACTTATAAACATGCGGATGACATTTTGCTTGTGCAGATTTATGTTGATGACATTATTTTCGGGTCTACAAACCTAAAACTTTCAAAATGGTTTGAAAAAGTCATGCACAGCAAATTTGAAATGTCAATGATGGGCGAACTAAATTTCTTTTTAGGAATTCAAGTTCACCAATCCCCAAGTGGTATCTTTATTAACCAAGCTAAGTATTGTCAAGAGATAATCAAAAAGCATGGTATGACTTCATGTGACACCGTTGGGACACCATTATCAACCACATCGCTAGATGCTGATTTGGAGGGAAATGCCATAGATCAAACGAGATATCGTTCCATGATCAGCTCCCTCATGTACTTAACAGCAAGCAGACCCGATATATCACATGCTACGTGTTATTATGCACGATATCAAGCATGACCCACTGAAAAGCACCTCAAGGAGGTTAAACGGATCTTTCGGTACCTCAAGAATACCATTCATTTGGGACTCTGGTATCCGAGGGAAACTGGTTTCTTTCTAATGGCCTATTCAGATTCTGATCATGCTGGGTGTCTTGATACACGAAAAAGTACTTCTGGTGGTGCACAATATCTAGGTCAAGATAAGCTTGTGGGATGGTCTTCCAAGAAGCAGGATTGCACGTCACTTTCATCAGTGGAAGCGGAGTATGTGTCTCTATCTGCGTGTTGTGCTCAAGTTCTTTGGATGAGAACACAACTCATGGATTATGGCTTCCACTTTGATAAACTACCTATGTACTGTGACTCAAAGTCGGACATAGCCATCTCCTGCAGTCTGGTACAATATTCCCGCACGAAGCACATTGATGTTAGATACCACTTCATAAAGGAACAAGTTGAGAGAGGGATCGTTGAACTATACTTTGTTGGAACGGATTCCCAATTAGCTGACATGTTTATAAAAGCTCTCTCGAAAGATAGTTTGAGTACCTTTTAGGCAAATTGGTATGAGATGTTTGACTCCAGAAGACCTGGAGATTCTGGTAAAGGTGCCTGCTTGATTTATCAATCAAACATCTACTTTTAAATATCATTGAAAAAGCAAAATATAAAAATATAAAACTTATAAAAGCAAAACACAAAATTAAAAGCTTTTAATATCCAAAAATATTCTTCTCGACATGTCTTTCAGTATCGATAATATGGACGTGCCTAGAAATTTCGCTCAATAACGACACGGGTGTGTACATAAAGCTCGAATGAAAGTTGTAAATATTTTTCAAAACATGTCATTTCTATCTTTGATAAAGGAAAATGTCTATTTTGGACAATTTTTCCTACAACGGTAGAGCAATCTATCTTGGGTTGAGCTTGTCACAAAATATTCAACGTTTTGAGCTCAACACAATGGCTTGTAATCACTTTCAGAATGCAATTGGGATCTATATTCACGGGGGAGTGTACGCTTTAGTTCCCTTACCCTTAGCAAAAGAAGAGAAATCTTCTTACACTTGAATGGATTCGTGATGAGATTGCATTTATACATGATCTCATCGTTCTTTTTGGCCTTTAAATGCATAAAAATGTCATAAATATACCATATATATGCTTTTTTTGTTTACTTGTGTATTTTAGGTAAGGATATCATGAAAAAGACAAAATATCAAAAGAAACAAGGAAAAACGAACACGAGAAACGAAGCCGCACAAAGAACCGGGCCCTAGTTCATGATTTCTCAAAGAAAAACCCTTGAAGACTTGAAGATGTACAATATTGATCCCTCATCTATGACTAAATGACACTTAATACCCTTGTATATTCATAGTTACAAGTTTGGTCCCTTAAGTTTGTCAAAATTAAAAAAAGGTCCTTCAACTTTGAAGATTTGGCAAGTTTAGTCCCTCAACAATTCTAAATTGTCAACAATGGTTCCTCATGAAGTCAAAGATCCAATGAAGACCTTCACAGAGGAGAAAAGTCCAAGATCAGTCCTTGAACTATTCAAAAGAGGCAAAAATAACCCTTGAAAACCTTTTACCAAAGTTTTGTGCCAATATGTGAATTCTGAAACTTGTTTAATGAAGGAAAACGAGTTTACAAGTCTGAAAAACATGTTATATACTTTTTCCCAAAGAACAAGGACCACTTGTGCTAATTCCCAAAGTTTAAACTAACAAACACGCGCCAAACCCTTAACCTCCACTAAACTCGGATCAAACATGGCACTGTTCACACGTATGAACCCAGAATTTACTTTTTTACCAGCAAGGGGTTTTTTACAATTAACTTAATCAAAACATAATTAACCATCACACGAATCATTCCGACGCCCACATTCACACTCCCACACACCCAAAGGACCCCACCATTCAAACCCGTCCACCTATCATATCATACCTTCCTCTCCAAGGATTACCACGTGGCCAAATCAACGACTCACACTCTTTGCTTGGTCACAAATCTAAAATGAACACTCAGGAACATTTTGGACAGCTCAACAACAACAAACGTCTAGAAGATTTCAAGGGTATTTTGGAGACTTCATAGCCTAGGGTTTTGCATTTTTCTACCTTCTAATCGTCTATATAAAGACTCCACAACATGTGAGAGAGCTTTTGTTCCAGATTTTAGCTATCTTCTTTGTAATTCCTTTTTATGAAATAAAATATGAATTTCTGAAAATTTTGAATTCTCTTTTGTTATTTATAAAACTTTAGTGTTTGAATATCTAAAATCTGAGTTCCATATACATGTTTGGTTGATTTTGATAAAAGGTTTTAAGGTTCAAAACTCTTGTTTTCAAAAATCAAAGGATAATCTGTTTTGATCTTACTTTTGTGTTTGTTCATCTTAGCAGCTTGTGGAAGCTGGTGCTTGTTCTTGCTAACACCTTAGCTCAAACATTCTAAAGTGTGGATGTACATTTTGGAGGTTTGATTCTCTTATCCCTTTTACTTTTTCTGAATTTTGCTTGATTTTTGGGTGAATCTGCATATTTGATTGTGAATATGTGGTTTTATGGTTGATTTGTGTTTCTGAGGGTTGGAATATTGTTGCTAGGTTGTTTTGATCTTGGATTGAAGGTTAAATCACAACAATCCTTTGGAAAACTGAGAGATCAGATTCCAAAGGGGTGTTTGGGTTAACTGATTTATCAAGATTCAAGGCAACCTTTGTTGTTGTTTGTTGTTTCTTTGGGTTGGTATCTATTTATCTGGTGTAAGGGGTTACTTATCTGTAAGTTTTGAAGGTTTAAACACCTAAATCAATCAAGGGTTCATAAAATCTGTTTTACTTGGGTATTTTGGCTAAAATTTTGGGGACACCTAGATCTAAGGGTAGACTAGGGTTAACAAGTGTTAAATTTTGGTTAACATAACCAGGGAAAGGGATTTGAGGGCTTGAAATTGGATTGATGGTCAAATAGATCAGCAAAAGGATTTTGGAAAAGTACCTTTGTTCATCAGTAACTTTTTGGGCTTGAATCTGCTTATTTACTTTGATCCAGTGTATGAAAAAGGTTTATTTGTGCTTAATGGGCTTTATTATAGCTTGTGTATGCATATGGTTTAATTTGGCTGGATTATTCATGCTTAATCTGCTTATTTGTGCATAACTGCTTATTTGCCATGTCTGTGTCATATCTGTGGACTGTTTGCTTATTCTGTGCTTATTGAGTGAACAAAATTGTGATTTTTTGATTGATATTGACTCCTTGTGATCCACTGATTACAAGGGTTCCTTTGTTTTCATTTGAATCCAACTGGATCTCTCTAAAAAAGCAAGTCAAATAGTCAAAGTAGTGGGAACTCCTTTCCCCTGCTGCTAGCCACTACTAGTGTTATTTCACCTTGTGCTTATCAATAAGCTGTTCTAGCTTATCTAAACCTGCAACAACTTTGGATTTGTAATAGGTGTCACTTATTTGACCCATTTGTTCATTCTAGAGCATTTCAGGGGTTGACCTTGAGCTTTGACTAGAAAACCAATAACTTTGACTTTTACATAAGTGCTTATCAGCTTATTCAGCTTATTTGGCTTGGCTTATTGAACTTTTCTTTGTTTATTTGTCTTAATTAATCATTTAGAGTCTTTTTCAACTTATTTGAAGGTCTGAGGTGGTCTAGAACTCTAAGTCGACTATTTTGTCTTTTAGTGAAATTCTAATTTGCTTATTTCTGGCTTATTGGGTTTGCTTTTTCAAAATTTCTTTTCATAGATCTCTTAGGCATCTCAAAAGAAGGTTGTATGTCAAATATGAGCTTATGGCATTGGCTTAGTGCTAAATGGGCTTATTGGCCCAATAAGGATAAGTTGTTATACCAATAAGTTGTGATAAGCTCAAAACCAGCTTTTGGGCCTTCGGACTTTTGTGTTCAGAATAAAATTTTGAGTCAGATAGGGCTTTTTAAGGTTATTTGGGCCCAGTTGAACTTTTTGGGCCAAAAAGCCCATTTAATTGGACTGTTTTAGTTTTTAGCCCATTTGGGGGCCCATTAGGGGTATTTTGGTAATTTCACTTTCATTTTCTATTTATTTAGGTTAATATAAATGTAACACCCCCAATTTCGTTTCATAGCAGCGGAAGGGTCATTTGGTGTTACTATTATGGTTCAATCTCTATATCATAGAAAACGCCTTAAAATGAGTCGTTTTAATAAAACATACATCCATTCATTATTTAAAGGTAAAATAGTTCACACACGGTCCCAAATTGTTTTCAAGTTTATACAACATAACAAACAGCAAAAAGTTTCTTTGTATGGACATAGTTTAGAAAAAGCGGGCCAAAATATTCCACAAGCAAGCTACACGAAACCGCCTTTCTTTGAGTGCCTTCTTCATGGACCTGAGATAAAAAATGCTATAAAGTCAACAAAAATGCTGAGTGAATCTATAGAGTTTAAATTTAATAAACGAACACAAGTATTCTGAATAAACCTTCAATGGTCGACAATCATGTGGATCAGACATAATCATCGTTGTTATTACATAAATCTCATGACATTGAACGTTAACATATATTATTTCAGCCCAACACACCTAGCCAAGTGCGTATATTTCTCTTATACAATTGCATCCTATGTTTAATTACTAGTGTATCACAACACCATGCGATAGCTAGTCACGACCGGACTGGGCGTCACCCCGATAGATCTATCCATAGTATTAGCGTTCATTCGATTAACAATTCATGATTCAATGGGTCTTTTAAGGCTAGAAGCAAACTTATCTGAATAACGTTCATCTAGCATACAATTGGGTCCTTTGTTTTATATTTTAAAACAAGCATGTTATCCCCCTCGCGGGTTTTAAAAATCTTTACAAGATAGTATAAAAGAGAGGCTATAAACTCACCTTGGTACAATAGTAGTAATGCAACGATCGCCAACGATAAGTGATGCCCGTTAAACACGAAGACCGCAACCTACCAAATAAGGCGCTTTCGTTAATAAATGACTAAAGTATAAATAATAATTAAATAATATAAAACTCAAAATTCAAAACCATGACAATCCCAAAAATAATAATAGTACAAGTGTACTTCTATACTTCTTTACATGTCAACTTTATTAGACTATATGATCAATAAAAATCTGCCGGTACTTACCAAAAGTACAAGCTCGTTTGCCTTACTTAAACTATTCCGTTTTCGACGAAACTTGGTAACAAACACACTTATAATATGAATAAGACTCAGTTTAAATTTCATACAAAAATATTACTTTTAAGACCTTCTACCCGACACACCTTCGTGTTATAAAAACCGGACAGATTTACCCCTTCAACTCGTAAAACCATTTTGACTTATCTAAACAACTCCGTTTACAAAACCGAAACTCGGGTTTAAAAATAGACTCATGAACTTAGGTTTAGCAACTTAAAACAGTTCTTGAAAATTTTCAAAACTCATTTTATAGTCCCCGAGATTCGATCCAAATATCGACAATAATTTTCGGATTGTGTCGATACCCGTCTCCCGGTACACGAATACTAAAATTGTTGTAACTTCGCGCCCGTTTGGAGCTAGAAGCTCTATCTTATATCAAATCGAAGCTAACGAAATTCTCTACGACCCTATCTTATTAGTTTACCAAGTTTATTAGAGTAAGTAATTCAAAAATAGCCTTTTACCTACTGGTCTAAAATGGTCATCTAAAAATCATACCAAAACACCATTTTGACCCATTTCAACAATTTACATATTCATATTATCATCCTAATATTATCATAACACATCTAACTAACTTCTAACAACCTCAAATTCAATCTAACAAAAATCAAATAAATAAAAACCTTGCATGAAACAACAACCCACTTCAAATATAATAATAATATCAACATTCATCATCATAAAAATGGATCAAACACATGCTCTTCACCATAAATTTGAAAAGAAAAATATGTAAATGCATGTGGGAAAAATTTATACCAATATGATCCTTGTTGAATTTCTAGGATGGGTCTTTGATTAGAATTGAAAGAATCAAAGTAGAAATTGAAAATTTTTGAGGGATTATGTGATGGGGGTGGACGGTTTTCACAAAGGAGAGAGGGAGAGATTATACTTTTTTAAAATGAATTTTTAATGTGAGTTAGCTAGTGGAAAAACCTTAAATAGTCCAAGGTTAGGGTAGATTTTTTAATTTAGGAATAGTTTTGGTCCAAAATGCAATTAAATAGTTTACAAGGTAGAAAATGTAAATTGTAAATTTTGAAAATATTTACGAGGCTCGGGTTTCGTAAAAATACTTTTCGAAAGTTAAAACGCTTCATAAAAATATTAATAAAGCTCGACACGACTTAAAACGTAATTAAATCGAAAACATCGAAAATATAAAATATCGAGACAATCGATAATAAAACGTAACTTTTTGGGCATCCGTCGGTATCGCGATCACTAATAGTTCTCGTCATTCGTTAAAACGTAAAACAGGAGAAATAAAGATTAAATATAAGGAAAATCATTTTTTTGATAAATTGAGAATATAATATCGATACCTAACGTATTCCTTGCCGGTTTTCATCTAATCGACATTCTTACGCTAGTTTAATGTCATAACTTCTCGGTTAGTCGATAGTTTAAAATTCTCATTAAAGTAAACATGTAATACGTAATAGTCGAGATTAAAATAACGACCTGAAATTGACTGATTGTCACATTATCCCCACCAAATTAGCATCTTCGCCCTCGAAGATCAACTTGCGTTCTTGCCCGATCGCTTGTTGAAATCAAAGAGATGAGGGTAATTCTTCCACATTTGGTCTTCTCGTTCCCAATTATACTCCGGTACTCTCCGAGAGTTCCATCGAACTTTGACGATAGGGATTCGGCTTTGTTTCAGTTGCTTGACCTCGCGATCCATGATCTCGATTGGTTCTTCAATAAAGTGCAACTTTTCATCAACCTTAACTTCGTCCCACGGTATAACGAGTTCTTCATCGGATAAACACTTTTTTAGATTCGACACATGAAAAGCGTTATGAATCCCATACAGTTCTTGTGGTAGTTCAAGTTGGTATGCCACGGGTCCTACTCTAGATGTAATCTTGAATGGTCCGGTATAACGAGGACTTAACTTCCTGATAGGTGTGAAAACACCCATCCTTTTACCACTTAATTATAATGAAAACAAGACCATAACGTGTATTTTATGTCGTAAATGTCGGAATTATGCGTGGTTTGTGTTTTTGTTGTGATTTAGGACGAAAATGTGAAAAGGGGAGAAAACACGGGCTTTCACGGGCTTTTACCGAAGAAAAAAGACAAAAGACGAAGTCAAAAGATCAAGAGTGCTAAAAGAACGGAAGTCCAAGGTAAATTCTGAAGATTTATCGAAGAAAAAGTCTAAAGACGGAAGTTTAATAAAAGCCGAAGAACTCAAGTCTAAATTAATGAAGAAATTACAAGACGAGAAGTCGAGAAAGAAAGAAGAATGAACCAACACATGCTTAGTTTTTCCTAATCACTATAAATAGACTCCTAATGTGTCATTAGGAGTTGTTAGCTAATTTGACACATTAGTCTTTCCACCTTAATTTCATGTCATTTTAAATAATTGTCAATTTAAATACTTTTCTTGCACTTTAATTCCTTTAATTCCAAGTAATTGTTTTTAATTTTGTTGTTTAATATTTTCTTTAATCAAGTTTTTATTAATCTCTCATTCTACCTTTCTTGTTTTGTTTAATCTTTGTGCTTAGTACCTTATTGTTATGCTTGTTTGATTATTGGTTATGCTTTTATGTTTTTGATCTTATTAGCTTATTGATTTTATAGCTTATTAAATTTTTCTTAAACTTAATTAAGTGTTTTTTAGTTAATTTATTATAAAAAGTTATTTTTAAATATTTTATTACTTAGTATATTTAAAAGTTTTTAAATTTTAGCTTAATAGCTTTTTCTTAAAATTGATTTTCATTAGGTTTTTAAGTGCTTATTAGATTTTAGCTTATTTATAATTTTTAGCTTAATCTCTTCTTATTGTTATCAAAGTTTCGGTAAAACCCTCTTTTTCCGGATAAGGAGCCGGATTTTATTCCGGATAGCGTTCTGTTGCAAGGTATTCCGGATAAGGGCTCAGTCTAGTATTCCGGATAAAGACTCTTCGTGCATTCAGGATAAGCCCTAGGAGATTATTCCGGATAAGGGTATAAACGTTATTCCGGATAAGCTTTTTAGGTGATATTCCAGATAAGCAAAGAGTGAATATTCCAGATAACAAACTTCTGGTTATTCCGGATAACTGTACCCTAGTTATTCTGGATAACGGTTCGGTGGAATTATTCCGGATAGGAGTAAGCAGATTATTCTGGATAAGGAACCGATGAATATTCAGGATAAGGAGTGACAGGCCATATTCCGGACAAGCATTGGAACCAGGATTCCGGATAAGCAGATCAAGTTGAATCCGGATAAGGTGAAGAACAAGGTATTCCGGATAAGGTGACAATCTTCTGGATAACTCGTTGAACATTATTCCGGATAAGCTGTACTTTGTTGGGTATTCCGAATAAGTGACAGGATTTAGGATCCCGGCTCAGATTCTGTTTACTTTCGGTTTCAGTCTCAAGCATTTATTTTCCCTGCTATTTTTCTCTTAGTTTAATTTTAAAGTTTACATTTTTATTACATTCTCAATTTAGTTTTCGTCACGCTTTAATTTTAAGTTAATTAATTAAATTACTTTTAAAGTTTTAATATTGCACCCTTTACATTTTAATTAGTTTTAGTTTTAATTAACCGCCTTTTACTTTAAAGTTTTGCACAATTTATTTTACATCACAACAACCAAAAATATTTCTTTCTCACCAAAAGACGACTAAGTCGCACATTCTTCCATTTCTCAATTCTAAAAGATCGGACGATAATATTTTCTTACTAGGAAAACGCCTCGTATTAAATGGCGCCGCTGCCGGCTCTTTTCGTAAAGATTAACGGTTTTCTGTGAGAGACGCGTTGCTTTTCGGGATCCGTTCATTCGTGAGCGTTATTTTTCGTGTTCAAAATTTTTCAAAAAATCCATAAAAATTAAAAATTTTCAAAAAAATCCAAAAAGATTTTATTTTTATTTCTATAGTGTATATATTGTCTATTGCTTTGGTATCTTTTTCTTTTGCTTTTCAGGTGTATGCGTACTAGATCTTCAACTTATCCAAAGCCCGAGACTCGTGAAGATTTAGCTATGGCAGGTGTGAACAACAACATTAACCCACCGCAAGTCAACAATAACAACAACAATGTTCCCCCACCCGATATTCAGACAATGGAGGAGCTTTGTCAACCCACAATGTTTGTACGAGGAGGACCGATTGCGCCGATGCAAATCACGGCTCCGGAGTTTTCGTTGAAGCATCACATGATCCAACAAGTGCAAACTAATCCATTTCGCGGATTGCCTGATGATGATGCCAACAAGCACCTCGACAAATTCATTACTATTACTCAAAGCATGAATCTGCCCGATGCTACTATGGATGTCCTTCGTCTACAGCTCTTTCCACATTCTTTATCCCACCATGCCGAAAAATGGTTTGATCGTCTCTGGAAGAATTCCATTCATACTTGGGACGACATGACTCAACGTTTTTGTCGCGCTACTTTCCACCATTCATGGTCACGAGCCTTCGAAATCAAATCAGCGGTTTCATGCAAGAACCCGATGAATCTCTCTTTGATGCTTGGGAAAGATATAATGTTTTGATCGATCGATGTCCAAACCACAACATGCTCCCCGTTACCTTAATTGATACTTTCTACAACGGTTTGACTTTTCGTGATCGTGATACGATTAATGCAGCCGCCGGTGGCACATTTATGAAAAGAAGACCCGAGGAGTGTAGAGAGCTTATTGAGAACATGACTACTCATCACAGAAATTGGGATTCCTCCGCTTCTTCAAGGAACAACACGAGATTCAATGTTTCTTCTACTTCAGCAAACCCCGATATGACCGAATTCACCCGCATGATGGCCGAAATGAACAAAAATATCTTGCTCATCGCTACAAACCAACAACAACAAGTTAAAGCTGTAGCAATTTCTTGTGAGACATGCGGCGGTCCTCACTCATACACTGATTGTCCTTCTACTCAAGGCAATCCGGAAAATGTGTATGCGGCTTATGGTAACTATTCACCGGAAAATTACCGAGCCCGATCTCAAGGGGATCAAATTTGCTAAGTTACCGTAGTAACAACTTTCTTTCACCCGGTTTTTCTCCTCAAAACCACAACCCCAACAACAATTACAATAGAAGCAACCAAATCCCACCTCGAGCTTCTAATCCTTATCACCCACCCGCTCAACAATCCCCACCCACTAATCAAGATGTTGAATCCTTAATGAGAACCCAAGGAGAGCAAATCAAGAATCTACAAAGCCAAATTATCAATTTAAAAGGGGATATCACTAAGCAAGGTAATGACATTAGATCCGAGCTTCGATATGATATACAAACCTCCTTCAGCACTCAAACGAATGATTTGAAGAATATGCTGGCTAGTTTCTTACCAACCACTCAACCCTCTACTTCGGGCTCTGTACCTTCAAACACCGTCACCAACCCAAGAGCGAATGTGAGTGCTATTACTACACGCAGTGGAGCCACCTTAGTCGGACCATCCATCCCTCCCCCAGTTACTCCATCTACACCTCCTCCACCACCATTTATCCCTCTTACTCCCACGCCTAGTATTAGTTCTCCATTACCGTCTCCACCTCTTACTGACGTACCCAAGAAGAAGAACCCTTCACCAACCCCACCTTCCACCTATAAACCCAACACCCCATATCCTTCTCGTTTGGACAAGCCTAACTTGCTAACTAAGGATGACATTCAAGTGTCTAACTATTTGAAGATGATCTCTCAAATGAATTTCAACATTAGCCTTGTTGAAGCACTTGTCCACATGCCGAAATTCTTCAAAGCATTCAAGGAATTGCTTAACAAAAAGGAAAAGCTGGTTGAGCTTGTCAACACACGCTTAAATGAAAACTGTTCTGCAGTTATTCTTAAAGAACTTCGGGAAAAACTTGGAGATCCTGGTCTTTTTGTGTTGTCGTGCATTTTTAACAAAACCGAAGAATTTACTGCCCTAGCTGATCTCGGGGCAAGTATTAATTTGATGCCTTTAAGTGTTTGGACATCACTATCATTACCCCACCTTACACCAACGAAGATGAATCTCGAGCTTGCAAATCGCACCCTCGCTTACCCCGTTGGTATTTCTGAAGATGTGTTCATTAAAGTTGGCACCTTCACTTTTCCGGTCGACTTTGTTGTTGTTGATTATGAAATGGACCCTCATATTCCTTTAATACTTGGTCGGCCATTATTGAGAACCGGAAAAGCTCTAGTCGATGTTGTCGAAGGTGAGTTAATGTCGGGAATGAACAACAAGTGTTCAAAATGGGGAAGATCACAAATAAATCCTATGGAAGAGAATCGGCGAATATGATTAATGTGCTTGATGATTTTGTCTTCTACAACAATCCTCTATTCGATTCTTGCTATGATAATCCACTGTTCCAAGATGATGTGGATGATTCTCTCTCTAATTCTGATCCTCCACCAATTTATGATTCTCCACCGATCTATGATGCTTATGATGATTATTCTAGCTCCGATGGGGATGATTATGATGATTTTACTTCTGAGTATCCAGACATGCCCACTTATGATGATTTTGATGAGGTCGATACTCTTTTGAGTGATTCTTCTCATGATGAAGATCCTCCGCCTACAACACTTGATCCTACTTTTTATGACTACTCATTTGAGGAAGACTTTGCTACTTTTCTCAACACTTACTTCCCAAAAGAGAGTGATGCCCCTCCTTTAGACTTTGATGATTTATATCTTTATCCTACTTTGGATATGAAGAAACCCGCTTCAAAGGAGAAAAAGCCGACCGACACCGATATCCGCAGCACTTATGTCTTGACACCTCTCTATCCACCTTCTGAGGATGAGATTGTGAGATTTTTATAAGCGGATCCTCTTTAAGGTCTACTGAGCCTGAGTGTTATTTTCCCCTAAAGGAAAAGGTGTTCGATCCCGGTATTGGAATTTTCAAGCCATCTCAGTATCCATCTGATGAAATAAAAGGAAAGATTTTTGGAACCCATGGAGATATGCTTGCACCTTTTCACCCTTGCTACCACCGTGCTCCATCTTTGCTTAAGGGAACCTTGCCTACTCTTCTTTGGCTTTCCTTGTTCGCCTTAAGCTTGTGCTATTTGATGGACGGAAACCATATAGTTGATCCCGGTGGACGTTTTTCAAGCTTCTTCCTATGCTAATCAAGGTCGAGTCAGGCTCACAACTCGGTTAACAAAAACAAGCGCTTATCAGGAGGCAACCCATAGTATCTATCCTTTTTCTCTTGTTTTTATAATAAGTGTAGGGGGAGACCCTAGTATGTTGTTTGTTGTCTTCTTTCTAAACATGTACAGGGATTCGAGCTTTCAAAGATCCATTCTTGATGACTTTTGACGACCTGTGATTCCATGTACCCGTCTTCCCCGTTCTATCATAAACTCTTTTGATTCTCTATTTTATATTCTTCCATATTAAAATAGGAATCACTTTAGTTGTCTCTTCCTTAAGAAGATTTAAACAAAGTGCACAATGTCCTAAGTGTAGGGGAGGTTACTCCCACATGCTTAAACATTGAGGACAATGTTTATATTAAGTGTAGGGGGGACTTCTATCGAAGTTAAGTGGTATTTTACATGTATTTGTCCTCATTTTAAACCGGAAAATCAATTTTTCGACATTTTTCAAATTTTTTGATCTATTTTGGCCTATTAGTTTTTCCCTTGTTATAGTTATTTCTCTTTCTTTGCTAGAATAAATTTTAAATAAAGTTGTTTTAATTTTTAAACGTTGTGAATCTTTTGACTCAACCCGAGTTTACTTCTCTAAGTTTACTCTAGCTAGTATCCTTAACGTGTTTAAGTCAAGTTTTGCTAGGCTTTTATATAGGGAGCTTTAAAACGCGAAAGTCTTAACTCTCACGGGTTAAGAACAAGAACTTTTTGTAAGTTCCTATAATTGATCCTAGAGAGTTTTTTATCAAGGGAACTTTAAAATGCGATTTCTAAACTTGAAAAAGTCTAAGAATTTGCAAGATCCTATAGATGACTCGAAAACCCAAAACTTTGATTTAATTAGCTAAGCATCCACGAGTCTCATTCCTTGAGATTTTAAACTGTGGAGGACGAGAGATGATAGAGTCAATTATAAGTTTGGTATTCTTTCGTGAATTTATGTGAGTTGATTATAAGCATATTCTCCCATCGCTTGTTAATAAATTTATCTGCAATAAGTAAGGTCGTATGATTTGAAAAGTTACTTATCTTCTAGCCCAAGATCGTTTAAAAGTTGCTCGGTATTAATTAGAGTTCATAGCCAAGGCATAACTTATTGAAGTGGGATGCGAAGATTGGCGAGTCCGAAAAGGCCCTAACAAGGCATGAGGGCTACATTTTGTTGCTAAAGATCCCAAGTGATGTGAAGAATCATTTATCAAGAATCAATATGAAGGATCGAGACACACGACGAAAAGTAAATACTCCCCTAAAGCTCATGGAGAAGTCTATCCAAAAAGACCCTAACAAGGTATGAGGATAAATAGATCCAAGTCCTAAAAGGAGGCGGATCGTTGTATATCAAAATCCCAAATAAAGATTGGAGAAAAATGAAGAAGTCGTGGTCCAAGATTTGAAGTATGAATTCACTGCCAAATATCAGTCCGAGAAAGTTCTCAAATCGTGAAGCGAGTTATGCCAAGATATGAACTTTATAAGGTCCCGAGAAGCAGTTTTAAAAGATTTTGTCCTTTAGCTAACTATTGATTAAATCGTCCTACTTTATTTTCAGCCTTAATAACTATCGAAATAAGTCAACAATGCATCCTCGTGATCATTCAAGACAATAATAAAATATAAGAGATACACCTAGGAATAAGGGAGTCTAAGTAAATAATTGGCCCACATGAGTTCATGTTAGTTTGCTAACTTATAATAACAATGATCTCGTTTTTAAGCTTGGTATGGGGAACGTGAATCTTGAGGATGATAATCATTCATGACATTCCAAAACCCTAAGGTAAGTCTTTGATTTCTTTACTTGTTTTGTTATTTTCTATCTCTTTAATAAAGGCCAATGTGGATTGATTGTGATGAAAAGTGTAATCTTGCTTTGTAATTAATGCATTGCATGAGGAAATTGAAATGGTCAAATGTAGGGGATTTGATAGGTGTGAAAACACCCATCCTTTTACCACTTAATTATAATGAAAACAAGACCATAACGTGTATTTTATGTCGTAAATGTCGGAATTATGCGTGGTTTGTGTTTTTGTTGTGATTTAGGACGAAAATGTGAAAAGGGGAGAAAACACGGGCTTTCACGGGCTTTTATCGAAGAAAAAAGACAATAGACGAAGTCAAAATATCAAGAGTGCTAAAAGAACGGAAGTCCAAGGCCAATTCTGAAGATTTATCAAAGAAAAAGTCTAAAGACGGAAGTTTAATAAAAGCCGAAGAGCTCAAGTCTAAATTAATGAAGAAATTACAAGACGATTTTATTAATCCCGAGACAAAGTCGAAAAAAGTCGAAGAAATTAGAAGACACGAAGTCGAGAAAGAAAGAAGAATGAACCAACACATGCTTAGTTTTTCCTAATCACTATAAATAGACTCCTAATGTGTCATTAGGAGTTGTTAGCTAATTTAACACATTAGTCTTTCCACCTTAATTTCATGTCATTTTAATTAATTGTCAATTTAAATACTTGTCTTGCACTTAAACTCCTTTAATTCCAACTAAGTGTTTTTAATTTTGTTGTTTAATCTTTTCTTTAATCAAGTTTTTATTAATCTCTCATTCTACCTTTCTTGTTTTGCTTAATCTTTGTGCTTAGTACCTTATTGTTATGCTTGTTTGATTATTTGTTATGCTTTTATGTTTTTGATCTTATTAGCTTATTTATTTTATAGCTTATTGAATTTTTCTTAAACTTAATTAAGTGCTTTTTAGTTAATTTTTATAAAAAGTTATTTTTAAATATTTTTATTACTTAGTATATTTAAAAGTTTTTAATTTTCGGCTTAATAGCTTTTTCTTAAAATTGATTTTGATTAGGTTTTAGTTAAGTGCTTATTAGATTTTATCTTATTTCTAGTTTTTAGCTTAATCTCTTCTTATTGTTATCAAAGTTTCGGTAAAACCCTCTTTTTCCGGATAAGGAGCCGGATTTTATTCCGGATAGCATTCTGTTGCAAGGTATTCCGGATAAGGGCTCAGTCTAGTATTCCGGATAAAGACTCTTCGTGCATTCAGGATAAGCCCTAGGAGATTATTCCGGATAAGGGTATAAACGTTATTCCGGATAAGCTGTTTTAGGTGATATTCCGGATAAGGTGACAGATCTTTCCGGATAAGCATCCAAACATCGGATTCCCGATAACCATCTCGACTGGACATTCCGGATAAGCAAAGAGTGAATATTCCGGATAACAAACTTCTGGTTATTCCGGATAACTGTACCCTAGTTATTCCGGATAACGGTTCGGTGGAATTATTTCGGATAGGAGTAAGCAGATTATTCCTGATAAGGAACCAATGAATATTCAGGATAAGGAGTGACAGGCCATATTCCGGATATGCATTGGAACTAGGATTCAGGATAAGCAGATCAAGTTGAATCTGGATAAGGTGAAGAAAAAGGTATTCCGGATAAGGTGACAATCTTCTGGATAACTCGTTCAACATTATTCCGGATAAACTGTACTTTGTTGGGTATTCCGAATAGGTGACAGGATTTAGGATCCCGTCTCAGGTTCTGTTTACTTTCGGTTTCAGTCTCAAGCATTTATTTTCCCTGCTATTCTTCTCTTAGTTTAATTTTAAAGATTACATTTTTATTACATTGTTAATTTAATATTCGTCACGCTTTAATTTAAAGTTAATTAATTAAATTAGTTTTAAAGTTTTAATATTGCACCCTTTACATTTTAATTAGTTTTAGTTTTAATTAACCGCCTTTTACTTTAAAGTTTTGCACAATTTATTTTACTTTACAACGACCAAAAATATTTCTTTCTCATCAAAACACGACTGAGTCGCACATTCTTCCCTTTCTCAATTCGAAAAGATCGGACGATAATATTTTGCTACTGGGAAAAAGCCTCGTATTAAATGGCGCCGATGCCGGCTTTTTTCGTAAAGATTAACGGTTTTCTGTGAGAGACGCGTTGTTTTTTGGGATCCGTTCATTCGTGAGCGTTATTTTTTGTGTACAAAAATTTTCAAAAAATCCATAAAAATAAAAAAATTTCAAAAAAATCCAAAAAGATTTTATTTTTATTTCTATAGTATATATATATTGTCTATTGCTTTGGTATCTTTTTTTTTGCTTTTGCAGGTGTATGCGTACTAGATCTTCAACTTATCCAGAGCCCGAGACTCGTGAAGATTTAGCTATGGCAGGTGTGAACAACAACAATAACCCACCGCACCTAAACAATAACAACAACAATGTTCCCCCACCCATTCTTCGGACAATGGAGGACCGATTGCGCCGATGCAAATCACGGCTCCGGAGTTTTCGTTGAAGCATCACATGATCCAACAAGTGCAAACTAATCCATTTCGCGGATTGCCTGATGATGATGCCAACAAGCACCTCGACAAATTCATTACTATTACTCAAAGAATGAAGTTGCCCGATGCTACTATGGATGTCCTTCGTCTACAGCTCTTTCCACATACTTTATCCCACCACGCCGAAAAATGGTTTGATCGTCTCTCGAATAATTCCATTCATACTTGGGACGACATGACTCAACGATTTTTGTCGCGCTACTTTCCACCATCCATGGTCACGAGCCTTCGAAATCAAATCAGCGGTTTCATGCAAGAACCTGATGAATCTCTCTTTGATGCATGGGAAAGATATAATGTTTTGATCGATCGATGCCCAAACCACAACATGCTCCCCGTTACCTTAATTGATACTTTCTACAACGGTTTGACTTTTCGTGATCGTGATACGATTAATGCAGCCGCCGGTGGCACATTTATGAAAAGAAGACCCGAGGAGTGTAGAGAGCTTATTGAGAACATGACTACTCATCACAAAAATTGGGATTCCTTCGCTTCTTCAAGGAACAACCCGAGAGTCAATGTTTCTTCTAGTTCAGCAAACCCCGATATGACCGAATTCACCCGCATGATGGCCGAAATGAACAAAAATATCTTGCTCATCGCTACAAACCAACAACAACAAGTTAAAGCAGTAGCAATTTCTTGTGAGACATGCGGCGGTCCTCACTCATACACTGATTGTCCTTCTACTCAAGGCAATCTGGAAAATGTGTATGCGGCTTATGGTAACTATTCACCGGAAAATTACCAAGCCCGACCTCAAGGGGATCGAAATTTGCTAAGTTACCGTAGTAACAACTTTCTTTCACCCGGTTTTTCTCCTCAAAACCACAACCCCAACAACAATTACAATAGAAGCAACCAAATCCCACCTTGAGCTTCTAATCCTTATCACCCACCCGCTCAACAAGCCCCACCCATTAATCAAGATGTTGAAGCCTTAATGTGAACCCAAGGAGAGCAAATCAAGAATCTACAAAGCCAAATTATCAATTTAAAAGGGGATATCACTAAGCAAGGTAATGACATTAGATCCGAGCTTCGACATGATATACAAACGTCCTTCAGCACTCAAACGAATGATTTGAAGAATATGCTGGCTAGTTTCTTACCAACCACTCAACCCTCTACTTCGGGCTCTCTACCTTCAAACACCGTCACCAACCCAAGAGCGAATGTGAGTGCTATTACTACACGCAGTGGAGCCACCTTAGTAGGACCATCCATCCCTCCCCCAATTACTCTATCTACACCTCCTCCACCACCATTTATCCCTCCTACTCCCACGCCTAGTATTAGTTCTCCATTACCGTCTCCACCTCTTATTTACGTACCCAAGAAGAAGAACCCTTCACCAACCCCACCTTCCACCTACAAACCCAACATCCCATATCCTTCTCGCTTGGACATGCCTAACTTGCTAACTAAGGATGACATTTAAGTGTCTAACTATTTGAAGATGATCTCTCAAATGAATTTTAACATTAGCCTTGTTGAAGCACTTGTCCACATGCCGAAATTCGTCAAAGCATTCAAGGAATTGCTTAACAAAAAGGAAAAGCTGGTTGAGCTTGTCAACACACGCTTAAATGAAAACTGTTCTGCAGTTATTCTTAAAGAACTTCCGGAAAAACTTGGACATCCCGGTCGTTTTGTGTTGCCGTGCATTTTTAACAAAACCAAAGAATTTACTGCCCTAGCTGATCTCAGGGCAAGTATTAATTTGATGCCTTTAAGTGTTTGGACAACACTATCATTACCTGACCTTACACCAACGAAGATGACTCTTGAGCTTGCAAATCGTACTCTCGCTTACCCCGTTGGTATTGCCGAAGATATGTTCATTAAAGTTGGCACCTTTACTTTTCCGGTTTACTTTGTTGTTGTTGATTATGAAATGGACCCTCGTATTCCTTTAATACTTGGTGGGCCATTCTTGAGAACCGGAAAAGCTCTAGTCGATGTTGCCGAAGGTGAGTTAATTTTAAGGGTCGGGAATGAACAACAAGTGTTCAAAATGGGGAAGATCACAAATAAATCCTATGGAAGAGAATCGGCGAATATGATTAATGTGCTTGATGATTTTGTCGTCTACAACAATCCTCTATTCGATTCTTGCTATGATAATCCACTGTTCCAAGATGATGTGTAATAAGTGTGAAAACACTTATCCTTTTGCCACTAAAATCAAGGAAAAACAAGACCTAATCATGTGGTTAATATCATAAAAGTCGGAATTACGCGTGGTTTTGTGTTTTTGTGTGAAATAGGTACAAATGATCAAAAGGAAAGAAAACACGGGATTTGACGGGCATATATCGAAGAAAACAACAAAGTCAACTCAAAAGGACCAAAAGTGCAATCGGGAATGAAGAATTTATCGAGAGTCAAAAGACAGGATCATTTATTCGCGGATTTAAGTTTTAATGGGCCTTATAACCCAAATCCTTATATTACTTAAATGGATGGATGAAGTAACGTATTGGGTCCAAGCCCAATACACTTGACAATAGACGGATGGATGTTTATGTTTGGACCCTAAAGCCCAACAGCTAAACAAAGAATAAATGGGACGGAGTAAGTTATTAAACTCGTTGGTCAGATTGTTGGTCAAGCTCAGTCAACATCACAATTTATAACAAATCTCTTCACACGTGTTCTCTCATCCTCACAAAGCCCAACCCTACACGTTTTTTTTTAAAACATATTCTTTGTTTTATTTACACCACTTATTTCTTTATTTCGATACAAACAAGAAACTCCATCTCTCACCCATTTTTCTCTCCACCATATTTTTACACAGTCAAAACCCTAATTACCATAACACTAAAAAATCACTCACGAAATTTGGGGGTTTTTACCTATATGTTTAATTCATATCAAAACAAATAAAACCCCCAATTTTCGGATCAAACACCCCCACCTGTGGTCCTCAATCCAACTCCACGCTGGCAATCCGAATCACAAGGGATGCAAGAGAGTCTTAGCCGTTTGATAAGATGAAAAAGAGAGAGAAGAAATAAACGATCAAGATTGGAGAACGTGGGCACCAAGTTTAGGGTTTCTCTATAAAAACCCCATCAAGAGATGTAAAGAGGAGTCCATTATATATATAAGCTTTTCTTTAATTTCAGTTTTATTAAGATCAATTTTAGGAATAGATTTAAATTAGATTTATTTTTTTCAGTAAATTAGATTAGGGATTTGTATCTTTAATTCTCAGTTTTGCAATGATTTATTTTTATTAATGAAAAAAGTTTGGTTTTATTGATTTCTTCTATCTCATTTAATTTTCTGTCGAAATTAAACTTAATCTTTAATCCTTTTTTTTTCTATTCACTGTTCGTGTTATTATCACTAAAAAAAATATATATATATATATAAATAAATTAATTAATTTGTCCGAGAGATACTGTTCTTGGTTCGATGTTTGGTTCGACAGCTCGATGTTGATGACGAAGGATGATTCGAAGATGGTGTTTAGTTTGTCATTAAGACGGCTCAGCGCCTCAGTCTTCTTCCCAATGGATTCTCCACAAGGTGACAAATCTCTTTTATTTTTTTTATATAAGTTTTATGTTTTGATTTTTTATTTGCTTCGATTGATTTTTTATGTTATTTCTGGTTAATGATTATTGCTAAATCTGCTTAAATAGTTTACTGTTAAGTTTTTTTTTTTAATTTGATTGATTGGTTTTGTTTAGTTTTTAGGATCTGCTATTGTTTTGTTTTATGTTGATTTATTTGGATTTGCTAGTAATATTTAGAATCTGTTTTAAATCTGCTTATTTAGTTACCTTTATGCTTATTAGATAGATTGTTAAGACTGTTTTTTTTAGATTTCATATTATTATGTTCTAGCTTATTTTAAATATTCAGTTGCTCTTATTGAATTTGTTATTGGCTTATGTTTTTAGTTCAATGAAGTTGCTTATTAGTTTACTGATTATGTTTGCGGTTTTGTCGGTTATTAGCTTATTTGATCTAGCTATTTAGGATTTGGTGTTTGGCTTATTTATTTTAAGCTTATTCTGTTCTAGTATTTTTTTTTCTTTACTGTTTAGCTTAATTTGCTGTTATTCAGTACTTCTGTTTGTTTTTTTTCAAAATTCTATTAAAGCTAAAAAGTATAATATATTAGCCAAAAATATTGTCTGTCAGGGGGCTCGAACCCCTGACCTCTCGTTTACAAACCCAACGCACCAACCATCTCATCTAGCTTCTTTCTTATGTTTATCATTTCAGAATTTAATTAATATAGGTAAAATTATAGTGGCAGTTTTAAATAAATAGGTTAAATTAAGTTGTGTAGTTTAAATTTTAATTAGAAAGTTTTTAAATAGATTTTTCTTCATTCAGTTTTCAAAAAATATAAAAAGAAAAAAAAAATTATTTTATTTGTTTTTCAAAACGTTAATTTTTGTTATAAAACTTAGTTTAAATTTTTATTAGTTATAAAATTAGTTTTAAGTTTAATTTTAAAGTTTTTTTTTTCATTAGTTTTAATTCAAGTTTTATTTATTTATTTTATTAAAAGTTTAAAATAGTTTTTATTTCAAGTTTTTAAGTTTTAAATTTTGGTTAAGTATTTTCTTTTAAAAAAATTAGTTTTTATTTAAAATTAGTTGGTTTTCAATTTAGAATTAAAGTTTTATTTTTAATAGTCTTTTTACATTAGTTTAATTTTAAATTGTTTTCTAATAGTTTAAAAAATTCAAAAAGATATCGTCACCAAAAACAATTAATCTCTACGATAAAGTTGACTTTCAATTCGAGTCGAATCAAGGAAAAAAACGAACTTAATTGCATTAACTAGGACTTAAAAACTCGAGTTTCAAAATGGCGCCGCTGCCGCTTCGCTCGTACGATTGACGATTTTTCGTGAAGACGTTTGGATTTTGGGATCCGTTCTTTTTGAACGTTACGTTTCTTGCAACAAAAATCAAAAAAACAAAAAAATTAAAAAATCCAAAAGTAATACTTTTTCCTAAAAGTATTACACCAAAAATATTACGTATTAGTGTTAATTTTTAGTTCGATTTCTTTCGATTTTTCGTGTGTATATATATTTATTTCTAAAAAATACAAAAATATTCTTCTTTATCCTCTATCGGGTTTAATTCTTTTCTCTACCCCTCTTATTTATAATTCTTCATGGATTCGTCTTGCGTTCGGTGTGGGAGACCATGGCATGGTTTTCAAACATGTCAATGGTGTATTTGTGAGCGGTGTGGTTTTGATATCGACAATACACAATTTGGATTTTGTCCATTTTGCAATTTAACAAATTCGTACTTCTCCTCTTACAATACTTTCTCCCCCCTCCCGTCTATGACAATCCCTATCCGCAACATGAACCGGGTTTTTCCCAATACCCGTGTTGCAATCATTGTGGGGGCCCTCACGATACTTCTTATTGTCAACCAATGAATTATGAGCCACATCCGTGCTATAATTCCGGTTTTCAAAATTTTGAACCCCCACATCCCACCATCAATCATCAATCCTCTCAGAGAATTCAACAAATCAATGCTTTGAATGACGAAAGAAAAGCCCTTCTTTTGGAACTTCATGACGGCTTAATTCGACTGACCGAGACTTTGGAGGAGCAACAACGACAACGACAAGAGCAAGTATCTAATCTTAGTGATTATACTCCTCCTCTTGTGCGTTCTTACTATTATGATGATGATGACGATGAGAATACTATTTCTTGGAATGATCTTTGTGCTCAATGTCCTAGTGCAATTGTAATTCCTTCTCTCAACTTGCCGGCTCTCGAGCCTAAGGATTCTACCACTCCTATTCTCGATTCTTCCACTACGGAGCCCGATGCATCTCTCATCATGGGGGATGAGGGTCTTATCACTATTCCTTGTGACGAGACTCTTATTCCAATCCAAAGTGAGCCTACGGTTGCTTCCGATAGTGACGATGAGTGCGAATCTCTTTATAGTGATGATTCATTACCTCCCACCGACATCTTGGGAGATGATTCTTTGGCTTTCTCTAATCCCATTTTTGATCTCGATGATGATTTTACTTCTAGTGATGACGAGTCACTATCCGATGAAGACGTTCCGAAGGAAAATTTCAAGATTTATTCGAACCCTTTATTTGATTTGATGACGCCTACATCTCTAGTGAGGTGAATCCTCTCTTTGAAGAGGGGATTGAGGACATTGATAGCTCCGACTCTATTGCTATTGATGAGCATTTTTTGTTAGCCATGCCACCTCCCATCGTAGAGGAGGTGGAGAGATTTGACCCTACTTTCCGTTTGATTCGGTCTGGTGAGGTGACGCGGGTGGTAGATATGTCTTCTGATATTTCTCATATTATGTTGCCACCCCGTCCTACCGCGTGCACACCCAAGCAGGTGATGTATCGCTTTTACTCTCCTCATTTCATACCGGGAAATGAGGATGAGTGCTTTGACCCGGGAGGTGACATTGACCAATCTATTATTGACACCTTTACGGCTTTGCCGAATAGTGACCATCCATTGTCTTTGGGGGATGACAATTTGTCTCCTTTACCCACCCCACCTCCCGTGGATCACGACCTCACATACTTCTCGTATGTTGAGCGGACTTTTCTCCCATCCAAGACTTATCCTCCACCTCTCATTTATTATGTTCCTCCGGGACCGAGGATAAGATTTTTGATCCCGGTATAACATTCGAGGCTTCCCCATGGACCATTTAATTCGGGGTCGAGTCAGGCTCGTGACTCGGTTAACAAAAACAAGCGCTTCTCGGGAGGCAACCCGATTATCTATCTTTTATTTATTTATTTTCTACAATAAGTGTAGGGGGAGCCGTGTAGGTTGTTTGTTTTGTGTGTTGTGATTGTGTAGGTACATGTGCTTTGATGATCCACTTTTGGTGCTTTTGACGTGACCCGTGTTCCCGTGTTACCCGTGTACCCGGTTCCTTCGATAAGTTTTTGCTATTGTGATTCAATCTTGTATATAAATAAATGTAATCACTTTAGTTGTCCTTTCCTTAGCTCGATTTTAAACAACGTACTCAATGTCCTAAGTGTAGGGGAGTTCATTCTCCCACATGCTTAAACATTGAGGACAATGTTTATATTAAGTATAGGGGGGATTTCTATCGAAATTTTAGTGGCCTTTTCCATGAATTTGACCCCATTTTTACCGGAAAATTTTTAAAATTTTCAACGTTTTTCAAATTTTTGATCTATTTTGGCCTAGTAGTATTTTTATTTATTTTCTTTCCTTTTATTATTGCATCATAATAATTTCCAATTCAAAAATAAAGTCAAAAATGAATAAATAAAATGGTTTTAATAAGTTTAGATATCTTTGATATATTAGGCCCGGCGTGAATATTTTGACTCAACCCGAGTTTACTTATCTAAGTTTACTCTAGCTAGTATCCTTAACGATATGGACCTTAATTGGTTTATTAGGCTAAGCAACCACGAGTCTCATTCCTTGAGATTTTAAATTGTGGAGAACGAGAGATGATAGAGTTAATTATAAGTTCGGTATTCTTTCATTAACTTATGTGAGTTAGTTATGAGCTTTTTCTCCCATCACTTGTTAATAAATATATTTGCAATAAATAAGGTTGTACGATTTAAAAGGTTACTTAGCTTCTAGCACAAGATCGTTTAAAAGTTGCTTGGTATTAATTAAAGTTCATAGCCAAGGCATAACTTATTGAAACGGGACGCGAAGATTGGCTTATCCAAAAAGGCCCTAACAAGGCATAAGGATACCCGAGTCCAAAAAGGCCCTAACAAGGCATGAGGATTCACTTTTTGCTAAAGATCCTAAGATGATGTGAAGATCATTAATCAAAATCAATATGAAGAATCAAGACACACGACGAGAAGCAATTACTCCCCTAAAGATCATGGAGAAGTCTATCCAAAAAGACCCTAACAAGGTATGAGGATAAATAGATCCAAGTCCGAAAAGGAGGCGGATCGTTGTATATCAAAATCCTAAATAAAGAAGAGGATAAATGAAGAAGTCGTGGTCAACGTTTGAAGCATCTTTCACTCCTTATGAAGATGTATACCAAAATGAAGAGAAGACCATAATTTCAAGATCGTCTCTCAAGATTTGAAGTTTGAAGTACAAGCCAAATATCGGTCCGAGAAGGGTCTCAAATCGTGAAACGAGTTATGCCAAGATATGAACTTTTTGAGGTTTCGAGAAGCAGTTTTAAAAGATTTTGTCCTTTAGCTAACTATTGATTAAATTGTCCCACTTTGTTTTCGGCCTAAATAAATTATCGAAATAAGTCAAAAATGCATCCTCGTGATCATTCAAGACAAAAAAATAAAATACAAGAGATACACCGTAGGAATAAGGGGGTCTAAGTGATTAACTAAACCACATGAGTAAGTGTTAGTTGTGCTAACTTGTAATAACAATGATCTCGTTTTTGAGCTTGGTATGGGGAACGTGAAACTTGAGGGTGATTTATATTCATGACACCAAAGCCCTAATCCAAGTCTTAGATTTCTTTACGAGTTTCTTCCATCGAATAATTTCCAAGTTAAAATAAATTGTTATAACTATTGTCTCCTTTTAAGTTTTTATCTTTTCGTTATAGTAATAATAGCATATAGTAATAAAGGCCGAGATGGGTTAATTATGAGAAAAATGTAACTTATGCTTTGAAATAATGCATTGCATGGGGTCATTGCAATGGTCAAGTGTAGGGGATTTAATAAGTGTGAAAACACTTATCCTTTTGCCACTAAAATCAAGGAAAAACAAGACCTAATCATGTGTTTAATATCATAAAATTCGGAATTACGCGTGGTTTTGTGTTTTTGTGTGAAATAGGTACAAATGATCAAAAGGAAAGAAAACACGGGATTTGACGGGCATATATCGAAGAAAACAACAAAGTCAACTCAAAAGGACCAAAAGTGCAATCGGGAATGAACAATTTATCGAGAGTCAAAAGACGGGATCATTTATTCACGGATTTAAGTTTTAATGGGCCTTATAACCCAAATCCTTATATTACTTAAATGGATGGATGAAGTAACGTATTGGGTCCAAGCCCAATACACTTGATAATAGACGGATGGATGTTTATGTTTGGACCCTAAAGCCCAACAGCTAAACAAAGAATAAATGGGACGGAGTAAGTTATTAAACTCGTTGGTCAGATTGTTGGTCAAGCTCAGTCAACATCACAATTTATAACAAATCTCTTAACACGTGTTCTCTCATCCTCACAAAGCCCAACCCTACACGTTTTTTTTAAAACATATTCTTTGTTTTATTTACACCACTTATTTGTTTATTTCGATACAAACAAGAAACTCCATCTCTCACCCATTTTTCTCTCCACCATATTATTACACAGTCAAAACCCTAATTACCATAACACAAAAAAATCACTCACGAAATTTGGGGGTTTTTACCTATATGTTTAATTCATATCAAAACAAATAAAACCCCCAATTTTCGGATCAAACACCCCCACCTGTGGTCCTCAATCCAACTCCACGCTGGCAATCCGAATCACAAGGGATGCAAGAGAGTCTCAGCCGTTTGATAAGATGAAAAAGAGAGAGAAGAAATAAACGATCAAGATTGGAGAACGTGGGCACCAAGTTTAGGGTTTCTCTATAAAAACCCCATCAAGAGATGTAAAGAGGAGTCCATTATATATATAAGCTTTTCTTTAATTTCAGTTTTATTTAGATCAATTTTAGGAGTAGATTTAAATTAGATTTATTTTTTTCAGTAAATTAGATTAGGGAATTTGTATCTTTAATTCTCAGTTTTGTAATGATTTATTTTTATTAATGAAAAAAGTTTGGTTTTATTGATTTCTTCTATCTCATTTAATTTTCTGTCGAAATTAAACTTAATCTTTAATCCTTCTTTTTCTATTCATTGTTCGTGTTATTATCACTAAAAAAAGAAAAAAAAATATAAAAAAAATAAATAAATTAATTTGTCCGAGAGATACTGTTCTTGGTTCGATGTTTGGTTCGAGAGCTCTATGTTGATGGCGAAGGATGATTCGAAGATGGTGTTTGGTTTGTCATTAAGACGGCTCAGCGCCTCAGTCTTCTTCCCAATGGATTCTCCACAAGGTGACAAATCTCTTTTATTTTTTTATATAAGTTTTATGTTTTGATTTTTATTTGCTTCGATTGATTTTTTTATGTTATTTCTGGTTAATGATTATTGCTAAATCTGCTTAAATAGTTTACTGTTAAGTTTTTTTTAATTTGATTGATTGGTTTTGTTTAGTTTTTAGGATCTGCTATTGTTTTGTTTTATGTTGATTTATTTGGATTTGCTAGTAATATTTAGAATCTGTTTTAAATCTGCTTATTTAGTTACCTTTATGCTTATTAGATAGATTGTTAAGACTGTTTTTTTTTAGATTTCAGATTATTATGTTCTAGCTTATTTTAAATATTCAGTTGCTCTTATTGGATTTGTTATTGGCTTATGTTTTTAGTTCAATGAAGTTGCTTATTAGTCTACTGATTATGTTTGTGGTTTTGTCGGTTATTAGCTTATTTGATCTAGCTATTTAGGATTTGGTGTTTGGCTTATTTATTTTAAGCTTATTCTGTTCCAGTATTTTTTTTTTCTTTACAGTTTAGCTTAATTTGCTGTTATTCAGTACTTCTATTTGTTTTTTTTCAAAATTCTATTAAAGCTAAAAAGTATAATATATTAGCAAAAAATATTGTCTGTCAGGGGGCTCGAACCCCTGACCTCTCGTTTACAAACCCAACGCACCAACCATCTCATCTAGCTTCTTTCTTATGTTTATCATTTCAGAATTTAATTAATATAGGTAAAATTATAGTGGCAGTTTTAAATAAATAGATTAAATTAAGTTGTGTAGTTTAAATTTTAATTAGAAAGTTTTTAAATAGATTTTTCTTCATTCAGTTTTCAAAAAAATATAAAAAGAAAAAAAAAATTATTTTATTTGTTTTTCAAAACGTTAATTTTTGTTATAAAACATAGTTTAAATTTTTATTAGTTATAAAATTAGTTTTAAGTTTAATTTTAAAGTTTTTTTTTTCATTAGTTTTAATTCAAGTTTTTTTTATTTTTTTTTATTAAAAGTTTAAAATAGTTTTTATTTCAAGTTTTTAAGTTTAAAATTTTGGTTAAGTATTTTCGTTTAAAAAAATTAGTTTTTATTTAAAATTAGTTGGTTTTCAATTTAGAATTAAAGTTTTATTTTTAATAGTCTTTTTACATTAGTTTAATTTTAAATTGTTTTCTAATAGTTTAAAAAATTCAAAAAGATATCGTCACCAAAAACAATTAATCTCTACGATAAAGTTGACTTTCAATTCGAGTCGAATCGAGGAAAAAACGAACTTAATTGCATTAACTAGGACTTAAAAACTCGAGTTTCAATGTGGATGATTCTCTCTCCAATTCTGATCCTCCACTAATTTATGATTCTCCACCGATCTATGATGCTTATGATGATTATTCTAGCTCCGATGGGGATGATTATGATGATTTTACTTCTAAGTATCCAGACATGCCCACTTATGATGATTTTGATGAGGCCGATACTCTTTCGAGTGATTCTTCTCATGATGAAGATCCTCCGCCTACAACACTTGATCCTACTTTGGATGACTACTCATTTGAGGAAGACTTTGCTACTTTTCTCAACAGTTACTTCCCAAATGAGAGTGATGCCCCTCCTCTAGACTTTGATGATTATGGTCTTTATCCTACTTGTGATATGAAGAAACCCGTTTTAAAGGAGAAAAAGCCGGCCGACACCGATATCCGCAACACTTATGTCTTGACACCTCTCTATCCACCTTCTGAGGATGAGATTGTGAGATTTATAAGCGGATCCTCTTCAATGTCTACGGAGCCTGAGTGTTATTTTCCCCTAAAGGAAAAGGTGTTCAATCCCGGTATTGGAATTTTCAAGCCATCTCAGTATCCATCTGATGAAATAAAAGGAACGATTTTTGGAACCCATGGAGATATGCTTGCACCTTTTCACCCTTGCTACCACCGTGCTCCATCTTTGCGTAAGGGAACCTTGCCTACTCTTCTTTGGCTTGCCTTGTTTGCCTTAAGCTTGTGCTATTTGATGGACGAAAACCATGTATTTGATCCTGGTGGATGTTTTTCAAGCTTCTTCCTATGCTAATCAAGGTCGAGTCAGGCTCACGACTCGGTTAACAAAAACAAGCGCTTATCAGGAGGCAACCCGCAGTATCTATCCTTTTTCTCTTGTTTTTATAATAAGTGTAGGGGGAGACCCTAGTATGTTGTTTGTTGTCTTCTTTCTAAACATGTACAGGGATTCGAGCTTTCAAAGATCCATTCTTGATGACTTTTGACGACGTGTGATTCCATGTACCCGTCTTCCCGGTTCTATCCTAAACTCTTTTGATTCTCTATTTTATATTCTTCCATATTAAAATAGGAATCACTTTAGTTGTCTCTTCCTTAAGAAGATTTAAACAAAGTGCACAATGTCCTAAATGTAGGGGAGGTTACTCCCACATGCTTAAACATTGAGGACAATTTTTATTTTAAGTGTAGGGGGACTTCTATCGAAGTTAAGTGGTCTTTTCCATGTATTTGTCCTCATTATAAACCGGAAAATCAGTTTTTCGACATTTTTCAAATTTTTTTATCTATTTTGTCCTATTAGTTTTTCCCTTGTTATAGTTATTTCTCTTTCTTTGCTAGAATAAATTTTAAATAAAGTGGTTTTAATTTTTAAACGTTGTGAATCTTTTGACTCAACCCGAGTTTACTTATCTAAGTTTACTCTAGCTAGTATCCTTAACGTGTTTAAGTCAAGTTTTGCTAGGCTTTTATATAGGGAGCTTTAAAACGCGAAAGTCTTAACTCTCACGGGTTAAGAACAAGAACTTTTCGTAAGTTCCTATAATTGATCCTAGAGAGTTGTTTATCAAGGGAACTTTAAAATGCGATTTCTAAACTTGAAAAAGTCTACGAATTTGCAAGATCCTATAGATGACTCGAAAACCCCAAACTTTGATTTAATTGGCTAAGCATCCACGAGTCTCATTCCTTGAGATTTTAAACTGTGGAGGACGAGAGATGATAGAGTCCATTATAAGTTTGGTATTCTTTCGTGAATTAATGTGAGTAGATTATAAGCCTATTCTCCCATCGCTTGTTAATAAATTTATCTGCAATAAGTAAGGTCGTACGATTTGAAAAGTTACTTAGCTTCTAGCCCAAGATCGTTTAAAATTTGCTCGGTATTAATTAGAGTTCATAGCCAAGGCATAACTTATTGAAGCAGGACGCGAAGATTGGCGAGTCCAAAAAAGCCCTAACAAGGCATGAGGGCTACATTTTGTTGCTAAAGATCCCAAGTGATGTGAAGAATCATTTATCAAGAATCAATATGAAGGATCGAGACACACGACGAAAAGCAAATACTCCCCTAAAGATCATGGAGAAGTCTATCCAAAAAGACCCTAACAAGGTATGAGGATAAATAGATCCAAGTCCTAAAAGGAGGCGGATCGATGTATATCAAAATCCCAAATAAAGATTGGAGAAAAATAAAGAAGTCGTGGTCCAAGTATGAAGAATCTTTCAAAACTTCAAGTGAAGAAATTCCTATTATGAAGAGAATACCATTATTTCATGAACGGCTCTCAAGATTTGAAGTATGAATTCACTGCCAAATATCGGTCCGAGAAAGGTCTCAAATAGTGAAGCGAGTTATGCCAAGATATGAACTTTATGAGGTCCCGAGAAGCAGTTTTAAATGATTTTGTCCTTTAGCTAACTATTGATTAAATCGTCCTACTTTATTTTTAGCCTTAATAACTATCGAAATAAGTCAACAATGCATCCTCGTGATCATTCAAGACAATAATAATATAAGAGATACACCTAGGAATAAGGGAGTCTAAGTAAATAATTGGCCCACATAAGTTCATGTTAGTTTGCTAACTTATAATAACAATGATCTCATTTTTAAGCTTGGTATGGGGAACGTGAAACTTGAGGATGATAATCATTCATGACATTCCAAAACCCTAAGGTAAGTCTTTGATTTCTTTACTTGTATTGTTATTTTCTATCTCTTTAATAAAGGCTAATGTGGATTGATTGTGATGAAAAGTGTAATCTTGCTTTGTAATTAATGCATTGCATGAGGAAATTGAAATGGTCAAGTGTAGGGGATTTGATAGGTATGAAAACACCCATCCTTTTACCACTTAATTATAATTAAAAAAAGACCATAACGTGTATTTTATGTCGTAAATGTGGTTCCCTATTGATCGTTAGACTCAATGGTTAAGAATATATCTAGGTTGATCATCATTCATATGATAACATAGCGGAATAGAACAATGATCATAACAAGGTGTTTGGACACAAAGAACACGAATTAAACAATTGGGATGTTCATTATATTAATAATAAACACCCACTAGACGTGTATACATTGAATCCCACGTCTAGTGCGACACACACTTTAGGTTTACATTGTGAATGAATGATATAAATAAAAACCTACGTATGTTTTCTTTATATACTAGAAAACATAGCTTAAAAGAAAGCTAATAATAAGACAACTAAATCTTCTATTATTCTGTGATAATATCTTCTACAAGTTTGTCCACCAGCTTGTAGAATTCTTCATTGTCAGATTTAGTCCTTGTCTTTTGTGTTTTGACTTATCAACTCAATAATTCGACCCAACAATCTTCCCCTAGTTGATGATGTCAAAACACTCCTCTTAAGCATGAATCCTTTGTATGTAGTACATGATATCCAAGAAGCTTCCCCTTAAGTATAGCACATATTCTTCCCTTATGGAAGCTTCTAAAGTGTGTGAGGCCTTGGTACGCCAGGCCTTGCATCTTGATGATGCTGATGGTGTAACCATTCTTCCCATATCTGAAATAGAACAAGGGCTTAGGGCTTTGGGATACCCTATTCCTGATGAAGGTACTCTTAATAAGTACCATAAGCAGGAATTTCCCCCAGCCTGGAAGTACCTCATTCACATTCTCCTTCAATGTTTGAGTCCCAAATGTACTGCACACAATGAGATCAATAGATCCATTGCAACTGCTATTGTGTGTATTGCAACAGGGCAAAAATATAACTGGTCTAAAATGATTTTTGAAGGAATGTGTAAAAACAAGGGGACAAAAATGACTTTAGCTTATCCCCGTTTTCTGCAAATGATTTTTGATGCTCAAAGATATTGTTCAAGGGATCACAATGATTTTTATAAAATCCCTGAACAAAAGAAAGCTATTTTTACCAAGATGAACTCACCACCTCATAGAGACCTACCTTTAACCCCAGCCATGCTTGCTGTTATTGCAGCAGCACAACCCCAACCTGCTTATTATATTAATAACAAACAACCACTAGACGTGTATACATTGAATCACACGTCTAGTGCGACGCACACTTTAGGTTTACATTGTGAATGAATTGAATGAATAAAACCTAAGACCCTTGGTTCCTTTTATAGTGTAAGGATTAGGGTTTACAAGAGATAATGATGAATAAACAAGTAAATCTTCTATTTAAATAAACTTATGCAGAATATCTTTTGCATGTTTATCTAAATAGAAGCTTCCATAAGCTTCTTTGTCTACGTTTTGTCAATGCTTGAATTGCATGTAACAATGCTTACATTGTACATGACAACTCTTGAGCTATCAACGCCTAAATTGTACATGTCAACGCTTGATTAACTCTTGACAACGCTTGGACAATTACTTCACGTTTTCTTCATTTTTGAGTTTCTGCCACATCAACTTTTTGACCCAACAATCTTCCCCTAGTTGATAGTGGCAAAAATCTATGTGTATCTCTTGTAAGTTGTACATGATCTTCAAGTTGCTTCCCCTCAAGTGTAGCATGTATTTCTTCCCCTTTTTGTCACATCAACAAGGAAGTAAACAATGTATGCAATCTTTAAAGATTCTCCAAAAGTAGGCTCTGTGTAATGATCCTGAAGAAAAATAAATAAAGTAGTCTTGATGTAGTAGTAAAATAACCCAAACTTATGTTCCATGTCTTGTTTATCCATGTGATGAAGAACTTATACCATGAAAAAATATAAGTAGACCTCGATCCCTTGTCAATATTCTCATCCTTTGTGAGACACTGAGCACGATAATGTAACTCCTTCAAGTGTTTATGACAAGTCTTCGTCACCATCCATGTAAAGCACGAACAAGTTACCTTTAAAGTCAGTGAATGGTACGCCACGACTTTAAGATATGATAGAACACAAACTCGCGCAAATCTTCTTCAATCATCAATCTCACCATAAGAATTCTTCCCCTTAAGCTAACACTTCTTCATGACGAATTTTAATGGAATAACACCTTCATACCATATGTAAAAGTCCAATGTGGATAACTCTTTCGCAAGGCTATCCCGATTACATAGTTTAAAATATCCATCAAGTCCCACGAATAATTGCTAACTCGCGTTAAAATCATTAATCCATTTAAATATATCCGAGCCATAAATATCAACTTGATATTCTAAATTATAACGGAGATTCCATGTACCTTTGTGTGTAAATAACTCCTTTTTGTGTGCTTAAAACGTACCAGTTTTCTCAAACAGCAGAAACAGGGTGTTGTCCAATAACCAATTTTGTCCAATATCTTCATCAGATGCATTGTCCGATATCGGATGACACTTATCAGCGTTGAAATAGCATATATCAGACGACACTGTCAACCTATCAGTGTTGACTTATTCCTGTCAGCGTCGAAACCCTTCCTGTCAGCGCCTAAATAACAAACGTCAGCGCCAACCATCAACCTTGTCAGCGTCCATTTTTATCAGCGTTGCACCAAGACTTTGTCAGCGTTGCATCAAAACTTTGTCAAATACATTTGTGAATGCATAAGTGTCAATCGTCAAAATACTTTGTCAACATATGAACCGTGTGAAAACAAGTATTTTGACCAATCAAAAGTGATGCACCGTGTGAACACACAATGTTAACCTTACATCCTTGATCGTGTGAACCTAAAAGTTTTTCCACCAATCATAGCTCTTCCACCGTGTGAACATAAGGCTATATGAACGTGTGAATATAAACAATTCTTAGCCAATCAAAGAGCTTAATCCGTGTGAACATATAACTCTCCACCAATGAGAATGAAGAGGCTCACGAAGATACAATAGAATAGCATGTAGAGGATCAAGGCTTTAAATAACAACTTAGGGTTTTGGCCGTGTGAATGCAATTGAAGTTTACGTTACTACATCCATGCGTATTACCTTGGCCGTGTGAATATATATTGATTTCCACCAATCATATTCGCTTGTTGGAGAAACCAATTACATCCTTGCTAAAAATCAGTCACACGTCCTTGTCACTGGTACTGTCATACGTCCAGATCTAGGGTTTTGAAAGTTAAACATCGAAACCCTAACTTAGGGTTTGTAGATTAACCATAGATCCTGAATTAACAGCCACCAATCTCACAAAATTCTGCTTTTTATGTAGATCTAGGGTTTTGAAGAAACCCTAGTTCATGATTTCATGTGAAAGCAGAAAACTGAAAATCTTCCATCAGCCAACTTCGACGCTTAATAACTTTTGCCTGGGGATAAAACTCGACAATCCCTCCAGTAGATGTTTAGATCTATGTATGTAGAACACACATATAAAATTTCGTGACGATCCAACGGTTCAATCAAAAGTTATGACCTTCTGAATACTGCTGCGCACACAAAAACGTCCAGAAAAACTCCATACGAATTTTTCTTCTTCACCATACACGAACACCTCGTCGGACCTAGATATCATGAGCCTTAGGCTCTGATACCAATTGTGGTTCCCTATTGATCGTTAGACTCAATGGTTAAGAACCATTATATCTAGGTTGATCATCATTCATATGATAACATAGCGGAATAGAACAATGATCATAACAAGGTGTTTGGACACAAAGAACACGAATTAAACAATTGGGATGTTCATTATATTAATAATAAACATCCACTAGACGTGTATACATTGAATCCCACGTCTAGTGCGACACACACTTTAGGTTTACATTGTGAATGAATGATATAAATAAAAACCTACGTATGTTTTCTTTATATACTAGAAAACATAGCTTACAAAGAAAGCTAATAATAAGACAACTAAATATTCTATTATTCTGTGATAATATCTTCCACAAGTTTGTCCACCAGCTTGTAGAATTCTTCATTGTCAGATTTAGTCCTTGTCTTTTGTGTTTTGACTTATCAACTCAATAATTCGACCCAACAGTAAATGTCGGAATTATGCGTGGTTTGTGTTTTTGTTGTGATTTAGGACGAAAATGTGAAAAGGGGAGAAAACACGGGCTTTCACGGGCTTTTATCGAAGAAAAAAGACAATAGACGAAGTCAAAAGATCAAGAGTGCTAAAAGAACGGAAGTCCAAGGCCAATTCTGAAGATTTATCGAAGAAAAAGTCTAAAGACGGAAGTTTAATAAAAGCCGGAGAACTCAAGTCTAAATTAATGAAGAAATTACAAGACGAGTTTATTAATCCCGAGACAAAGTCGAAAAAAGTCGAAGAAAATAGAAGACACGAAGTCGAGAAAGAAAGAAGAATGAACCAACACATGCTTAGTTTTTCCTAATCACTATAAATAGACTCCTAATGTGTCATTAGGAGTTGTTAGCTAATTTAACACATTAGTCTTTCCACCTTAATTTCATGTCATTTTAATTAATTGTCAATTTAAATACTTGTCTTGCACTTTAACTCCTTTAATTCCAACTAAGTGTTTTTAATTTTGTTGTTTAATCTTTTCTTTAATCAAGTTTTTATTAATCTCTCATTCTACCTTTCTTCTTTTGCTTAATCTTTGTGCTTAGTACCTTATTGTTATGTTTGTTTGATTATTGGTTATGCTTTTATGTTATTGATCTTATTAGCTTATTGGTTTTATAGCTTACTGAATTTTTCTTAAACTTAATTAAGTGCTTTTTAGTTAATTTTTATAAAAAGTTATTTTTAAATATTTTTATTACTTAGTATATTTAAAAGTTTTTAATTTTTGGCTTAATAGCTTTCTCTTAAATTTGATTTTGATTAGGTTTTAGTTAAGTGCTTATTAGATTTTAGCTTATTTCTAGTTTTTAGCTTAATCTCTTCTTATTGTTATCAAAGTTTCGGTAAAACCCTCTTTTTCCGGATAAGGAGCCGGATTTTATTCCGGATAGCGTTCTGTTGCAAGGTATTCCGGATAAGGGCTCAGTCTAGTATTCCGGATAAAGACTCTTCGTGCATTCAGGATAAGACCTAGGAGATTATTCCGGATAAGGGTATAAACGTTATTCCGGATAAGCTGTTTTAGGTGATATTCCGGATAAGGTGACAGATTTTTCCGGATAAGCATCCAAACATCGGATTCCGGATAACCATCTCGACTGGACATTTTGGATAAGCAAAGAGTGAATATTCCGGATAACAAACTTCTGGTTATTCCGGATAACTGTACCCTAGTTATTCCGGATAACGGTTCGGTGGAATTATTTCGGATAGGAGTAAGCATATTATTCCGGATAAGGAACCAATGAATATTCAGGATAAGGAGTGACAGGCCATATTCCGGATAAGCATTGGAACCAGGATTCCGGATAAGCAGATCAAGTTGAATCTGGATAAGGTGAAGAACAAGGTATTCCGGATAAGGTGACAATCTTCTAGATAACTCGTTGAACATTATTCCGGATAAGCTGTACTTTGTTGGGTATTCCGAATAAGTGACAGGATTTAGGATCCCGGCTCAGGTTCTGTTTACTTTCGGTTTCAGTCTCAAGCATTTATTTTCCCTGCTATTTTTCTCTTAGTTTAATTTTAAAGATTACATTTTTATTACATTGTCAATTTAATATTCGTCACACTTTAATTTTAAGTTAATTAATTAAATTACTTTTAATGTTTTAATATTTCACCCTTTACATTTTAATTAGTTTTAGTTTTAATTAACCGCCTTTTACTTTAAAGTTTTGCACAATTTATTTTACTTTACAACGACCAAAAATATTTCTTTCTCATCAAAATACGACTGAGTCGCACATTCTTCCCTTTCTCAATTCGAAAAGATCGGACGATAATATTTTGTTACTGGGAAAAAGCCTCGTATTAAATGGCGCCGCTGCCGGCTTTTTTCGTAAAGATTAACGGTTTTCTGTGAGAGACGCGTTGTTTTTTGGGATCCGTTCATTCGTGAGCTTTATTTTTCGTGTACAAAAATTTTCAAAAAATACATAAAAATAAACAAATTTCAAAAAAATCCAAAAAGATTTTATTTTTATTTCTATAGTATATATATATTGTCTATTGCTTTGGTATCTTTTTCTTTTGCTTTTGCAGGTGTATGCGTACTAGATCTTCAACTTATCCAGAGCCCGAGACTCGTGAAGATTTAGCTATGGCAGGTGTGAACAACAACAATAACCCACCGCACCTAAAGAATAACAACAACAATGTTCCCCCACCCGATCTTCGGACAATGGAGGACCGATTGCGCCGATGCAAATCACGGCTCCGGAGTTTTGATTGAAGCATCACATGATCCAACAAGTGCAAACTAATCCATTTCGCGGATTGCCTGATGATGATACCAACAAGCACCTCGACAAATTCATTACTATTACTCAAAGCATGAAGTTGCACGATGCTACTATGGATGTCCTTCGTCTACAGCTCTTTCCACATACTTTATCCCACCACGCAGAAAAATGGTTTGATCGTCTCTCGAATAATTCCATTCATACTTGGGACGACATGACTCAACGATTTTTGTCGCGCTACTTTCCACCATCCATGGTCACGAGCCTTCGAAATCAAATCAGCGGTTTCATGCAAGAACCTGATGAATCTCTCTTTGATGCTTGGGAAAGATATAATGTTTTGATCGATCGATGTCCAAACCACAACATGCTCCCCGTTACCTTAATTGATACTTTCTACAACGGTTGACTTTTCGTGATCGTGATACGATTAATGCAGCCGCCGGTGGCACATTTATGAAAAGAAGACCCGAGGAGTGTAGAGAGCTTATTGAGAATATGACTACTCATCACAAAAATTGGGATTCCTTCGCTTCTTCAAGGAACAACCCGAGAGTCAATGTTTCTTCTAGTTCAGCAAACCCCGATATGACCGAATTCACCCGCATGATGGCCGAAATGAACAAAAATATCTTGCTCATCGCTACAAACCAACAACAACAAGTTAAAGCAGTAGCAATTTCTTGGGAGACATGCGGCGGTCCTCACTCATACACTGATTGTCCTTCTACTCAAGGCAATCCGGAAAATGTGTATGCGGCTTATGGTAACTATTCACCAGAAAATTACCAAGCCTGACCTCAAGGGGATCGAAATTTGCTAAGTTACCGTAGTAACAACTTTCTTTCACCCGGTTTTTCTCCTCAAAACCACAACCCCAACAACAATTACAATAGAAGCAACCAAATCCCACCTCGAGATTCTAATCCTTATCACCCACCCGCTCAACAAGCCCCACCCATTAATAAAGATGTTGAAGCCTTAATGAGAACCCAAGGAGAGCAAATCAAGAATCTACAAAGCCAAATTATCAATTTAAAAGGGGATATCACTAAGCAAGGTAATGACATTAGATCCGAGCTTCGACATGATATACAAACCTCTTTCAGCACTCAAACGAATGATTTGAAGAATATGCTGGCTAGTTTCTTACCAACCACTCAACCCTCTACTTCGGGCTCTCAACCTTCAAACACCGTCACCAACCCAAGAGCGAATGTGAGTGCTATTACTATACGCAGTGGAGCCACCTTAGTAGGACCATCCATCCCTCCCCCAATTACTCTATCTACACCTCCTCCACCACCATTTATCCCTCCTACTCCCACGCCTAGTATTAGTTCTCCATTACCGTCTCCACCTCTTATTGACGTACCCAAGAAGAAGAACCCTTCACCAACCCCACCTTCCACCTACAAACCCAACATCCCATATCCTTCTCGCTTGGACAAGCCTAACTTGCTAACTAAGGATGACATTTAAGTGTCGAACTATTTGAAGATGATCTCTCGAATGAATTTTAACATTAGCCTTGTTGAAGCACTTGTCCACATGCCGAAATTCGTCAAAGCATTCAAGGAATTGCTTAACAAAAAGGAAAAGCTGGCTGAGCTTGTCAACACACGCTTAAATGAAAACTGTTCTGCAGTTATTCTTAAAGAACTTCCGGAAAAACTTGGACATCCCGGTTGTTTTGTGTTGCTGTGCATTTTTAACAAAACCAAAGAATTTACTGCCCTAGCTGATCTCGGGGCAAGTATTAATTTGATGCCTTTAAGTGTTTGGACAACACTATCATTACCCGACCTTACACCAACGAAGATGACTCTTGAGCTTGTAAATCGTACTCTCGCTTACCCCATTGGTATTGCCGAAGATATGTTCATTAAAGTTGGCACATTCACTTTTTCGGTTGACTTTGTTGTTGTTGATTATGAAATGGACCCTCGTATTCCTTTAATACTTGGTGGGCCATTCTTGAGAACCGGAAAAGCTCTAGTCGATGTTGCCGAAGGTGAGTTAATTTTAAGGGTCAGGAATGAACAACAAGTGTTAAAAATGGGGAAGATCACAAATAAATCCTATAGAAGAGAATCGGCGAATATGATTAATGTGCTTGATGATTCTGTCGTCTACAACAATCCTCTATTCGATTCTTGCTATGATAATCCACTGTTCCAAGATGATGTGGATGATTCTCTCTCCAATTCTGATCCTCCACCAATTTATGATTCTCCACCGATCTATGATGCTTATGATGATTATTCTAGCTCCGATGGGGATGATTATGATGATTTTACTTCTGAGTATCCAGACATGCCCACTTATGATGATTTTGATGAGGCCGATACTCTTTCGAGTGATTCTTCTCATGATGAAGATCCTCCGCCTACAACACTTGATCCTACTTTGGATGACTACTCATTTGAGGAAGACTTTGCTACTTTTCTCAACACTTACTTCCCAAGTGAGAGTGATGCCCCTCCTTTAGACTTTGATGATTATGGTCTTTATCCTACTTGTGATATGAAGAAACCCGCTTTAAAGGAGAAAAAGCCGGCCGACACCGATATCCGCAACACTTATGTCTTGACACCTCTCTATCCACCTTCTGAGGATGAGATTGTGAGATTTATAAGCGGATCCTCTTCAAGGTCTACGGAGCCTGAGTGTTATTTTCCCCTAAAGGAAAAGGTGTTCAATCCCGGTATTGGAATTTTCAAGCCATCTCAGTATCCATCTGATGAAATAAAAGGAAAGATTTTTGGAACCCATGGAGATATGCTTGCACCTTTTCACACTTGCTACCACCGTGCTCCATCTTTGCTTAAGGGAACCTTGCCTACTCTTCTTTGGCTTGCCTTGTTCGCCTTAAACTTGTGCTATTTGATGGACGAAAACCATGTATTTGATCCCGGTGGACGTTTTTCAAGCTTCTTCCTATGCTAATCAAGGTCGAGTCAGGCTCACGACTCAGTTAACAAAAACAAGCGCTTCTCGGGAGGCAACCCGCAGTATCTATCCTTTTTCTCTTGTTTTTATAATAAGTGTAGGGGGAGACCTTAGTATGTTGTTTGTTGTCTTCTTTCTAAACATGTACAGGGATTCGAGCTTTCAAAGATCCATTCTTGATGACTTTTGACGACCCGTGATTCCATGTACACGTCTTCCCAGTTCTATCCTAAACTCTTTTGATTCTCTATTTTATATTCTTCCATATTAAAATAGGAATCACTTTAGTTGTCTCTTCCTTAGCAAGATTTAAACAAAGTGCACAATGTCCTAAGTGTAGGGGAGGTTACTCCCACATGCTTAAACATTGAGGACAATGTTTATATTAAGTGTAGGGGGGACTTCTATCGAAGTTAAGTGGTATTTTCCATGTATTTTTCCTCATTTTAAACCGGAAAATCAATTTTTCGACATTTTTCAAATTTTTTGATCTATTTTGGCCTATTAGTTTTTCCTTTGTTATAGTTATTTCTCTTTCTTTGCTAGAATAAATTTTAAATAAAGTGGTTTTAATTTTTAAACGTTGTGAATCTTTTGACTCAACCCGAGTTTACTTATCTAAGTTTACTTTAGCTAGTATCCTTAACGTGTTTAAGTCAAGTTTTGCTAGGCTTTTATATAGGGAGCTTTAAAACGCGAAATTCTTAACTCTCACGGGTTAAGAACAAGAACTTTTCGTAAGTTCCTATAATTTATCCTAGAGAGTTGTTTATCAAGGGAACTTTAAAATGCGATTTCTAAACTTGAAAAAGTCTAAGAATTTGCAAGATCCTATAGATGACTCGAAAACCCAACTTTGATTTAATTGGCTAAGCATCCACGAGTCTCATTCCTTGAGATTTTATACTGTGGAGGACGAGAGATGATAGAGTCAATTATAAGTTTGGTATTCTTTCGTGAATTTATGTGAGTTGATTATAAGCCTATTCTCCCATCGCTTGTTAATAAATCTATCTGCAATAAGTAAGGTCGTACGATTTGAAAAGTTACTTAGCTTCTAGCCCAAGATCGTTTAATAGTTACTCGGTATTAATTAGAGTTCATAGAAAAGGCATAACTTATTGAAGCGGGACGCGAAAATTGGCGAGTCCGAAAAGGCCCTAACAAGGCATGAGGGCTACATTTTGTTGCTAAAGATCCCAAGTGATGTGAAGAATCATTTATCAAGAATAAATATGAAGGATCGAGACACATGACGAAAAGCAAATACTCCCCTAAAGATCATGTAGAAGTCTATCCAAAAAGACCCTAACAAGGTATGAGGATAAATATATCCAAGTCCTAAAAGGAGGCGGATCGTTGTATATCAAAATCCCAAATAAAGATTGGAGAAAAATGAAGAAGTCGTGGTCTAAGTATGAAGAATCTCTAAAAAATTCAAGTGAAGAAATTCCTATTATGAAGAGAAGACCGTTATTTCATGAACGTCTCTCAAGATTTGAAGTATGAATTCACTGCCAAATATCGGTCCGAGAAAGGTCTCAAATCGTGAAGCGAGTTATGCCAAGATATGAACTTTATGAGGTCCCGAGAAGCAGTTTTAAAAGATTTTGTACTTTAGCTAACTATTGATTAAATCGTCCTACTTTATTTTCAGCCTTTATAACTATCGAAATAAGTCAACAGTGCATCCTCGTGATCATTCAAGACAATAATAAAATATAAGAGATACACCTAGGAATAAGGGAGTCTAAGTAAATAATTGGCCCACATGAGTTCATGTTAGTTTGCTAACTTATAATAACAATGATCTCGTTTTTAAGCTTGGTATGAGGAATGTGAAACTTGAGGATGATAATCATTCATGACATTCCAAAACCCTAAGGTAAGTCTTTGATTTCTTTACTTGTTTTGTTATTTTCTATCTCTTTAATAAAGTCCAATGTGGATTGATTGTGATGAAAAGTGTTTGTAATTAATGCATTGCATGAGGAAATTGAAATGGTCAAGTGTAGGGGATTTGGTAGGTGTGAAAACACTCATCCTTTTACCACTTAATTATAATGAAAACAAGACCATAACGTGTATTTTATGTCGTAAATGTCGGATTTATGCGTGGTTCGTGTTTTTGTTGTGATTTAGGACGAAAATGTGAAAAGGGGAGAAAACACGGGCTTTCACGGGCTTTTGTCGAAGAAAAAAGACAATAGACGAAGTCAAAAGATCAAGAGTGCTAAAAGAACGGAAGTCCAAGGCCAATTCTGAAGATTTATCGAAGAAAAAGTCTAAAGACGGAAGTTTAATAAAAGCCGAAGAACTCAAGTCTAAATTAATGAAGAAATTACAAAACGAGTTTATTAATCCCGAGACAAAGTCGAAAAAAGTCGAAGAAATTAGAAGACGAGAAGTCGAGAAAGAAAGAAGAATGAACCAACACATGCTTAGTTTTTCCTAATCACTATAAATAGAATCCTAATGTGTCATTAGGAGTTGTTAGCTAATTTAACACATTAGTCTTTCCACCTTAATTTCATGTCATTTTAATTAATTGTCAATTTAAATACTTGTCTTGCACTTTAATTCCTTTAATTCCAAGTAAGTGTTTTTAATTTTGTTGTTTAATCTTTTCTTTAATCAAGTTTTTATTAATCTCTCATTCTACCTTTCTTGTTTTGTTTAATCTTTGTGCTTAGTACCTTTCTTGTTTTGTTTAATTTTGTTGTTTAATCTTTTATGTTTTTGATCTTATTAGCTTATTGATTTTATAGCTTATTGAATTTTTCTTAAACTTAATTAAGTGCTTTTTAGTTAATTTTTATAAAAAGTTATTTTTAAATATTTTTATTACTTAGTATATTTAAAAGTTTTTAAGTTTTGGGTTAATAGCTTTTTCTTAAAATTGATTTTGATTAGGTTTTAGTTAAGTGCTTATTAGATTTTAGCTTATTTTTAGTTTTTAGCTTAATCTCTTCTTATTATTATCAAAGTTTCGGTAAGACCCTCCTTTTCCGGATAAGGAGCCGGATTTTATTCCGGATAGCGTTCTGTTACAAGGTATTCCGGATAAGGGCTCAGTCTAGTATTCCGGATAAAGACTCTTCGTGCATTCAGGATAAGCCCTAGGAGATTATTCCAGATAAGGGTATAAACGTTATTCCGGATAAGCTGTTTTAGGTGATATTCCGGATAAGGTGACAGATTTTTCCGGATAAGCATCCAAACATCGGATTCCGGATAACCATCTCGACTAGACATTCGGGATAAGCAAAGAGTGAATATTCCGGATAACAAACTTCTGGTTATTCCGGATAACTGTACCCTAGTTATTCCGGATAACGGTTCGATGGAATCATTCCGGATAGGAGTAAGCAGATTATTCCGGATAAGGAACCGATGAATATTCAGGATAAGGAGTGACAGGCCATATTCCGGATAAGCATTAGAACCAGGATTCCGGATAAGCAGATCAAGTTGATTCCGGATAAGGTGAAGAACAAGGTATTCCGGATAAGGTGACAATCTTCTGGATAACTCGTTGAACATTATTCCGGATAAGCTGTACTTTGTTGGGTATTCCGAATAAGTGACAGGATTTACGATCCCGGCTCATGTTCTGTTTACTTTCTGTTTCAGTCTCAAACATTTATTTTCCCTGTTATTTTTCTGTTAGTTTAATTTTAAAGTTTACATTTTTATTACATTGTCAATTTAATTTTCGTCACGCTTTAATTTTAAGTTAATTAATTAAATTACTTTTAAAGTTTTAATATTCCACCCTTTACATTTTAATTAGTTTTAGTTTTAATTAACCGCCTTTTACTTTAAAGTTTTGCACAATTTATTTTACTTTACAACGACCAAAAATATTTCTTTCTCACCAAAAGACGACTGAGTCGCACATTCTTCCCTTTCTCAATTCGAAAAGATCGGACGATAATATTTTCTTACTGGGAAAAAGCCTCGTATTACTTCCCACGTTTTCCAAATCGTACAACACCTTTCCATGGTGAAACCTTTAGCATAACCGTATCTCCCACATCAAACACCAATGTTTTTCTTCTCACATTCAAATAACTCTTCTGTCGGCTTCGAGCAGACAACAACCTATTCTTGATTTGCACAATCATATCTGTCGTCTCCCTAATCATCTCTGGTCCAGTGAGTTGAGCATCACGAACCTCACTCCAGCTAACGTGTGATCTACATTTTCTCCCATAAATTGCTTCAAAAGGTACAGCTTTAATACTCGCGTGATAACTGTTATTGTACGAGAATTCGGCCAAAGGTAAGTGCTTATCCCAGCTACTTCCAAAGTAAATGACACAAGCACGCAACATATCCTCCAAAGTCTGAATAGTTCTTTCGCTTTGCCCATCGGTTTATGGATGATAGGCTGTGCTCATATCCAAATTGGTTCCTAAAGATTTCTGAAGTGATCTCCAAAATCCAGAAGCAAAACGACTGTCTCTATCGGAAATGATTGGAATAGGAACACCATGCTTACACACGATAATCTTCAGATAATGGTCGACAAGTTTCTCCAAACCGAACCTCTCGTTGATTGGAATGAAATGAGCGGATTTAGTTAAACGGTCGACAATAACCCAGATTGCATCGAACCCAGACGGTGTCCTTGGGAGTTTTGTGATGAATCCATCGTAATTCGCTCCTATTTCCAGATTAGAATTTCAGGTTGGACAAGTAATCCTGACGGCTTCTGATATTCAGCCTTTACTTTTGCACACGTTAAGCATTTCGCGACGTATGATGCAATATCAACTTTCATATTCGGCCACCAGTATAACTTTTTCATGTCTTGGTATATTTTGTCTGATCCAGTATGAATAGAATACTTGGACTTATGAGATTCTAACATGATCAAGTCTCTCAGTCCAACAAAGAATGGTAACCAGATTCGACCTCTCAAACATTTGATACCATCGGATCGCGTCTCAAATGTTTCACCATCTCCTCTAGATCTTTCGGTTGCAATATTTTCCTTCTTACATGCTTCGATTTGTGCGTTTCGAATCTGCTCAGGTAAGTTATTATGAACTGTCACCACCAAAGCACGCAATCGAATCGGTTTCTCCCTTTCCTTTCGACTTAACGCGTCAGCTACCACATTCGCCTTTCCCGAATGATAACGAATTTCGCAGTCGTAATCACTCAAGAGTTCAACCCATCGACGTTGTCTCATATTCAGCTCCTTTTGATCCAGTATGTGTTGTAGGCTTTTGTGATAAGTGAATACTATACACTTCGTACCATACAGATAATGTCTCCAAAGTCGCAGAGCAAAAACCACAGCGCCCAATTCCAAGTCATGGGTAGTGTAGTTCTCCTCATTCTTCCTTAATTGTCTAGAGGCATAGGCGATCACCTTTTCACGTTGCATGAGAACAACACTGCATCCTTGAAGAGATGCATCACAATAAACAACAAATTCTTCACTTCCTTCAGGTAACAATAAGATCGGCGCACTACAGAGTTTCATCTTCAAGGTTTTGAAAGCTTCTTCTTCTTCATCGCCCCACACAAACGGTTTATTCTTCTGAGTCTACTTAGTTAATGGTTTCGATATCAAGAGAATCCTTCAATAAACCTTCGGTAGTAACCAGCCAAACCTAGAAATTGTCGCACTTCAGTTGGAGTAGTTGGAGCACTCCAATTCTTAATTGCTTCAATCTTCAGAGGATCAACATGTACCCCACTTTTATCAATCACATGTCCAAGAAATTGTACAGAATTAAGCCAAAAATCACACTTTGAGAATTTAGCCTACAACTTTTCGTCCTTTAACAAGTTCAAGATAATTCTTAAGTGTTCGACATGCTCTTCCTTGCTCTTGGAGTAGATTAGAATATCATCGATGAAAACGATCACGAATTTATCAAGATACGGCTTACAAATGTGATTCATTAAGTCCATGAATACAGCAGGTGCATTAGTCAAACCAAAAGGCATAACTCGGAACTCATAATGACCATAACGAGTCCTAACCGCCGTAATAGGAATATCTTCCTCGCGTACACGAAGTTGATGGTAACCAGAACGAAGATCAATCTTAGAGAAAACACGAGAACCTTGAAGTTGATTGATTAGATCATCAATTCATGGAAGCGGATAACGATTCTTGATCGTCAGCTTATTCAGCTCTCGGTAATCGATACACATACGGAACGAACCATCTTTCTTCTTAACAAATAAAACAAGAGCTCCCCAAGGTGACGAACTCGGTCGTATAAAACCTTTATCAGATAGTTCTTGCAATTGCACAGACAACTCCTTCAGCTCGGATGGTGCTAAACGATATGGCGCATGAGCCACTGGTGCAGCACCAGGAAGTAGATCAATTTGGAATTCTACTTGCCTTGGAGGCGGAAGCCCGGGCAAATCTTTCAGAAACACTTCAGGAAAGTCATGAATGACTGAAACATTTTCGATACGTTTCTCCTTTGATTCCTTCTCCGATACATGAGCTAGGAATAACTCACAACCTCTTTCGATATACTTACGAGCTTTAATGCACGAAACGATCTACAGTCGAGAATTACATTTATCACCTTCGATAACTAAGGTCTTGTCATCTAAAGGAATCCTAACTTTCTTTTCTCCACACAGAATGGACGCATTATACTTGGACAACCAATCCATTCAGATAATAATATCAAAACTTCCCAATTCGACGATCATCAAGTCTATCTTAAAAATACGGTTCAGAAGATTAAGAGAACATCCTAAGAGCGCACGATTGGTACTTACTAATTTACCATAAGCTAGTTCTACTTCATAACTCGCGTCTAATTCGACCGGTTTGATATCAATTAAGGTACTAAAACTTGTAGACACAAAGATTTTTTTCCGCAACAAAATCAAATAAAGCTATAGCGTAACAGTTATTCAGTAAAAACGTACCAGTAACAACTTTCGGGTTTTGCTTAGCATCAGCTTCTCCTAGTTGATAGGCCTTTCCTTGATTATCACCACCACGTGCATTCTTTTGCGGCTCAGTGCATTGATTCTTCATGTGTCCTTTACCTTGGTAGTTAAAGCAAGTCATTCCTTTCCTTCCTGGTCCCCAACATTCTTCAGTCTTGTGACCCAACTTGTTACACTTTCCACACTTAGCACATTCACCAGTATGAATCCTTTTGCATCGTTGACATCGGGTTCCCTTATCAGCAGTTGCAGCTTCAGTCATTGCGTTAGCATTACTCCTCCTTCGGTTCTGATTCCTATTGTGAGATTTACAGTTATCACCCCGATCATCACTTTCCACTCCAGCCTTTCTTTTACTACCTTCAACAACACCATCAGCCTTATCTTGGATAATCTGTCCCATCAGTTGGTAGGCCATACGAACGGCTTCATCAATATTGGCAGGTTTAGATGAGGTTACATCACCATGGATGTTGGCAGGTAAGCCTCGAATATACTGTTCCACCTTCAGATATTCCGGGTTAACTTTGTTTGGAAAAAGTAGAGCAAGTTCATGGAATATGTTTGTGTATCCATCGATATTAGTACCCGTCAGTCTCAGCTGATACAGTTCCTGTTCTAACCTTTGAATAACACTCCTTGGACAGAATTCCTCGGTCATCCATCTTCTCACTTCAACCCAAGGTGTAGCATAAGCAACATTCATCCCTACAAACGCCATTCTTCCATTCCACCAAGTCAATGCTCGCCCTTGAAGAGTAGCAGAGGCAAACATCACCTTGTCTCCTTCCTCACTTCCACTAAATCAAAACACAAATTCTAATCTTTCAAACCATTTCATTAAACCAACAGCACCTTCAGTACCCTTAAAAGTCGGAGGTTAACATTTCATGAACGAGGTATAAGTACACTTCTTATTTTCAGGAATCACTGGTCTATCAGCATCACCAGTTCCAGCACCAGCATTGTCAGCTCCAGCATTGCCAGCTCCAGTATTTCCAGCTCCAGCATTGCCAATTCTAGCATTGCCAGCTCCAATATTGCCAGCTCCAGCATTGCCAGTTCCAGCATTGCCAGCTCCAGTATTGCCAGCTTCAGTATTGCCCGCTCCCCCAGATCCACCAGCTCCACCGGATCCACCAGCTCCATTATTCATATTTGCCATAAATGCATTCATAGAGACCTTAAATTGATCAGCTACTATAGCACGTAACTGAGTCTCAGTCAATTGTTTTGGCGGCATGATCCTGTTACACAATTCACATCAAAATGAGTATTCATTCAACGCTTGTGTTAACAAAACATGAATAACACAGAATAAGAATAGATAGAATAGGAGAGAAACAAGAAAGGATGATAGAACGAACAATAGAATTTAGACAAGGAACAAAGATTCACGAGGAATGAGTCAAATGACAGGAATTTCTATTGTGACAATCAGCGTCGTTTGTAAATTACGTATTAGTATTATAACAATCAAATGATAAACATTTATAAATAATTAAATGTAATCCATTATGCTTTAAGCATAAATAATAATTAAATATTTATAACATATATATACTTTTCTTATTCTCGTCCATTGGCAACTCGGAGGTTTCGCTTGCAGATGTTATAGTTAAAAGATTTCAAAATTTTTTTTTGGAAAATCTTTTCGTTCTCTATAACTTGAGCTCTGATGCCAATCTGTAACACCCCCAATTTCGTGTCATAGCAGCGGAAGGATCATTGGGTGTTACAATTATGGTTCAATCTCAATATCATAGAAAACGCCTCAAAATGAGTCGTTTTAATAAAATATACATCCATTAATTATTTAAAGGTAAAATAGTTCACACACGGTCCCAATATGTTTTCAAGTTTACACAACATAACAAACAGCAAAAAGTTTCTTTGAATGGACATAGTTTAGGAAAAGCGGGCCAAAATATTCCACAAGCAAGTTACACGAAACCGCCTTCCTTTGAGTGCCTTCTTCATGGACCTGAGATAAAACATGCTATAAAGTCAACAAAAATGCTGAGTGAATCTATAGAGTTTAAATTTAATAAACGAACACAAGTATTCTGAATAAACCTTCAATGGTTGACAATCATGTGGATCAGACATAATCATCGTTGTTATTACATAAATCTCATGACATTGAACGTTAACATATATTATTTCAGCCCAACACACCTAGCCAAGTGCGTATATTTCTCTTATACAATTGCATCCGATGTTTCATTACTAGTGTATCACAACACCACGCGATAGCTAGTCGCGACCGGACTGGGCGTCACCCCGATAGATCTATCCATAGTATTAGCGTTCATTAGATTAACAATTCATGATTCAATGGATCTTTTAAGGCTAGAAGCAAACTTATGTGAATAACGTTCATCTAGCATACAATTGGGTCCTTTGTGTTCTATTTTAAAACAAGCATGTTATCCCCCTCGCGGGTTTTAAAAATCTTTACAAGATAGTATAAAAGTGAGGCTATAGACTCACCTTGGTACAATAGTAGTAATGCGACGATCGCCGACGATAAGTGATGCCCGTTAAACACGAAGACCGCAACCTACCAATAAGGCGCGTTCGTTAATAAATGATTCAAGTATAAATAATACTTAAATAATATAAAACTCAAAATACAAAACCATGACAATCCCAAAAATAATAATAGTACAAGTGTACTTCTATACTTCTTTACATGTCAACTTTATTAGACTATATGATCAGTAGAAATTTGCCGGTACTTACCAAAAGTACAAGCTCGTTTGCCTTACTTAAACTATTCCGTTTTCGAAGAAACTTGGTCACAAACTCACTTATAATATGAATAAGACTCAGTTTAAATTTAATACAAAAATATTACTTTTAAGACCTTCTGCCCGACACACCTTCGTGTTATAAAAACCGGACAGATTTACGCCTTCAACTTGTAAAACCATTTTGACTTATCTAAACAACTCCGTTTACAAAACCGACACTCGGGTTTGAAAATAGACTCATGACCTGAGGTTTAGCAACTTACAACAATCCTTGAACTTTTTCAAAACTCATTTTATAGTCCCCGAGATTCGATCCAAATATCGACAACAATTTTCGGATTGTGTCGATACCCGGCTCCCGGTACACGAATACTAAAATTGTTGTAACTTCGCGCTCGTTTGGAGCTAGAAGCTCTATCTTATATCAAATCGAAGCTAACAAAATTCTCTACAACCCTATCTAATTAGTTTACCAAGTTTATTACAGTAAGTAATTCAAAAATAGCCTTTTACCTACTGGTCTAAAATGGTCATCTAAAAATCATACCAAAACACCATTTTGACCCATTTCAACAATTTACATATTCATATTATCATCCTAATATTATCATAACGCATCTAACTAACTCCTAACAACCTCAAATTCAATCTAACAAAAATCAAATAAATAAAAACATTGCATGCAGCAACAACCCACTTCAAATATAATAATAATAACAACATTCATCACCATAAAAATGGATCAAACACATGTTCTTCACCAAAAATTTGAAAAGAAAAATAAGTGAATGCATGTGGGAAAAATTTATACCAATATGATCCTTGTTGAATTTCTAGGATGGGTCTTTGATTAGAATTGGAAGAATCAAAGTAGAAATTGAAAATTTTTGAGGGATTATGTGATGGGGGTGGACGGTTTTCACAAAGGAGAGAGGAAGGGATTAAATATTTTTTAATTGAATTTTTATGTGAGTTAGCTAGTGTAAAAACCTTAAATAGTACAAGGTTAGGGTAGATTTTGTCATTTAGGCATAGTTTTGGTCCAAAATGCAATTAAATAGTTTACAAGGTAGAAAATGTAAATTGTAAATTTTGAAAATATTTACGAGGCTCGGGTTTCGTAAAAATACTTTTCGAAAGTTAAAACGCTTCATAAAAATATTAATAAAGCTTCGACACGACTTAAAACGTAATTAAATCGAAAACATCGAAAATATAAAATATCGAGACAATCGATAATAAAACGTAACTTTTTGGGCATCCGTCGGTATCGCGATCACTAATAGTTCTCGTCATTCGTTAAAACGTAAAACACGAGAAATAAAGATTAAATATAATAAAAATCATTTTTATGATAAATTGAGAATATAATATCGATACCTAACGTATTCCTTGCCGGTTTTCATCTAATCGACATTCTTACGCTAGTTTCATGTCATAACCTTCTCGGTTAGTCGATAGTTTAAAATTCTCATTAAAGTAAACACGTAATACGTAATAGTCGAGATTAAAATAACCACCTGAAATTGACGGATTGTCACAATAAACTAGTTTGCAAGTTTTTAGAATTTTTTATGATTTTTTGATTTTTAATAATATTTTAATATTATTTTATTATTAAATATCAATTTTCACATTTTTGCTCTTTTTATATTTTTCTTAGGTCCTAATACATTAAAATAGGATTTTTGCAACTCTTAGATTAATTTTATCATCATTTTCTTAATTTTTAGAATTATATTAAGGTTTTAATAGTTTTTAATCATTTTTAATAGTTTTAATTATTTTTAAAATTTATAAAAATAATTTTTATTCTTATTTAGTCATTTAAGGGGTTTACAAAGTGAAAAATCTTTATTTGTGCTTTTTGATAATAAATTGGATTTTTAGGGCTTTAATTAAGATTTAAAAATTAATATTTAACTAATTAAAAGGTTTGAAAAAGTTTGATCAATAGTAAACTCTTAGTTTATTTAATTTGATTTTTGGTAAATTTTTAGGAATTTTTAGAATTAATTTTTATTTTAGCACTTTTTACGGTTTTTAATTTAGCCGTCGTAGTAATAATTTTCACGTATCCGTCATTCTATTTTCTCATCCCCTTCTTTCTCAAATATAAATCCAAAATATTTACATTTTAGTCACACACATATACCTCCTTGGGAAACGAACTTATTTGGGTCATTAGTGTTTGATTTTCCTAAATCATCACTTAATATTTACCACTTTTACGCCTTTTACCTAAAAGGTGTATTTTTACCACAATCAATTCGTCAAGACCTTCAAAGTCTATGAACTCAAGTTTATGCTGTAGAAAAACCTCTTCGCCAAAAAGAAATAGACTTTTTCAAAAAGCGTTGAACATAATTTTTTCAAGAATTTTTTCAATGATTATTCAAAATCTTTCAAAAAGTGTGTGTTCAACAACTCCCATCATCAAAAAGCGAAATGTGGATCACATCCTCATAATGACAATTCAATTGGATCAATTTCTGAGGGGGAGCATTTCAACTTCATGCAAAGATTGACACATATTTCTCCCGAAGATTTTGAAGACTATTTTTCAAAATATATTTTAATCAAATTTGGTATCTCTAATATCAAAAGATTTTATATATTAGATATAGGAGGAGAAAATGTTATTAAAGTTTGATCTTATATAAGACTCAAGCACTTTAACTCTTACCTACATGTGCAAAACACTTTCGATTATTGATGCACATGTGAAGGGGAAATATTTCTGAAACAACAAAACTATCAAGGTGTTAAATATTTTTCAAACACTTTGATAGACTTTCTAGTTGTTTTATGGTTACGATCTCATACCCACAACTTCTTTAATTCACGACGTTATTGGTGTCAAAAGGGTGGTTAGGTTTAAGTCCTATGATTCAACCAGAACTAGAGGGATCTTCCCAGGGACAATCCAATAGATCATTACAAGTCCTTAGGAAAGATGGAGTAGAATATGAACGTAGCTGAATGCAGCCTAAGTACTGAAGCTAGCACTGGAACAATCACAACAAGGTTCTAGTAATGATGTCCTTGTAAGCATTGAAGGGGTTGAAGAATGAAAAAGAAATGTAAGGATAAAGGGTGAAAAGAAAATAGCCCTCCATACAACTTAGGTAGAAACCGGGTCAACACATCATGAATATTACTCATAATTGACCCAGTGATGTAACGCACAACCCTTACCTAGCTACTCAGGCTTCTCTCAATAGAAGTTCATTTTATTGTCACGGAGATCAACATGACTTCTATTGACTTTCTCACTCCGAGATAGTTGATATTGAATAGGTGGCATCTGCTCCAGTCTCCGACCACTAAAAGTGCACAAATTGAGTCTAGAGCCAAGAGATCAATCAAATCTCGTTAGGACACACGGAATGGCAAAGAAGAGAGTCCTACGCTATATCCTTGCGATATTGCTAGAACACTCAGAGTGATACCACTTAGTATTCACAATGATGAGTGGAAATCCTTCCAGAGTTAACATCAAACAACACTGCGGTACGTCATGTGTATAATTCGTTATGAATTGAACATGTGTAAAACTGAAAAGCAACAGTGGTTTGATTCTGAATTGATTCAAACTCGTTTCAGGTTTCTACGCAATATCTTTATGGTATTGCCAGAACATTCAGAGTGATATTCATTAATATTCACAGTGACGAATGGAAATCCTTCTAGCGTCAACCTCAAACAGCGCTACGGTAGGTGACTTGTGAGATCCTTATGAATCAAGCTTGTGTCAACTGGAAAACAACAAGGTAAGATTCTTTATGAATCACACTTGTTCCAGGAATTTAAATTGACGCCTTAAATCAAGCGGGTATTTATCCAATTGATTCACTCTTTATGTTCGTAGTCTTGCTTTGAGATCGTCGAGTAAAGAGAACGGCTAGTACAGCCGCAAAACCATGTCAAGGAGATTCTTAATTGAATCTACCTAATCCGAGGTACGGTATTTAATATCGTATAACGGTCTTCACCAACCGGAGGTAAAACGCTACCGATTTAGGACGAATGTCAAAGCCACTCAGTCCGTGTCTATGCTTATGTCGAGGAGGTGGCGTTACAGCGTACTCAACAAAGTCAAAGATTCAAAACCACATACTCATGCCTAAAGACATTTTCAATAATTGATAGTGTGAGCATGTGGATGAGCACACAAGATCGCAAGATGGAAAAGACAAGTCAAGGATGATTTGAATATCTCAAAACAAAGACAAAGTCGAAAGACAACGACAAAGGCTCAAAGATCACAACATGAAGGAAAAAAGACTACTATTACACGTTCAAGACTTATTTATGGCGAGATTAGTAATCTCTACAAATCTCCAAGGGTATATGTTTATTATGTATCGTATTTTAGAGCGTTGTAATACGTAGTAGATTAGTTGTGTTATACGGGCTTAACTGCAGGCTAAAGTTCATTCATAAGTAACTAAAGCCCAAATGGAAAGCCCGACCCATTAGAATATAGTCATAACAAAGCCCGCATGTGGGTGGACTGTATATACCCTTCCTAGCATGTTAGGAAGGGTGTTGGTCATTTGTGATTTCTCTCTCTAATCTTATCCTCCAAAAGTTCTAACCATTCTCTCTCTTTTCTCTCTCTACTTTCTCTCTCTAAAATTCATATCTTTTCATCTCTATTTTCTTGTTTTATCACCTTATAACATGTGACAACAAATTTAAATCTTGGATCACTATTTTCTCTCATCTTCAAAACAAATGGTAAAAAATCGAAATGGCTTTTAAAAATGGAAAAGATCTTTGTATCAAATTGTTCATGAAGAGTGATTACTATGAAATGTGTTTTATTGTTTCATTCATACAAGTTTTGATATTTAATAAACTTCATATAATATCTTGATAATAAATCTTTCCATATTTGGAAGTATAAAAATCTTTTGTATCATAATTAACTCTAGAATACGAGTTCTATTTGTCTAAAATATTTTTTTAGAGTCATAAGTCCTTCAAAAAAGTTACCAAATGATTTTGTTCAAAGCCTCAATTTTTGTCCATGGTCCACGGTTCCTTAATTGTTCCCCAAGGTTCGTTATCAATAAGGAACCGCGGTTAGTCCGACTCAGATTTTTGAAAAATTTGAAAAATCATATAAAATCAACCGTAAGTCCGTAGAAGTCGTGCCACCCATCATTTCAAAAGTAATTGAATTGCCTTTGAATTAAAAATGCTTAAAAACCTTTATTCAAAATTTTAAATTTGGATGTTTTCTAAGTTCTATACTTTGTTTAAAGTATTAAGTCTCGGTTTGTCGTAAAACTTTTTTTTACTCTCTTATATTAAGTTAAACATCTCTTGTTGATATATCTTTGAAAATTAATATATTTATAAAGTGTTAAATTTATTTAAAAGTTTAAAATGAGTCGAAAACTATTTTTAAATCAATCAAGCTATGTATACGTTGGTGTATCTAACACTCAAAACTTCGACGAATGCTTTTGTGTGTCAAGCTAATTGTTTATGTGTGTTATTATTATGTGTAGACATTACTGAGTGTTCCTTACTATTTTTAGTAGAATTTATTTGTTTACTCTCTTGTGCATTGCTTGGTATGTGTTAGTATCTAGTTTTTTTGACAACCCTGGTTTTGAGGTTCGTCACTTAGTTTTGTTTTGTGCTAGTTACGTTTCTTTACGTGTTTATGTGCTAATTAGTGTGAATAGATTGTGGTTTGGATATCGTTTCCGGTACGGGGTAACTTGTGAGTGAAACGATGTGTGATAATTTCATGTTCATGAGTTCACATGGTGGTGACTATGAAGTGAGATGGTGTTATTTAGTGGTTTTAAGTATACGTATATGTATTATAGAAAATCGTATTTTTACGATTTACGGTTTAGCATTTAGAGGTCTCGGATGAGGTAATTAGTCATATGAATATTTTTCGAGATGGTTTTAAGTCATTTAGGACTTAGTTATAAAGTTTATTTCAAAATTTGAGATTTATATTAAAAGTGTATATTTTACGTCTTTTACGGTAAAACGCGTAAATTTGACTAGTTTTACGGTTTTGAGGTTTTGGAAGATTTAGGAGCTGAAATAAATTAAGGTAAATTAAGGTAATGTTAATAACATAATATTAAATAATAAAAAAAGCGAAATTAGGGGTGTTTGGGTCGGTTTAGACGCACCAAAGAAAAGAAAAGGGGAAAAAAGGGAAAAAGGGAACCGGGCTTTTGTATATGGGCCAAAGACTTGTTAGGAAAGTATAGAAAGCCTTATTTTTATCAAAACACTTCATAAAATCCCTGAAGATCAAGTATGGGTCGACATCCATGGAGAAAATTAGGGTTCTTCATCAAAAATCTTGTTTTCCAAAAAAATCTAAGGTAAAATCTTCAAACCCTTTTCAATTAAATTGTTTTTATGATTTCTTTAATCATCTTATGATGGATTTAGGTTAGGGTTTAATTTAAAAACAGTAGGTTAATGTTGTATTAATCATAATATGATGATTACATAAATTATGGCTTGTAATTAGAGGGATTAGGGTTAATTAATGAGGTTGATTTTGTTAAACCCGTTTTTAAAAACTGGGCAGAATTTTGAGTTAATTGTTTTGATCATATTGGGAGTTCTACAAACTCTTATTTTGTGATCCACATATCCCTGGAAAGCTATTTGAAGTGGCTTTCCAATGCAAGAAACTAGAACTAAATTGGAGGTCGGGAAGTGGGTCAAAAACAGGTTACAACAGTCAGAGGTCAAAACAGTTTTGAATTCAGCCTGTTTTCTTTTTAAGTTTTGAGTTGTTTGGGGTACTTAGGCTTGCATTGGGATCTTCTAACGAACATGAGAGATGGTTTATATAATATAGTAAGTATCTGCACTGGGGTTAAGGTTGTGGTTTAGGATAAGACCCCCTAATTGTAACAAAATTTTTGTATGTTTAAAATCAGTAAAATTGGAATGACAAAAGTGTTTATATATATATATATATATATATATATATATATATATCGGGGCCTTAACAGTAGCTTTAAAGTTGGGTCAAGTGGGAGGTGTTAGCTAACATATGTAAGGGTATGAATATTTCTTTTACAGAAACCATGGGTATGTTTAAGTGGACGTTTGACTTAAAGTTTTGAGACCTAAAATTGAGACTGTTTTGTGTAAAATATGAACGGGATAGTTATTGAACTTAACCAAGTTAAGGACTTATTAGGGAAGGGTAATGGGGTGTTTAGAGCTAATATATGAGGTATCTAGATGAGAGGAGGTTAGATGTCCATCATAGGTTGATGAGCCATCTTAGTGATTGGTTCATATTTTGATTGCGTGTTTTTGGTTTGTTAGCTTGTTGCTAGTGCGAGGACTTGTGAAGAAGCAATCAGGTGAGTTTCATAGTCCCATGTTTACTATTGATTTTGACTTCCAGATGGGATGGAAGAGACACTGTGTTGACTTATTTATAAACTGATGTTGTGAACGTTTTTAAGGTTTGTAATGGACTTGTTTGTACATTATGTGATTAACTGCTATGTGATTCTTGATTGTGTATGATTTGGATCGGGGGACACGTGCCGTCTCAGTTATTGTGGTTTGACTTGGTACCAAGGGGATGTTGACAAGGTAGGGGCCTTGGGATAGGTACATAGCGTGATCATCTATGGGACCAATAGATAATGACAAGGTGGTGGCCTTGGGATAGGTACATAGCGTGATCGTCTATGGGACCAATGGATAATGACAACGTAGTGTCCTTGGGATAGGTACATAGTGTCATCATCTATGGTACCATGGTGTTTGGTAAGGCTGAGGGCCTTGGATTTTGGTTTGGAATGTTTGATCTTGAATGTTAGTTGTTAATACATAATTGTAACACATTGTCCATATGTTATTATGTTGATGGTTGTTACTCACATCTTTTTGGTATGATTTGGTGTTTGAGTCTAAACCTATGACTCTCACCAACTTTATGTTGACGTGTTTTAGTGTCTCATTCAGGTGAGTATGTGGTTAAGCTTGAGGATAGGAGTGGCTAGATTTTGATGCATTAGGATTGCATATAGAAGGAGATCCCCGTTCCTTCTTGGTTTACCTTTATATATTTTTGTTTGATAAGTGATACATGTTGGCACCTATATGTTTGTTTGGTTTATGTTTATTGTTTGTCTTGGGTAAGTGGTAGGACTGTTACCTACTTACCTAGACTCTTGCATTGTTGAGATATTGTCATGACTTTTCTGTCACCATTTTATGACATTTCTTATATCATTTAGTTGTCTCTATAGACACGCTATTGTTGTGATGATATCCATACGTCGTGCCCCATATTCTGCCATGGTGGGGTGTGACAGAATGGTATCAGAGACAGGTTATAGAGAATTAGGTTGCCTAGTCGCGTAGCCTAGTCTATAGCTTAAGGGTCCCTGCATATAGGCGTCATAGGAGTATGTGTGCATTTTATAATAATTGATGTGTTTGGATGTTATTTATTGCGATGTTTTGACTAATATGAATTGAACCATAGTAAGTTCATACTTAGCCACATGCTATTTTCTTTTCGGGTTGTGACTAGTGCGGGTTGAACCATAATCATCCACGCTAGTCATTGTCGTATTTTGTTTAAATTGTACATTATAGTACATAATTTGGTACATGGTAGTTTCTATCTTTTGTTGGGTTATTTTATGTACCCGAGAGATATTATTTTCTTGTGATGTTTAAGTCATGTTCCCTAAGAATCATGTAGTGGTTCGAGTTATTAGGAGTAGGTGGATATGAAGGGTTTTAAGCTGTTTCCACTCTTATGGGCGACATGACTTATAACTGATTATGTTTTAGTTTTGGATTTAGTGTATGTTGTTTTAGCTAGACTATGGATTTCGGTATTCCAAGAGTTTTACTATGTAATTTTAATAGATGGGGTTTTGGATCTATTTGGTTATGTGGTTATGAGATTATGTGAGTAGATGGATTTATGTGTTATATGTTGTATTGATTCTTATAAGTGTCATCATAGGAGGGAGTACATTGGGGAAAGGGTAATTGTATAAGTATGGTGGCCAACATAGTTATACAAGTACCACAACTTCAATGGGTTCTTAAGTATGATTGCATGAAAGAGGGTTAGTACATGCTTGTATATGATGAGATGTATAATTTGGGTATACGTATAATATATGGGTTTATGTAAGGGCTGTCTATGAGATGGCTATTTTTATAAGTGTGTTATATGTTTTGGGTTATAGTCGTGTTGTGTGATTATGGGGTCACACGATATGGTTTGGTTTTGGAGGTGGGCTTTATGCCTTGTTGTGGCATGGTGAGATGGTGAGAAGGTGATTACTCGTATGGAAAAATGAGCGTATAAAGCGATTGATTGACTTACTTGTATGATAACGAGTATGTTTGGGAGATTCGATAGGTATACATATGCGGATGTATATATACTAATAGATGTTATGTTATGATTTACGGTCGTTCAGTAGTTATTATAACTTGAACGTACCTAGTACACTCTTGTGTTTAAACAATTTATTAGAGCTCGAGTTTGGTGGAGTTCCAACGAAGTTTTGAATCTTTTGAAGTGTGGCTTGTAGCGTACTCTTTGAGTTTCGTATTTCACGTGTACGTTTTAAAATGGTGTTTTTGGTTTCAAGCCTATTGAAATAACTTGGGATTTCTTTTGAGATAATGAAACCTTTTGTGTTGGGTCTTGCATTTCTTTTGGTCGGTATATATTGAGTTAGGTGGTTGGTTGTATTCGGTAAAATAAGGGTAAGGTGTTGGAGTCGTGTTTGAAATAAGATGTAACATAGGATTTCTTTTAATCAACACTTATTTATTTCAAATTTTAAAAGACTTTCTTTAAATTAAAGCGAAGTAAAATTTCTTTTTTACTTACATAGTTTATATAATTGGGTTTAACCGATTCACGTCATTTATAATTATTAATACAAGGTTAAATTGAGTTTATGGAGATTTCACATACAATTTTATCTTTCATTAATATAAAATTGTTTTGGTCATAACTTGTTCGTTTTTAAAACTTTTTGGATGATTCAAAATCCTAAAATTATGTACTCGGAACGTACCTTTCAAATATTCCGAATGTATAGTCATGGGAGGTCAGTATCTTGGCCAAAATTATTGTAAAAGTGTCGGGTTAAAGGTTGAGTTTGAATAGTAGTTTATTTTTATGATTTGGGATGCACGGGATACCTAGTTTTTGAGTTGAGTTTTGAGTTCGTCATGAGGGTTGTTTGTAGATTGTTAGAGTCACATAGATGTGGGAGGTAATAATAAATAAATAAAAAGGAGATATATATTCTTTTGGAAAAGTCGATCTTTTGCACGGTTTAAATAATATGTCGCGGGGCGTAATATGTTTTGGTTGCCATTGAGTGTTTATTGGATTAATTTTCGTTGTCATGGGTCATTTTGAATTGATACATGTTCTGGGTTTGAGTTTTCTTTTGAGTCTCGTGGTTTTTGACTTGTTTTAATTGGTGCACGTGAAATGTCGTTAGTTATCCGTGGGTTTGATTCGTTGATCGTATCTGATGGATTCAGGATGTAGTTTTGGTTTCGTATTGTTTGAAAGTGTTGAGGTAGTCATATGAAAGACTTGGTCGTGCCTACACGATTAAGTAGGTGACCATGAGAGAACGGTCGGAATACCCTTAGTGGGGAGGAAAGAAGTTCGTAGATGAACTAATGTGGTCTGATGAGAGGAAGTGTTGGTCTGTTAAAATACGTGTATAATGAAGCTACAAGCTCAAATTTACATTCTGCCAAGTTAAGGGGCTAATTCTGCCAAGATTGGAAAGTTACTTAAGTTTGATCCATGTGACAAGTATTTCAACCAATGGGAGGAGAGAAAACAAGTCACACGGATTGCCATTTCATCACATTTAATGTCCACTACCGCCGCCATAAATAAATAATCAAATCTGCACAGTTGGATCCGTGTGACATGTTTTCAATCAATCAGAATTTGACACGTGGCATCTTCAAGAAGGAAAAATTTTCCTAGAATCGTGTTTGAGATAGAAGCCATTTCATGGAAAGATTTAAACACCAAAGTTGATCAATTTGAAGAGACGAACATAATGGTGCAACTCAATTAACATTTCATCCATCCAATCAAGAAAACCCAAATCCTTGTTCATACCTTCAAAGTGCAATATGCAGAATTCTCCACGTGGCAAGCTGGGATTGGTTCTGACACGTCACCAACCCCAACAAACTCTTCCTTCATGTCTATAAATAGCTAGATTAGACCTCATTTTCATTTGTAGCTTAAATTTGTAAAAACACATAGTTCTTCATTTCCTTTCCTTTTTCCCTCAATTTTACCCTAGCTACTCAAGAGTCTGACAAACTCTTGAGTTAGTTAGTTAGTTACTAGCTTCTAACAAACCTTGTAACCATTTTTCCATTAATGAATTTTGAATTCAAGATTTCCCTCCAAAACTGTTCTTATCATTCCAGTTCTATTCTTGCTGCATTTGGATACTGTTGTTGCTGTTAAGTGTTAGTTATGATCAATTATGGATCATAACCAACATTGAAGGAGTTTGATTGCTGATTGATCAGAATTCAGTCATTGCATAGTTCCAATGGAGTTTTCAAGCAGAATGATGGTTTCTATTTGATTAGTTTGCTGTTCTTGTTGTTTAATTGACTCCTAGTGATAAGGTGGTGGTTATCACTAGGGTAAGAGAGCTCATCGCTCCTCTTCTTCTCAAAGGATAACTACAATAGGTTCTAATAGTTCTCATTTTTGTTCCTCTCAATAAGTAATCTACATACTTTCTTTTCCTAGTATAATCTGATGGCTGCATGATAAAGTTGTTTTTAGTTGCTGTTTGATAGAACTTTGTGTGTTTGTAGCTTGATTACTACCTACTTGTGTTCTGATTTGGATAATTTTTAGTCTACTGCATTTGTTGAGTCATTTTTAGCCTTGTAGCTTAATTGGAGTTCTAGCTTTGATGATTGTTTGATTTTAGCTTTTAAGCCTTTCATTTTAATCACTAAGTTTAGATTGTTATTACATTTGATTCAGAGTTAACTAGATCTTAATAAGCCTTTGTAAAAGTTTGTAAAAATCAGTAAAGGAGTGTTTGGGAATAGCTTAAAAATAGTTTTCAAGCATTGAGATTTGGATTTTTAGAGTTCATTTACAGTCATTAAGTGATAATAAGTTGTTTTAAGTCTTTTACAAGTCAATAACAAGGTCAAACAGGCAAATGGTACTTAAATAGTTTGGGTCAGTTTTCATTCAGTTTTGGTTTTAAGAACTTGCCATTTTCAATTGATCAGTTCTCATTCATTTCTAGATGAAATTTCACCAAATTTGTTCTCAGTCTTAGATTACATCATAAAGAATCAGAGTCTAGAAGGATTTTATACAGTATTCAATAAGCACTTAGTTATAAGCCAAAATCAGATATGAAGACTTAGCTCAAGTTTCTGTAACTTGGATTCTGAAAATCTGTATCTCATTTTCCTCTTCATAAACTTAGCAATTTTTCTTCACAAATCCATTTAAGTAGTTGAGTTACTTGATTTTTGAGAAAATTAGCTTTTTGAAAAAAAGCTGGTCAACGCTTGGTCAACATAAGCTCAAATTTAGCTTAATTCAGTTTAAGAGCTTATTTCTGGATGAAAAACGTTCTGGTTTGATTTCCCATACTTAAAATCAGTTGCTTAATCAGTTTCAATAGAAAAATTAAGTTGTGACTGATTAGTTTTGGTTATAGCTTATCTTGTGCTTATTGATAAGCACTCATTTGCTTATTTCTCATTTTTAGCAAATTTCCTTGGACACACGTAGCTTAATTGAGATTTCAAGAGTTTTGCAAGTTGTTTCATCAAATTTGATTGAGTATTAAGCTCAAACGAGCTTATTTTATTCTTTGTCCCGTTTTTGCTTAAATAGTTTTTTTTATTGCACTTTGGTCCTTTTAGTTCTGTCAACGTTTAAACTTGGCCTAATTTCCATGTTTTTAGGGTTTGCAAGAGTTTAGTCCTTATAGTTTCAGAAGTTGTTAAAATCAGTTAGTAGTTTGTTAGTTTGTTACACTTTTGGTTAGTTTGTTATAGAATTTGCATTTTTGATCCTTTTAGTTAACAGTTTTACACTTTTAGTCCCTATAATTGTTAGAGTTTACATTTCAAGCATTTATTTTTCATAGAAATTACTATTTCAGTCCTTTAAGTTTCATATTTTTCATTTTGAATTTTTACTTGAATAAAAACGTGGTATTTGCAATTTGTTTTACATATACGTAGGTAATATTTTTCCGTTTTGCAAGCATTTGTTGAATTAGCAATAGATTAACCAAGCAAGCTTAACAACCAAGAACAATTAAAAACCCGATATTGGTTGGACTTTCTATTAGCAAGAACTGAGAAAAAAACGAACTGCATTATACTCAATTTCAATCTGCCTAGAATGCTAGAGGCATTTGGTGTACCAGACGTAGAGAATGATCTATACGGATCATGAACGTCTCCAACACATACTCAATCATCTTGATTGAACATTTGACAAAGTTGATGGGTGGAGTTAAGTGATGTAAGAAAATTGCATGGCTAAGTACCATCTGGGAAAGGCAAGCATGGTTGATGAGACTTAGAGTAAGAAGAATGAAGTGAAGCTGAGATGAACTTGAACTATAGGGATAACGTATTAGGGTCGTTTGGATGAAGGATGTAGGTTGCACGAGTTGAGTTATCTAAAGCAGAGAACGCGTCAACATGTATGTTGCGTGGCTTGGAGAATCATATGGAGAAAGGGACGTAGTCTATACTTCCTACATAGATAGGAGTAGCTTAGAAAGGGCCAAAATTGGTGAAAGTGACGAGAGTTGGGTGATAGTTGATAGACTGACTAATTCATCTCATATTTCAAGAGGAATGAGTAGTCACGTAGTTGAGAAGTTGGAAGGATTGCGTACAGATGTGATGGAATAGAGGGTGTTGCGTAAAAGTTAACCTAATAGGTATGGAGTGCCTTATGAAGGACTATGGCAAGGGAAGAAACGAAGGGAAGCATCACATCATGATGTATGGTATGAGTTGAGGAAGAAGAAGGAAGTGTGTATATAAGCGAAGCATGAATGAAATAGGTCGAGATAGGAACCGAAGATAAAACTTTGGTAGAGCCTAATGAGTAGAATAAAGCACAACACAGGCTAATACTGTCGTTGTGTGGAAAATGAAATGGCACTTACCTATACTGATTGTTTGGGAGGCTTAGTGTCGATAATTGATAACTAGGTTTTACTCAGGTTAAAAAGATTCGTTGTACCAACCTCTTCGAATTGAAAAACTTGTGTTTAATGTGTGACTTCGTTTAATTTTGGTGGAAACAAATATTTTTGGTTGTTTTTAAATTTAAATGTGCAAAGACTTAAAAGTAAATGTCGTTAAAGTAAAGTGGTAAGTAAATAAAAGAGCGTGAAATTTAAATCTAAGTCTAATTAAAACTAAATGTGCGATATTTAAAAACGTGACGGAAATTAAAATAATTAAATGACTTAAAATAAAACGTGACGAGAATTAAAATTAGACAAGTATAGAAAATGATAACGTAAAAATAAAACAAGACAAAGAACTAAAAGTAACTCCCAATCGGAATATATTCCGATCAAACACGTCGGAATATACTCCCCTTACCTGTCGGAATGAAGATCGGAAAACCCCCAATCGGAATATGTCACTTAACCCAATCGGAATAACCAAACTTTAGCCTCAGATCGGAATGTGGAAAAAACCTTTGGTCGGAATGTTAATCGGAATCCGTGATCGGAATAGCTGTCACCTTACCTACGATCGGAAAACCCAAAATAACACCTCAATCGGAATATGGCGAAGTGCACCAATCGGAATAACTGTCACTGGACCTCAATCGGAATACCACTTACCTTGTCCTCGATCGGAATACCAAAGTCCACCAATCGGAAAGATGAAACCCTTTTCCGACCAAGCTAGAAGCTATGGTCGGAATGTAAAACCCTTATCCGATTGTTACGATCGGAAAACATGGAAAAGTACACAAAATAAGCTAGAAAAATAAGCTAAACTCCTAATAAGCACAAGACTAAATCCTAAGGTAAAACGTGTAAAAATAAGCTACGAAACTGAAAGTTAAAAACTTTTAAAACACGAAAAGATACACTTTTAGAAAAACAACTTTTTATATAAAAATAAATTTTATAAAAAACTATATAAACTTGAAAATAAACCAAATAAGCAATAAAAATAAGTGATTTAAAACAATCAAAAGTTAAAAAAATGAAATCTTTAAACAAATCAACAAGTTAAAAACGTGTAAATCAAAGAAAGGTAGAAGAAGATTAACAAGATAAAGTAAAGGTGCGAGTAATTAAAGAAACACTTACTTGAAATTAAAGGTAATTAAAGGTGCAAAACATGTATTTAAATGAAAAGTAATTAAAGGTGCATAAAATAAAGGTGGAAGAACTAGTTTGTCAATCTAGCCAACAAAATGAAAATTAATTAGCTAATGACTATATATAGGGGATTAGGGAGGAGGTTAGAGGAAGCTTCCTCCCCTCCTTCCTTTCTTCCTTAATTGCATGCTTAGGTCCCTCCTCTTCTTTAATCTTTTTGTTAATTGCGCCATTAGTCTTTCCTTCTTAATCTTTTGGTTAATCTTGGAATGTGATGACTTTTGGCTCGGGATTTCTTTGGACTCGTCTTATAATTCTTCGATAAATAAGACTTGAGTTTCTCGGCTTTTGATAAACTTCCGTCTTTTGACTTTTTCTTCGATAAATCTTCAGAATTGGTCTTGGACTTCCATTCTTTTTGCACTCTTGACTTTTTGACTTCGTCTTTCGTCTTTTTCTTCAATAAAAGTCCGTAAATGCCCGTGAATTCCCGTGATTTCTCCACTTTTCACCTTTTCATCCTAAATCACAACAAAAACACAAACCACGCATAATTCTGACATAAAAGACATAAAATACACGTTTTGGTCCGGTTATTATTGTAATTAAGTGGTAGAAAAGATGTGTGTTTTCACACATATCAAATCCCCTACACTTGACCATTGCAATGTCCTCATGCAATGCATTAGTCACAAAGCAAGTTTACATTTTTCATCATAATTAATCCACGCTGGCCTTTATTAAAAAGATAGAATATTACGAAAATTCAAAGCAAAGAAATTAAAAAGCATACCTTGGGTTTTGGAAATGTCATGAATAATCGTCATCCTCAACTTTTCACTTTCTCCAAACCAAGCTTAAAAACGAGATCATTGTTATTATAAGTTAGTAGACTAACACGAACTCATGTGGGCCAATTACTCACTTAGACTCCCTTATTCCTAGGTGTATCTCTTATATTTTATTGTTTGTCTTGAATGATCACGAGGATGCATTGTTTGACTTATTTCGATAGTTATTTAGTCTGAAAATAAGGTGAACGATTTAATCAATAGTTAGCTAAAGGACCAGATCTTTTAAAACTGCTTCTCGGGACCTCATAAAGTTCATATCTTGGCATAACTCGCTTCGCGATTTGAGACCTTTCTCGGACCGATATTTGGCAGCGACTTCATACTTCAACTCTTGAGAGACGTTCATGAAATAATGGTCTTCTCTTCATAATAGGAATTCTTCACTTTGAAGTTTCGAGAGATTCATACTTGGACCACGACTTCTTCATTTTTCTCCAATCTTTATTTTGGACTTTGATATACAACGATCTGCCTCCTTTTATGACTTGGATCTATTTATCCTCATACCTTGTTAGGGTCTTTTCGGATACACTTCTCCATGACTTTTGGGGAGTTTTGCTTTACGTCGTGTGTCTCGATCCTTCATATTGATTTTCGATAAATGATTCTTCACATCACTTTGGATCTTTAGCAACAAACATAGCCCTCATGCCTTGTTAGGGCCTTTTCGGACTCGCCAATCTTCGCGTCCCGCTTCAATAAGTTATGCCTTGGCTATGAACTTTAATCCATACCGAGCAACTTTTAAACGATCTGGGGCTAGAAGCTAAGTAACCTTTCAAATCGTACAACCTTATTTATTAGCAGATAAATTATTAACAAGCGATGGGAGAATGGGCTTATAATTAACTCACATAAATTCATGAAAGAATACCGGACTTATAATTTGCTCTATCATCTCTCGTTCTCCATAGTTTAAAATCTCAAGTAATGAGACTCGTGGATACTTAGCCTATTAAATCAATGTTTTGGGTTTTCGAGTCGCCTATAGGATCTTGCAAATTCTTTGACTTTTTCAAGTTTAGAAATCGCATTTTAAAGTTCCCTTGATAAACGACTCTCTAGGATCAATTATAGGAACTTGCGAAAAGTTCTTGTTCTTAACCCGTGAGAGTTAAGACTTTCGCGTTTTATAGCTCCCTATATAAAAGCCTAGCAAAACTTGACTTAAACACGTTAAGGATACTAGCTAGAGTAAACTCGGGTTGAGTCAAAAGATTCACAACGCTTGAAAACTAAAACCACTTATTCAAAGATTTATTCTAGCAAAGGAAGAAAATAACTATACAAAGAAAACAACTAATAGGCCAAAATAGATCAAAAATTTTGAAAAATGTCGAAAAATTGATTTTCCGGTTAAAATGAGGACAAATACAAGGAAAAGACCACTTAACTTCGATAGAAGTCCCCCCCCTACACTTAAGATAAACATTGTCCTCAATGTTTAAGCATGTGGGAGTAAACTCCCCTACACTTAAGACATTGTGCACGTTGTTTAAATCTCGCTAAGGAAAAGACAACTAAAGAGATTCCTATTTTAATATTGAGAAAATATAAAATAGTGAATCGAAAAGAGTTTAGGATAGAACCGGGAAGAAGTAGAACATGGAATCATGGGTCGTCAAGAATCATCAAGAGAGGATCATTGAAGCTCGAATCCCTGATTAAGAAGTGAGGAGAGGAAATAGCAATCCAAAGGGTCTCCCCCCTACACTTATGATAAAGAAAGCGAAAAGATAGATGCATGGGTTGCCTCCCAAGAAGCGCTTGGTTTTTGTTAACCGAGTCGTTAGCCTGACTCGACCTTGATCATCAACGGAAGAAGCATGAAACATATCCACCAGGATCAAAGACATAGTTTTCATCCATCAATAAGCAAGAACTTAAGGCGAACAAGGCAAGCCAAAAGAGAAGTGGCAGGGTTCCTTTAAGCAGCGATGGAGCACGGTGGAAGCAAGTAGGAAGCGGTGCAAGCATGTCTTCAAAATTTCCAAAGATTTTTCCTTTTATTTCATCAGGTGGATACTGAGATGGCTTAAAGACTTCAATACCGAGGTCGAACACCTTTTCCTTCAAGAGAAAATAGCACTCAGGCTCAGCCGAGTGTGAAGAAGATCCGCAAAGAAGCACAACCTCGTCCTCAGGAGTGGGACAAAGAGGTGTCAAATCATACGTGCAACGGATTTTGGTGTCGACCGGTTTCTTCTCCTTGGACAGAATGCTCTTCAAATCCAAAGTAGGATCAAGACGATAATCTTCAAAGTCCTAAGGAGGAGCATCACTCTCATGAGGGAAGTATGTGTTGAGAAATTCAGAGAAATCTTCCTCAAATGAATAATCGTCCAAAGTAGGATCGAGTGATGGCGGAGGATCTTCATCATGTGAAGAATCGCTCGATAGAGTATCAGCCTCATTAAAATCATCGAAAGTGGGCAGCTCGGGATACTCAGAAGTATAATCAAAATCATCTGAGTCTGAGCTAGAATCATCATCAAAAGCATCAAAGACCGGTGGCGAATCATAAATGGGAGAAGCGTCCAAAGTAGGGAGAGAATCATCCACATTATCTTCAAAGAGTAGATTATCGGTGGAAGAATCGAATAGAGGATTGTCATAGACAGTAAAGTCATCGAGCACATTTATCATATTCACTAATTCTCCGCCTCCAAAGGATTTGCCTGTAAGCTTCCCCATTTTGAAAACTTGTGCATCATCCCCGACTCTTAAGATTAACTCACCTTCGGCAACATCCACTAAAGCTCGTCCGGTTCTCAAGAATGGCCGACCAAGTATTAAAGGAATACGAGGGTCCATTTCATAATCAACTACGACAAAATCGACCGGGAAAGTAAATGCGCCAACTTTAATGAACACGTCTTCGGCTATACCAACAGGGTAAGCGAGAGTGAGATTTGCAAGTTCAAGAGTCATCTTTGTTGGAGTGAGGTCGGGCAATGATAGTGTTTTCCAAACACTCAAAGGCATCAAATTAATACTAGCCACGAGATCAGCAAGGGCAGTAAATTCTTCAGTTTTGTTGAACACGCAAGGCAACACAAAACGACCGGGATCTCCAAGTTTTTCCGGAAGTTCTCTAAGAAGGACTGCAGAGCAGTTTTCATTTAATCGTGTGTTGGCGAGTTCAATCAGCTTCTCCTTCTTGCTAAGCAATTCCCGAAACGCTTTAACAAATTTGGGCATGTGGACGAGTGCTTCAAGAAAGCTAATGTTGAAGTTCATTTGAGAAATCATCTTCACATAGCGTGACACTTCGGAGTCCTCCTTGGATAGCATTTTGGACTTGCCTAAACGAGAGGGATAAGGGATATTGGGTTTGGGTGGTGAAGGTGCAGGTGTAGGTAAAGGTTGAGATGTTGAAGGGTCATGTGTGGAAACTTCATCACGTCGAGGCGGAGACGGTAATGGTGCACTAATACTAGGTGTAGGAGGAGTAGGGATAAATGGTGGTGGAGGAGTTGTAGATGATGGTGGTGGGGTTGGTGGTCCTACGATGGTGACTCCACTACGAGTAGTAATAGCACTCACATTGGCTCGCGGATTAGTGACGGTGGTTGAAGGTAGAGAACTCGAAGAAGAAGGTTGAGCGGCGGGCAAAAAACTAGCAAGCATATTCTTCAAATCATTGGTTTGACTGCTGAAGGAGGATTGAATGTTATCTGGAAGCTCGGATCTTATCTCATTTCCTTGCTTTGTGATATCTCCTTTCAGATTGATAATTTGGCTCTGCAAGTTCTTGATTTGCTCACCTTGGGTTCTCATGATGGCCTCAACATCGGGATTAATGGGTGGGGTTTGTTGGGTGGGTGGGTGATAAGGATTAGAAGCTCTTTGTGGGATTTGGTTGCTTCGATTGTAGTTGTTGGTGGGGTTTTGGTTTTGAGGAGAAAAACCGGGTGAAAGGTAGTTGTTGGACCGGTAACTCAGCAGATTCCTATCCCTTTGTCGAGCTTGGTAATTTTCCGGTGAATAATTACCATAAGCTGCATACACATTTTCCGGATTTCCTTGTGTCGAAGGACAATCAGTGTATGGGTGAGGACCACCGCATGTTTCACAAAGAGTAGCAACAACTTTAACTTGTTGTTGTTGTTGGTTTGAAGCCAAGAGTTGCATACTTCTGCTCATTTCAGTCAGCACACGGGTAAGTTCAGTCATATCAGGGTTTGCTGAGGTGGAGGAAACATTGACTCTCGGGTTGTTCCTTGAAGAAGCAGAGGAATCCCAGTTTTTGTGGTGAGTAGTCATGTTCTCAATAAGCTCTCTACACTCCTCGGGTCTCCTTTTCATGAATGTGCCACCGGCGGCTGCATTAATCGTATCACGATCTCGAAAAGTCAAACCGTTGTAGAAAGTATCTATTAAGGTCACAGGTAGCATGTTGTGGTTTGGACATCTATCGATCAAGACATTATATCTCTCCCAAGCATCAAAAAGAGATTCATCGGGATCTTGCATGAAACCGCTGATCAGATTGCGAAGGCTTGTAACCATGGATGGTGGAAAGTAGCGCGACAAAAAGCGTTGAGTCATATCATCCCAAGTGTGAATAGAATTCTTCGGGAGATGATCAAACCATTTCTCGGCATGATGTAATAGAGTGTGTGGAAAGAGTTGTAGGTGAAGTTCATCCATAGTGGCCCCAGCCAACTTCATGCTTTGGGTGATTGTAATGAACTTGTCGAGGTGTTTGTTGGCATCATCATCAGGCAATCCACGGAATGGGTTTGTTTGTACTTGCTGAATCATGTGATGCTTCAACGAAAACTCACGAGCGTTGATTTGCATCGGCGCAATCGGTCCTCCTCGTCCAAACATGGTTGGTTGACAAAGTTCCTCCATGGTCCGAAGATCGGGCTGTGGAAGAGCATTGTTGTTATTATTATTGTTTGGTGGAATGTTGTTGTTGTTAACACCTGCCATATCTAAATCTTCTTGAGGCTCGGGCTCTTGATAATTAGAAGATCTAGTACGCATACACCTGAAAATGCAAAAGAAAACAAAAACAAACACAAAGACAATATATATACACAATAAAGATTAAATCTTTTTGGATTTTTGAAATTTTTAATTTTTATGGTTTTTTATCAATTTTTAATTTTTATGATATTTTTTTGAATTTTTTATGCAAGAAAAATAACGTTCACAAGTAAACGGATCCCAAAAAGCAACGTGTCTCTCAAAGAAAACTGTTGATCTTTATGAAAAGAGCCGGCAGCGGCGCCATTTGATAACTGGGCTTTTGGCCCGTATAAAAATTAAGATTTAGTTCGTTGATGTGTTCTAATCGAATTGATCTAGGTTCTCTATGTGACTCAGTTTTATTTTGGTGGAAACAAATATTTTTGGTTGGTTTTTAATATAAATGTGCAAGACTTAAAAGTAAATGTCGTTCAAGTAAAGGGCAAGTATTAAATCTAAGTCTAATTAAAACTAAATGTGCGATATTTAAAAACGTGACGGAAATTAAAATAATTAAATGACTTAAAATAAAACGTGACGAGAATTAAAATTAGACAAGTATAGAAAATGATAACGTAAAAGTAAAACAAGACAAAGTACTAAAAGTAAATCCCAATCAGAATATATTCCGATCAAACACGTCGGAATATACTCCCTTTACCTGTCGGAATGAAGATCGGAAAACCCCAATCGGAATATGTCACTTAACCCAATCGGAATAACCAACTTTAGCCTCAGATCGGAATGTATAAAACCTACTCTGATCGGAATATGGAAAAGACCTTTGGTCGGAATGTTAATCGGAATCCGTGATCGGAATAGCTGTCACCTTACCTACGATCGGAATACCCAAAATAACACCTCAATCGGAAAATGGTGAAGTGCACCAATCGGAATAACTGTCACTGGACCCCAATCGGAATACTACTTACCTTGTCCTCGATCGGAATACCAAAGTCCACCAATCGGAAAGATGAAACCCTTTTCCGACCAAGCTAGAAGCTATGGTCGGAATGTAAAACCCTTTTCCGATTGTCACGATCGGAAAACGGGGAAAAGTACACAAAATAAGCTACACAAATAAGCTATGATTCTAATAAGCACAAGACTAAATCCTAAGGTAAATACGTGTAAAAATGAGCTACGAAACTGAAAGTTAAAAACTTTTGAGACACGAAATTAATAAACTTTAAGAAAAACAACTTTTTATATAGAAATAACTTTTATAAAAACTATATAAACTTGAAAATAAACAAAATAAGCTATGAAAACAAATGGTTTAAAACAACCAAAAGCATAAAAATGAAATCTTCAAACAAATTAACAAGATAAAAAGCATATAAATAAAAAATTAAAGAAAGGTAGAAGAAGATTAACAAGATAAAGTAAAGGTGCAAGTAATTAAAGAAACACACTTGAAAATTAAAAGGTAATTAAGGTGCAAAACATGTATTTAAATGTGCAAGTAATTAAAGGTGCATAAAATAAAGGTGGAAGAACTAGTTTGTCAATCTAGCCAACCAAATGAAAAGTAATTAGCTAATGACTATATATAGGGGATTAGGGAGGAGGTTAGAGGAAGCTTCCTCCCCTCCTTCCTTTCTTCCTTAATTGCATGCTTAGGTCCCTCCTCTTCTTTAATCTTTTTGTTAATTGCGCCATTAGTCCTTAAGTCTTCAAATCTTCTTTAATCTTGGACTTTAACGACTTTTGGCTCGGGATTTCTTTGGACTCGTCTTTTAATTCTTTGATAGATAAGACTTGAGTTCCTCGGCTTTAAGCAACTTTCGTCTTTTGACTTTTTCTTCGATAAATCTTCAGAGTTGGTCTTGGACTTCCGTTCTTTTTGCACTCTTGACTTCTTGACTTCGTCTTTTCATCTTTTTCTTCAATAAAAGTCCGTAAATGCCCGTGAATTCCCATGTTTCCTCCACTTTTCACCTTTTCGTCCTAGATCACAACAAAAACACAAACCACGCATAATTCCGACATAAAAGACATAAAATACACGTTTTGGTCTGGTTATTATTGCAATTAAGTGGTAGAAAAGATGTGTGTTTTCACACATATCAAATATCGAATAGATGAGGAGTTATAGGTGTGATGTGCCATAGGGATGAAGGGCTTGGTCTAACTGAGACAAGATGAAGAAAAGTGAGAAAGAAGTGTATAGGTGCTACTAATGAGCTATCCAAATTTAATAGAAGTAGCTGTAGCATGGGTTTGGATGGCAGTTGATAGACTAACTGAGATAACCTTTTTGATGATGTGTATAGATCATAAGATGATTTGGATTGGAAGAACTAATGGATATGTGAAACACCGTCACAGGTCACTTTGTAAGGAAACTGGAATTTTTAAGTAGTTTGGAGTACGGACTAAAGGGAGTTGATGTACATGATTGGATATGAGTATATCCAGCTAACTGAGAAAGGATAGGCAAGTGAGATATTTATACAACCTTAGGTGTTACACTGAGGGCATGGGTGATTGATTTAGAGGTAGTTAGGAAACTCGTTAGCGATGACTGAGGTTTCATATAATGATAGTTATCATACTAGAAGTCGATAAATGCCATTTGAGGCACTATACGAATGGATAGGGTGAGTTGTCCCTGTTGTGGACTAGAGTTGGTAAAAGAGGCTACTAATGTGGTAATGATGTTGTGGAAAGGATGAGAGCAACAAGGAATGCTATGTAGAAAAGGAGGAAACCACTAGAGTTAGTGACAAAGTTATGTAGGAAGTTTCACCCAGAGTAACGGGTGGTACGTTTTGGTAAAATATAAGAGTTGATGTAGAGTTTTATAGGTCCATTTATGATCTTTGGAAAGATCGGACCATTAGCTTATGAGCATAGAACTACCTGGGGGAAATGAGTTGTATACATGATACATTTCATGTATTGAGATTGGTAAAGGTTGTTTGAGAAATCATTTTGCATGTACGGTTATTCGGGACTTGTGTTAGTAAGAGTCTATGTTTTATCAAAGAGTCATCTGTGAGATTTATTGACTGTGAGGTCAAGATTTTGGCAATGAGTTTAATTATTTTTGGTTTGTATATGTGGTATTTTGAAAGTTGAACTAAAGTTCACATGGAAATGAGAGGAGTTCGTTTAGAACAAGTATCCTCATGTGGTTTGTTGTTTGTGTGTTTGATCCTAAGGACTAAATATCGGGACGAGATTTCTATTAGGACGGAGTGATGTGACAACCCTGGTTTTGAGGTTCGTCACTTAGTTTTGTTTTGTGCTAGTTACGTGTCTTTACGTGTTTATGTGCTAATTGGTGTGAATAGATTGTGGTTTGGATATCGTTTCCGGTACGACGTACCTTGTGAGTGAAACGATGTGTGATGATTTCATGTTCATGAGTTCACATGGTGGTGACTATTAAGTGAGATGGTGTTATTTAGTGGTTTTAAGTATACGTATATGTATTATAGAAAATCGAATTTTTATGATTTACGGTTTAGCATTTAGAGGTCTCGGATGAGGTAATTAGTCATATGAATATTTTTCGGGATGGTTTTAAGTCATTTAGGACTTAGTTATAAAGTTTATTTCAAAATTTGAGATTTTTATTAAAAGTGTATTTTACGTCTTTTACGGTAAAACGCGTAAATTTGACTAGTTTTACGGTTTTGAGGTTTTGGAAGCTTTAGGAGCTGAAATAAATTAAGTTAAATTAAGGTAATGTTAATAACATAATATTAAATAATAAAAAAAAACGAAATTAGGGTTTTTTGGGCCGGTTTAGACGCACCAAAGAAAAGAAAAGGGGAAAAAGGGAAAAGGGGAACCGGGCTTTTGTATATGGGCAAAGGACTTGCTAGGAAAGTATAGAAAGCCTTATTTTTATCAAAACACTTCATAAAATACCTGGAGATAAAGTATGGGTCAACATCCATGGAGAAAATTAGGGTTCTTCATCAAAAATCTCTTTTTCCAAAAAAATCTAAGGTAAAATCATCAAACCCTTTTCAATTAAATTGTTTTTATGATTTCTTTAATCATCTTATGATGGATTTAGGTTAGGGTTTAATTTAAAAACAGTAAATTAATGTTGTATTAATCATAATATGATGATTACATATATTATGGCTTGTAATTAGAGGGATTAGGGTTAATTAATGAGGTTGATTTTGTTAAACCCGTTTTTAAAAACTAGGCAGAATTTTGAGTTAATTGTTTTGATCATATTGGGAGTTCTACAAACTCTTATTTTGAGATCCACATATCCCTGGAAATCTATTTGAAGTGGCTTTACAATGAAAGAAACTAGAACTAAATTGGAGGTCGGGAAGTGGGTCAAAAACAGGTTACAACAGTCGCAGGTCAAAACAGTTTTGAATTCAGCCTGTTTTCTTTTTAAGTTTTGAGTTGTTTGGGGTACTTAGGGTTGCATTGGGATCTTCTAACGAACATGAGAGATGGTTTATATATTGCAGTAAGTATCTGCACTTGGGCTAAGGTTGTGGTTTAGGGTAAGACCCCCTAATTGTAACAAACTTTTGGTATGTTTAAAATCAATAAAACTTGAATGACAAAAGTATATATATATATATATATATATCGGGGCTTTAACAGTAGCTTTAAAGTTGGGGCAAGTGGGAGGTGTTAGCTAACATAAGTAAGGGTATGAATATTTCTTTTACAGAAACCATGGGTATGTTTAAGTGGACGTTTCACTTAAAGTTTTGAGACCTAAAATTGGGACTGTTTTGTGTAAAATATGAACGGGATAGTTATTGAACTTAACCAAGTTAAGGACTTATTAGGGAAGGGTAATGGGGTGTTTAGAGCTCATATATGAGGTATCTAGATGAGAGGAGGTTAGATGTCCATCATAGGTTGATGAGCCATCTTAGTGATTGGTTCATATTTTGATTGCGTGTTTTTGGTTTGTTAGCTTGTTGCTAGTGCGAGGACTTGTGAAGAAGCAATCAGGTGAGTTTCATAGTCCCATGTTTACTATTGATTTTGACTTCCAGATGGGAAGGAAGAGACACGGTGTTGACTTATTTATAAACTGATGCTGTGAATGTTTTTAAGGTTTGTGATGGACTTGTTTGTACATTATGTGATTAACTGCTATGTGATTCTTGATTGTGTATGATTTGGACCGGGGGACACGTGCCGTCTCAGTTATTGTGGTTTGACTTGGTACCAAGGGGATGTTGACAAGGTAGGGGCTTTGGGATAGGTACATAGCGTGATCGTCTATGGGACCAATGGATAATGACAAGGTGGTGGCCTTGGGATAGGTACATAGCGTGATCGTCTATGGGACCAATGGATAATGACAAGGTAGTGGCCTTGGGATAGGTACATAGTGTGATCATCTATGGTACCATGGTGTTTGTTAAGGATGAGGGCCTTGGATTTTGGTTTGGAATGTTTGATCTTGAATGTTAGTTGTTAATACATAATTGTAACACATTGTTCATATGTTATTGTGTTGATGGTTGTTACTCACAGCTTTTTGGTATGATTTGGCGTTTGAGTCTAAACCTTTGACTCTCACTAACTTTATGTTTACGTGTTTTAGTGTCTCTTTCAGGAGAGTATGTGGTTAAGCTTGAGGATAGGAGTGGCTAGATTTGGATGCATTAGGATTGCATATAGAAGGAGATCCCCGTTCCTTCTTAGTTTACCTTTATGTTTTTTTTGTTTGATAAGTGATACATGTTGGCACCTATATGTTTGTTTGGTTTATGTTTATTGTTTGTCTTGGGTAAGTGGTAGGACTGTTACCTACTTACCTAGACTCCTGCATTGTTAAGATATTGTCATGACTTTTGTGTCACCATTTTATGACATTTCTTATATCATTTAGTTGTCAATATAGACACGCTATTGTTGTGATGATATCCATACGTCGTGCCCCATATTCCGCCATGGTGGGGTGTGACAGTGTTTCCCTTAGTAGGATTTATGCTAGATGATAGTTGTAGAAATACGTCTTTTAGGAAAAAGAACGTAAATAGGGTAAGCGTGCACGACGATTTAGGAAAACCGTGTGTGAATGACCCTAAAAGTGAGTTCGTTCTCGAGGAGGTATAGGTGTTGTGAATTAACTTGTATTTCTTTGAGATTAATATTAAGAAGAATGGAATGACGGTTTCTTGGAAATTACACTATGACGTAAAAAACAAAAACGTAAAACCGTAGGAAAACCACAAAAATTAAAAAATTATTAAAACCAAAAACAAAATATCAAAAAGGCTAAAAACAAGTCTAAAATAATATAAACAAAGTTAAAATTCCAACAAAGATATTTTAAGACCTTTTATTAATTAAATAATTAATTTTAAATGTTAATTAAAGCCCTAAAATTAAATTTAATTAATTCAAATGTCAAAAATATGATTTTATTGAATAATCACTTAACTTATATTATTAGAAGACTAAAAAGTAATTTTCTAAAAATTAAAACCTATTAAAACTATTTTTAAAACTCTAAAAATGATTTAAACTAATTAAAAACTAATTAAACTTAAAATAATTATAAAAATAAATCTAAAAACTTAAAAATTATTCTAAAAATGGAAATGGTCCTAGTTAATGACAAAGAACCTAGGAAAAATGAAAAAGAAAGAAAAATAAAATTTTGAAAATTAAATAATAAAATAATATTAAAATATTACTAAAAATAAAAAGTTTATAAAATAAATTCTAAAAATTTTCTAAAAATCCTAAATAATATAATTAAGAGAAAAACACAAATCTAGGCTTCTAAACCTTTTTTTAATAATTTTATAAAAATCTTTAAAGTTTATAAAAAACCTTAAAATATTATAAAATTAAAAATAAAAGTTTATAACACCAAAATTAGATGTAAACCTCAAAAATATATTTTAAAAACTAAAAATTATTTTTCCTAAAAATAAAAACTATTTTTGGTATTTTTTATTGCTTTTCTAAAATCCGGGTATTAAATAAATTATAAAAAATAATCTAGAAAGTGTAAAAATATGAAACTAATTTTGAAAAATCAACAAACCTAATATTTATCTAAGAAAAATAAAAAGAACCCAAATAGCTTAATAAATAAGCAGGAAATAAGCTCAAAAGCTACGGCTTATGTAATAAGCAACAAACCAAAAACGGGTTAAGTAAAGTTTGAAACCAAACTTATTAGTCAAAGTCCCCAGGGCGCAGTGGTGAGTGTGGTGTGGTGTGAACGTGGTGACCAGGGTTCGAATCCTGAAACCCCCCCCTTTTTATCACTCAGTTGCGCCGCAACGTTTGCGTCTTGCGCCGCAACTAGTGTTGCGAGAGCACCTTGATCAGCAGCTTCTTCAGTTGCGCCGCAACTAGGTAGGTCTTGCGGCGTAGCTTGTATAACGTGCCTGGTTTTTGCTTGTGGACTGATGATCACAAAAGTGTGAGTGCACACTTTTTAGCCAAGAGGACTAGGCTGTGGGGCTTATTTGATGGTTATTTTGGGACAATGGGGGCACTCTTGTGATCCTTTGATCACAAGAAGTCAAGACAAGCAACAAATGAAACACTTAGCACTCAATAACAAGCAAATCAAAGCACTCCCTAACCTATGCAAGGTTGCTGTAACAAAGAACTAGGACAGTGGGCTTAATGAGCTATAACTTGCTATCTAATGAACTTCAAATGCACAAATTCAGCATGTATACTCACCAACTAGTACTCAAACAAAAGCAACAACAAATTACCCCTATGGCTTAACAGAGATCAAAGAATCAGGGTCCCAAATCAAGAAACATAAGCATAGTATGACTAAAGCAGATTTGAGCAACTCTTTTTCTCTTTCAAGCATACAAACCACTCAAATCTTGTTCCAAACTCACTTACTACTAACTAACAACCTATCCTAATACTTATCAATCCTTTTAACACCTATTAAAATCAAAATCTAAGCTTAGTGCCCTGTTAAAACGTATTGCCAAACACCCTTTTAAAATTTTGAAAAACGTTTTAACACATCAAATCCTTACAAAACTTGATTAAACTTGTTCTAAGATCTCAAATCATGCATAATAACACATTAGCACTCAAATCCAATAAGCTTAAACACCTTAAACTCAGAATCAAACAAAAATCAAATGAACTCTTATTTTTCTGAAATTTAAACAAGGAAAAAGGTATTACCTCAAGGTTTTACATCCAAAACCTTGGTGGATGTAAAATCCACTTCCAAACCAGCCCGGGCTGGTGCTGATCCTTGATCAACACAATATTCCACCTGTCTAACACAAATCAAACAAGAACAAAACCAAAAACCAACAATATGATATATTACTGATTTTACTTAACTTTGGTAAAACCTTTTCCAAAACTTTTCCAACCTTCTAAACACGTTTTCTAAAACCTAATATTACCAATAATTATGAACCATAAACACCAAATACCTTGGACAGATTTCTTACCAAAAACCTTCCAAGTTTTAGAAACCTTAAACAACTTTGAAAATCAAAGTTGCTTAACCATAAAACAAAGTGGAACTCAGAATCAATCTCCTCACAACACACAATCTTTTAAAAACAATAAAAAAGGAATTACACTTGAATATTTCAAAAACCAAACTTTTTATTTCTTTAAAAAGGAATTACATGTGAGAGACTAGAAACTGGAACAAAGGGATCACCACAGCTTGGGTCTCCTTTTATAGAGCCTATAGAACATCCTAGAAGCATAAAAACATAAACCCTAATACATAAGAAATTCCAAAATTGCCCTTGAACGTTTTTGGTGCATTTGAGCTGTCCATTTGATCTTGAACGTTTATTTTGCTTTGGGAGGAAGCAAATAATCTTGGCCATTCAATTGGGACACGTCATGATGCTTGGGGGCTAAGGAATGATGTGATTGGTGGATTGGGGAATTGGGGGTTTGGTGCACATGAGTGGGATGCAGGTTTTTAGGAGTGGGAAAGGTTTGTGAGTGTGTGAATTACTTGTGTGCAAGGTTAATTGGTTTTTACCCAAGTAAATATGAAAGTGAAACCTGGGGAGTAAGAATGATGCACAGTAAGTATTTTAATCCGAATTTGGGGGAGAGAACATGTTAGGCGCATTTTTCGTTTGAAAGTTCCAATTGTGACACATTTGGTCCTTATCCTTTCTTTCTTTTGTCCTTTTACTTTAAAAACCCATCAGCGCCTGAATAAGCTTGTATCAACTTCCAAGTTTTGTCATTTTTGGCACAAAACTTTGTAAAAAGTGTTTCAAGGATGATTTTTGCCATTTTGAATATTTTCAAGGCTGATTTTGAACATTGTTGATCTTCCAAGGTCTTCTTTGTATCTTTACTTCATGAGGGACCATTTTTGGCAATTTGAATTTGTTGAGGGACTAATCTTGCCATTTTTTCAAAGTTGAAGGACCTTTTTGTAATTTTGACAAACTTAAGGGACCAAACTTGTAATTATTAATATACAAGGGTTTTAAGTGTCATTTCTTCATTCATTGAGGATCAATCTTGTTTGTCTTCAAGTCTTCAAGGGTATTTGATGAAAATTCCATGATTAGGGCCCGGTTCTTTGTACGGCTTTGTTTCTCGTGTCCGTTTTTCCTTGTATCTTGTGATCTTTTGTCTTTTTCACGATATCCATACCTAAAACACACAAGTAAACAAACACAAGCATATATATGGTATTTTATGACATATTATTGCATTTAAAGCCCGAAAAGAACGATGAGATCATGTATAAATGCCATCTCATCACTCCCCCATACTAAGCCATTGCCGTGCCCTCACGCAATGCTAGAATAAAGTATCTAAGCATCACCAAAGTTCAATTTTATTAACCTTTATTGAAGAGTAAAAGACTTGCAACATACTACGATGATGTGTAAAGACATAATGTATGATTTTCATCACCAAAATGTGACTTTTAGGGTCTAAGAATAGAAACAAGTTAATGTCCCTTAGAGTAAATTTCGTCATCCTTGATTGTCATACATTCCATGCTAAGTGCAAAAACAAGATCATTGTTGGTACAAGTCACAATGCTAACACTACTCATACGTCCAAATTGTGTAATACTTTTTCTCCCCGCAATCCTAGTTATTATAAAAGGAAATGGGTTACTAGCATTTTTTATCTAATTGTCATGGATCACAAGTGATTCATATTGACTTATTTGAGTAGTTATTAGTCCGAAAGCAAAGTAGCACGATTTGATCAATAGTTAGCCGAAGGACAAAATCTTTTAAAACGGCTTCTCGTGTATCTCCTTAAGTTCATATCTTGGCATAACTCGTTTCACGATTTGAGACCTTTCTCGGACCGATATTTGGCATGTACTTCATACTTCAAATCTTGGGAAGACGTTCTTGAAATTATGGTCTTCTCTTCATATATTTGGAATTTCTTCACTTGACGTTTTTGAGAGATTCTTCATATAGGACCACGACTTCATCATTTTTCTTCAATCTTTACTTTGGATTTTGATATACAACGATCCGCCTCCTTTTCGGACTTGGATATATTTATCCTCATACCTTGTTAGGGTCTTTTTGGATAGACTTTCTCCATTCTTTAGGGGAGTAATAGCTTCTCGTCGTGTGTCTCGATCCTTCATATTGATTTTGGAACAATGATACTTCACATCATCTTTGGATCTTTAGCAAAAATAGAGCTCCTCATGCCTTGTTAGGGCCTTTTTGGATGATCGCCAATCTTCGCGTCCCGCTTCAATAAGTTATGCCTTGGCTATGAACTCTATTCAACCCCGAGCAACTTTTAAACGATCTTGCGCTAGAGGCTAAGTAACCTTTCAAACCGTACGACCTTACTTATTGCAATTATGTTTTATTCCTAATGCATTGATCTTATGGGAAGAAAAAGCCACAATTAAAAACATATGAGTTTTTGAAAGAACACTTTCATGTTCTACGTTTAGCATGATCACTTGTCTAACTCTATCATTTCTCGTTCTTCACTATTTAAAGACCTCTAATTAAAGAGACTCGTGAATACTTAGCCATGCAAGTCAAAATTAAGCCAAATTTGGATTAGCTTTCATTAAGACTATATCAAATCAAAGTTTTGGGTTTTCAAGCCACCTATAGGATCTTGCACTTTCTTGGACTTTTTCAAGTTTAGAGAATGCGTTTTAAAGTTCCCTTGATAAGTGACTTTCTAGAATCAATTATAGGAACTTGCGAAAAGTTCTTGTTCTTAACCCGAATGAATTAAGACTTTCGCGTTTTAAAGCTCCCTATATAAAAGTCTAGCAAAACTTGAATTGAGCGGGTTAAGGAATGTAAATGGCTCCAAATGCCCATCAAATCAAAAATTAACTCTTATTCTACCCATCGGAAAATATACATTCGTGTCTTAAAAACACTTATGAAAACTAAGAAAAATTTTAAAATTTGGCCATTTTTAGCCTTATTAGCAAAACAAAACATTGAAAATTGGAAAACGTGAGGGCGTAGCAAAGCAAGTACCTATTCACCCCCCCATACTAAAAGTAAACATTGTCCTCAATGTTTCGAGTCTAAAGGTGGAGCACCCCCATACTAGAGACGAAGAATCGAATGCTTAGGATCTAGCATGGAAAGGGTGATCAACAATATATCTAAAGCCGTTTATTAATTATGCTAAAAGATAATTGTTAGAACAATAAAGGATATGTCATGGAATCGTGAAAAACTTCTTCAAACGAACGATGGAGGCTCACGTAAATGAACACGAGAGTCTTCAATCGTAGACGATGATGATGATCTAGATAACACAATCACAAACAACCACGAGACAACGAGTTGGAAGGGTACAAGTCCCCTTATTAGTGAACATAAAGCATAAAGATAAGCATGGGATCTCCCCCACGAGGCACCTCGTTTTTGATTACCGAGTCATGAGCTCGACTCGATCCCCTCAATGCTAATTATCATTGGGGAAGGTGTCTTGGTCGGGGGCAACCATTGAAGGAATTTCCCCACCAAAGTAGTGCTTAAGCCTATGTCCATTCACCTTAAAATTGGGACCATCATCTTGAGCTAGCTCAATGGTCCCATATGGAAACACTTGTGTAATGGTGAACGGACCCGACCAACGAGATTTCAATTTCTCGGAAAATATCTTAAGACGTGAGTTAAAAAGCAACACTTGATCACCAACGTTAAAAACCCGGTTTTTAATCTTTGAATCATGAAACTTTTTAGTCTTTTCTTTAAAAATTAATGAATTTTCATAAGCATTATCCCTTAATTCATCCAATTCATTCAATTGTATTTTCCGGTGATCTCCCGCGGTCTTTAAGTCAAAATTAGCATGCTTAAGGGCCCAATATGCCTTATGCTCCAATTCAATGGGCAAATGACAATTCTTCCCATAGACTAACTTATAAGGAGTGCAACCGATAGGTGTCTTATAAGCGGTCCTAAAGGCCCATAAAGCGTCATCGAGTTTGTCGGACCATGAAGCACGGTTTTCTCCAATCGACCTTTCTAAAATCCTCTTTAAAGCTCGGTTCGAAACCTCGACTTGCCCACTCGTTTGCGGGTGATAAGCCGTAGAAAGACGATGTGTAACCCCATATTTCTTTAGAACCTTTTCGAATTGGTCATTACAAAAATGGGTTCCACGATCGCTTATAATAGCACGAGGGGTTCCGAACCGAGAGAATAGTTGCTTCAAAAACTTCACTACCACACGAGCATCATTAGTAGGCAAAGCCTTAGCTTCCACCCACTTAGAAAGGTAGTCCACCGCGACGAGGATATATTTGTTGCCATGAGACGATGGGAACGGCCCCATAAAGTCTATTCCCCATATGTCGAAAATCTCACACACTTGAATTATATTTTGCGGCATTTCATCACGTTGAGACGATTTTCCTTGACGTTGGCACGAATCACACGACTTTACAAGTACGTGTGCATCACGATAGATAGAAGGCCAAAAGAAACCGGCATCGAACACTTTCTTAGCCGTGAGATTAGCACCGTGGTGACCACCCGTGGGTCCCTCGTGACAAGCTCTAAGGATATTAGAAGCTTCGGTACCAAACACACAACGTCGAACGAGTTGATCCGCACAAATCCGAAAGAGATAAGGGTCGTCCCAAAAATAGAACTTGACGTCACGAAAGAATTTTCGTTTTTGTTGTGTCGTCATACCCTTGATTATGAAATTGCCCGCATGGTAATTTGCAATGTCGGCAAACCATGGGGTGGTGTCTTTAGAATTCACTACACCGAGAGTCTCAAGAGGAAATGTTTCGGTAATTTCCTTGTTCTCGAAAACATCTTTGTGAGGATCTTCTAGACGAGAGAGATGATCGGCCGCTAGATTCTCGGCTCCTTTTTTGTCAAGCACGGTGACATCAAATTCTTGGAGGAGGAGCATCCAACGAAGCAATCTCGGCTTAGCATCTTGCTTAGCTAAGAGATACTTGATAGCCGAATGGTCGGTATACACAATGCTTTTAGTTAAGACGAGATAAGGTCGGAATTTCTCAAAAGCATAGACCACGGCAAGGAATTCCTTTTCCGTTGTGGTGTACTTTAATTGAGCCTCGGTCATCGTCTTACTAGCATAGTGGATAGGACGGAAATGCTTGTCGTAACGTTGCCCTAAGACGGCCCCTATAGCATAATCACTTGCATCGCACATGATTTCAAAGGGTAATTCCCAATTAGGAGCAACAAGAATGGGAGCTTCGGTAAGTTTCCTTTTTAGAGTCTCGAAAGCCTTAACACAATCCTCATTGAAGTTAAAAGGAGCATCCTTCTCGAGAAGGTGTGTCATAGGACGAGAAATCTTCGAAAAGTCCTTAATGAAACGACGATAAAAGCCCGCGTGGCCTAGGAAACTACGAACTCCCTTAACGGTTTTGGGATGAGGTAACTTGGCGATGACGTCTACCTTAGCTTTATCGACCTCAATCCCCGCCTTCGACACCTTATGTCCTAAGACGATTCCTTGTTTGCACATGAAATGACATTTCTCCCAATTAAGCACAAGATTGGTTTCTTCACAACGTTTTAACATTTGTTCGAGATTAGATAAACATGACGTGAACGAATTACCAAACACCGAGAAGTCATCCATAAACACTTCCATCGACTTCTCGATCATGTCGTGAAAAATTGCCATCATACACCGTTGAAACGTACCGGGTGCATTACAAAGTCCGAAAGGCATCCTACGATAAGCGAACGTTCCATAAGGACACGTAAACGTAGTCTTCTCTTGATCACGAGGGTCGATAGGGATTTGAAAGTAACCGGAAAAACCATCTAAAAAGCAATAGAATTCATTTCCCGCAAGTCGCTCCAACATTTGATCCATGAAGGGCAAAGGAAAGTGGTCTTTACGAGTGGCGTCATTTAACTTTCGGTAGTCAATACACACCCTCCAACCGGTCACAACACGAGTGGGAATTAACTCGTTGTTTTCATTAGGCACAACGGTCATTCCTCCCTTTTTAGGGACACAATGGATTGGGCTCACCCATGGGCTATCGGATATAGGTTAAATCATTCCCGCGTCAAGGAGTTTAAGGACCTCCTTTTTAATGACATCGTGAATTTTGGGATTCACCCTTCTTTGACTTTGAATTGCGGGTTTGTAGTCCTCCTCCATTAAAATCTTGTGAGTACAAAATTTTGGGTCAATACCCTTAATGTCGGAAATTTTCCACGCAATTGCCCCTTTGTGAGCCTTAAGAACTTTCAAGAGCTCGGTTTTTTCATCATTAGCAAGATCTTTTGCAATAATAACCGGCAACTTGTCATCACCTTCCAAGAATGCATATTCAAGGTGAGAAGGAAGATCTTTCAATTCAAGGATAGGCGGTTCCTCGATTGAAGATTTTGGTTCAACACTCATAACTCCCATCGGCGGAAGAAATGGTGGAATAGAAATATCATCACTAATCAACACCTCATCTTCATTGTCGATTTCATTTGAAGTGAGATCGCCTCCTTGGAATGGAGTGAGATTTGGTGTGGAATTAGCAAGAATTGGATCCAAAATAGTGGGATTGCCACTTGACGAGCTATCGGAAAAACCTAACACTTCTTGTGAAAACTCATCGCAAACCACATCAACGATGTCAATGTGATTGATGGTAGCGATTGCATAAACATGAGAAGGTTTCGAGTTTTGAGTAGCGTTTATAACAAGTTCCTCTTCGTTGAATCTCAAAGTGATAGTTCTCGCATGAACATCGATAAGCGATCTCGAAGTATCTAAAAATGATCGTCCTAAAATTAGAGGAACTTGAGGATCCGCGGGGATGTCGACTACTATAAAATCAACGGGATAGTAGAACTTCCCCACTTTAACGAAAACATCTTCGGCTATTCCACATGCCATAATCGTAGAATGATCGGCCATCTCGATGGACATGTTCGAAGGAATAAGAGCCGGAAGCGAAAGCGATTTCCAAATGGAAAATGGCATCAAATTAATGCTCGCACCAAGATCGGCCAAGGCGAGGCATTCTTTCATCTCTTGTATGTCACAAGGAATGAGAAACTTTCCGGGATCACCAACTTTTTCCGGTATGCGGTTAAGATAAACCGAAGAACAATTAGCAAGCTTTGAAAGCTTTTCCTTATCGCTCATCATACTTTTAAAAGTGGAAGCGAAATGAGGCATGTATAACAACGCGTCGGCTAAACTTACATCAAAATGCACTTGTTGAAACATCTTAATAAAAAGCTCGATTTGTTGTTTGTTACGTTCTTGCATTTTCTCTTTGTTTCGTCTTGAAGGGTAGGGTAAAGGTGGTGTGGGTAGGTCATTAGGCAACGGCCTTGGAATCTCGGATTCCACAATTGGTATTGGTGTAACCGTAGGTGTGGTTTGAGCGGTACTTCGTGGGATTGTAATGTGCTCTTTTTCGACCATCACCTCGGGTTCTTTCTCGATTTCCTTCTCCGTAGAAGTACTTGGACGAGAGATTGGTTCCTTGAAAGTTTTACCACTTCGTGTAGTAATAACCTTCATTTCTCCCTTCGGGTTTGCAATGGTATCACTAGGAAGACCACCCGAAGAAGAGGGCTTACACATGATTGCTTCGAACATCTTAGCCATTCGGTCCTTAAATTTTGATTGCCTAGCATCCGCTTTCAATAACTCTTGCTTAATCTCATGTTGTCCTAATTCCATCTTTTGTTGGTTTTGTTGAAGACGTTGGACATTTCCTTCCATTTTATTTGCATGAGTTTTAAGTTCATTAGCAAGTTCATTTTTAAGCTCGTTTTTCAACTCGGATCTTAAGCTAATCATCTCACGTTGCATGTTATCAAATTTAGCATCATTTGCTTTAGCATAATCTAAAAATTCTCCTTGCAAATTTTTCGTGTGAGCATTTTGAAAACCTTGTGTGGTGTTTTGAAAATCACGGTTTTGGTTTTGATTAGAGATTTGTCCATTCCCACTTTGATAATTCCCTTTGTTGTAGTTGCGTGTGTTGCCTTGGTAATTACCTTGGTTGTTGTTTCGATAATTGTTAACATTTTGATTTGGTGGAGCTTGATTTTGGCGGGAACCTTGGCCGTTTTGGTTGTAAGTTCCCGTTGCTACATAAGCACTAGAAGTGTTACCATCCGCGGTAATGCACTCGGATAAATCATGAGCTCCTCCACACGATAAACAACTCTTAGCAACCGCTTTAACCGAAGCGGAATTGGAAGCTTCTTGAGCCTTCCAATGGGACATTAGATTAGCAAATCTATCAAAAAACCGATTTTCCTCATTAGCTTCATCATGTAAGGCGTTAATGCTACGAGATGATTGTGACGAAGATGACGAACCCATATTGGCAACACTCGGTGTGTTACGAGGGCTATAAACCTTAGATCGATTTTCAATGATTTGTAAAGCCTCATTTGTCGTCTTGCACAAAAAATTACCACCCGCGGCGGCATTCAAATAATCTCGTTCATGATCATTAAGCCCATTATAAAATGTATCTATTTGATGCAATTCCGAAAAATCATGATGAGGACATTCATGTAACATCTCCTTAAATCGTTCCCATGCCATTGAAAAACTTTCATTGTTACGTTGCACAAATCGTGAAATCTCATTTTTTAAGTGTGTTGTTTTCGATGGTGGAAAAAACTTGTTCACAAACTTAGAAACGAGATCGGCCCATGTCAAAATCGAATTTGGCGGTTCTTTCTCGAGCCAAATTTTTGCGGGTCCATCCAACGAATATGGAAACAACATCATCTTAATGGCGTCATGCGGAACATCCTTGAATTTGCTAGTGGCGGTGAGACGGTTGAAATTCCTAATATGGTAATGCGGGTTGTCTTTCTCGTGACCTCGAAATTTGTTTGCTTGTAGCATCGACATTAAACCCGTCTTAATCTCGAAATTCTCCGCAAGGATGGCGGGAATAACAATGGCCTCTCCAAAACCCTCGGTGGGTGCTTGTAGCAACTCCATCATAGTACGATTAGCCATTACGACTTCTTGTTCTATAATAGGTTCAACAATTGGAGGTTCTTCAACAATCAACGATCCTTGATTTGCTTGCTTTTGAAGACGTTTACGAGCTCGTTTAGCTTGATTACGAGTGATCATAAACTTCACGAAGAATGGGAGGTGAGCAAAGAAGATTCTTTTTGGTTGTTTTGTGGATTTTCAATTTTTTTGTGTTTTTGATGATATTTAATTTTTTTTTTTTTTGGATTTTGGTGTATCTTCGTAGACAACAATCTACAAAATCTCTCCTCGAATCAAACTCTTGATTAAAGAAGCCTCAAAGGAATGAAAACGATCACGTGGAGTGAATGCCTTCGAATGACTTTAGAACTTTGGTGAAAACCAAATTGTTCACCAGGGTTTAATCACAAAGAAACCAAGCAAATATAGTATACGTAATAATACTTTGGGCGGCAAAACCCTCGACTAGCTTTCAATCTCAAAATACTCACAAGCAAGCGGGGAAACGAGGCGGCGCGAAGCACTTAAGAGCCTTTTTCCTTAGGGTATATTTTATAATACCCGCCTTATACCCACCTTATAGTTCGTATCTTTCAAAATCGAGCTTCACGAAAGTATTTATCTATTTTTGCCTTTTCTTTTTGTTTGAGATTCGAATACAATGATCGAGTGATGAAATCCCGAATCAAGGTTGTGTTTTCACACTTTTGGAGATATTGTATTTTGGTTGTGATACTTAATACAATATATTAATAATATTCACAAAGAAAAACCGAGAAAACCGATAATACGTGTTAAGGGAGTTCCACTTAACACAAATACTATTTATGGATAATATCAAAAACAAAATTTTCCAAATTAAATCACGACACACCTCCCCGGCAGCGGCGCCAAAATGATAGTTGTAGAAATACGTCTTTTAGGAAAAAGAACGTAAATAGGGTAAGCGTGCACGACGATTTAGGAAAACCGTGTGTGAATGACCCTAAAAGTGAGTTCGTTCTCGAGGAGGTATAGGTGTTGTGAATTAACTTGTATTTCTTTGAGATTAATATTAAGAAGAATGGAATGACGGTTTCTTGGAAATTACACTATGACGTAAAAAACAAAAACGTAAAACCGTAGGAAAACCACAAAAATTAAAAAATTATTAAAACCAAAAACAAAATATCAAAAAGGCTAAAAACAAGTCTAAAATAATATAAACAAAGTTAAAATTCCAACAAAGATATTTTAAGACCTTTTATTAATTAAATAATTAATTTTAAATGCTAATTAAAGCCCTAAAATTAAATTTAATTAATTCAAATGTCAAAAATATGATTTTATTGAATAATCACTTAACTTATATTATTAGAAGACTAAAAAGTAATTTTCTAAAAATTAAAACCTATTAAAACTATTTTTAAAACTCTAAAAATGATTTAAACTAATTAAAAACTAATTAAACTTAAAATAATTATAAAAATAAATCTAAAAACTTAAAAATTATTCTAAAAATGGAAATGGTCCTAATTAATGACAAAGAACCTAGGAAAAATGAAAAAGAAAGAAAAATAAAATTTTGAAAATTAAATAATAAAATAATATTAAAATATTACTAAAAATAAAAAGTTTATAAAATAAATTCTAAAAATTTTCTAAAAATCCTAAATAATATAATTAAGAGAAAAACACAAATCTAGGCTTCTAAACCTTTTTTTAATAATTTTATAAAAATCTTTAAAGTTTATAAAAAACCTTAAAATATTATAAAATTAAAAATAAAAGTTTATAACACCAAAATTAGATGTAAACCTCAAAAATATATTTTAAAAACTAAAAATTATTTTTCCTAAAAATAAAAACTATTTTAGGTATTTTTTATTGCTTTTCTAAAATCCGGGTATTAAATAAATTATAAAAAATAATCTAGAAAGTGTAAAAATATGAAACTAATTTTGAAAAATCAACAAACCTAATATTTATCTAAGAAAAATAAAAAGAACCCAAATAGCTTAATAAATAAGCAGGAAATAAGCTCAAAAGCTACGGCTTATGTAATAAGCAACAAACCAAAAACGGGTTAAGTAAAGTTTGAAACCAAACTTATTAGTCAAAGTCCCCAGGGCGCAGTGGTGAGTGTGGTGTGGTGTGAACGTGGTGACCAGGGTTCGAATCCTGAAACCCCCCCCCCCCTTTTTATCACTCAGTTGCGCCGCAACGTTTGCGTCTTGCGCCGCAACTAGTGTTGCGAGAGCACCTTGATCAGCAGCTTCTTCAGTTGCGCCGCAACTAGGTAGGTCTTGCGGCGCAGCTTGTATAACGTGCCTGGTTTTTGCTTGTGGACTGATGATCACAAAAGTGTGAGTGCACACTTTTTAGCCAAGAGGACTAGGCTGTGGGGCTTATTTGATGGTTATTTTGGGACAATGGGGGCACTCTTGTGATCCTTTGATCACAAGAAGTCAAGACAAGCAACAAATGAAACACTTAGCACTCAATAACAAGCAAATCAAAGCACTCCCTAACCTATGCAAGGTTGCTGTAACAAAGAACTAGGACAGTGGGCTTAATGAGCTATAACTTGCTATCTAATGAACTTCAAATGCACAAATTCAGCATGTATACTCACCAACTAGTACTCAAACAAAAGCAACAACAAATTACCCCTATGGCTTAACAGAGATCAAAGAATCAGGGTCCCAAATCAAGAAACATAAGCATAGTATGACTAAAGCAGATTTGAGCAACTCTTTTTCTCTTTCAAGCATACAAACCACTCAAATCTTGTTCCAAACTCACTTACTACTAACTAACAACCTATCCTAATACTTATCAATCCTTTTAACACCTATTAAAATCAAAATCTAAGCTTAGTGCCCTGTTAAAACGTATTGCCAAACACCCTTTTAAAATTTTGAAAAACGTTTTAACACATCAAATCCTTACAAAACTTGATTAAACTTGTTCTAAGATCTCAAATCATGCATAATAACACATTAGCACTCAAATCCAATAAGCTTAAACACCTTAAACTCAGAATCAAACAAAAATCAAATGAACTCTTATTTTTCTGAAATTTAAACAAGGAAAAAGGTATTACCTCAAGGTTTTACATCCAAAACCTTGGTGGATGTAAAATCCACTTCCAAACCAGCCCGGGCTGGTGCTGATCCTTGATCAACACAATATTCCACCTGTCTAACACAAATCAAACAAGAACAAAACCAAAAACCAACAATATGATATATTACTGATTTTACTTAACTTTGGTAAAACCTTTTCCAAAACTTTTCCAACCTTCTAAACACGTTTTCTAAAACCTAATATTACCAATAATTATGAACCATAAACACCAAATACCTTGGACAGATTTCTTACCAAAAACCTTCCAAGTTTTAGAAACCTTAAACAACTTTGAAAATCAAAGTTGCTTAACCATAAAACAAAGTGGAACTCAGAATCAATCTCCTCACAACACACAATCTTTTAAAAACAATAAAAAAGGAATTACACTTGAATATTTCAAAAACCAAACTTTTTATTTCTTTAAAAAGGAATTACATGTGAGAGACTAGAAACTGGAACAAAGGGATCACCACAGCTTGGGTCTCCTTTTATAGAGCCTATAGAACATCCTAGAAGCATAAAAACATAAACCCTAATACATAAGAAATTCCAAAATTGCCCTTGAACGTTTTTGGTGCATTTGAGCTGTCCATTTGATCTTGAACGTTTATTTTGCTTTGGGAGGAAGCAAATAATCTTGGCCATTCAATTGGGACACGTCATGATGCTTGGGGGCTAAGGAATGATGTGATTGGTGGATTGGGGAATTGGGGGTTTGGTGCACATGAGTGGGATGCAGGTTTTTAGGAGTGGGAAAGGTTTGTGAGTGTGTGAATTACTTGTGTGCAAGGTTAATTGGTTTTTACCCAAGTAAATATGAAAGTGAAACCTGGGGAGTAAGAATGATGCACAGTAAGTATTTTAATCCGAATTTGGGGGAGAGAACATGTTAGGCGCATTTTTCGTTTGAAAGTTCCAATTGTGACACATTTGGTCCTTATCCTTTCTTTCTTTTGTCCTTTTACTTTAAAAACCCATCAGCGCCTGAATAAGCTTGTATCAACTTCCAAGTTTTGTCATTTTTGGCACAAAACTTTGTAAAAAGTGTTTCAAGGATGATTTTTGCCATTTTGAATATTTTCAAGGCTGATTTTGAACATTGTTGATCTTCCAAGGTCTTCTTTGTATCTTTACTTCATGAGGGACCATTTTTGGCAATTTGAATTTGTTGAGGGACTAATCTTGCCATTTTTTCAAAGTTGAAGGACCTTTTTGTAATTTTGACAAACTTAAGGGACCAAACTTGTAATTATTAATATACAAGGGTTTTAAGTGTCATTTCTTCATTCATTGAGGATCAATCTTGTTTGTCTTCAAGTCTTCAAGGGTATTTGATGAAAATTCCATGATTAGGGCCCGGTTCTTTGTACGGCTTTGTTTCTCGTGTCCGTTTTTCCTTGTATCTTGTGATCTTTTGTCTTTTTCACGATATCCATACCTAAAACACACAAGTAAACAAACACAAGCATATATATGGTATTTTATGACATATTATTGCATTTAAAGCCCGAAAAGAACGATGAGATCATGTATAAATGCCATCTCATCACTAGATTTCTTGCATTATGTTTGCAACATTATTTGTGCATTACATATAGGATCAACATCTATAGCTTTGTGAGCTTATCAAATCTATTGATGACGATCATTTTACTCGATCATTGTGTTATTAGTTCAAGTAGATTAATGTCTCACTATAAAACATGAAACACTCTTTGAAAATCTTAGCCATTTTCTCTTAAGGGAGTGCTAGTGGGAATCAAGAAAGATTTCGAATACATATCAATTCATTATTCAAATTATGATTGATATCATTATCGAATCTAATTGGCATGTTTTTTAGTGACATGATTGTGGATTCTTAATAATATGCATCGGATTATAAATCACACTTGTGTTGATGATGCTATATTGAATCTACTTGTTCAAAATTATTAGACAAATTTGTTTAATAATTGCTTATAATACACAATGGATTCGGTTTGACCACTTGGATGTTTCATCCAAAATACTCAAGTAATTTACATTGCAATGCAATTGGTAAATGTGTCATTTCTGAAAGACCAATCAAGAGTGTTCTAACAAATTGTGTAAACTTGGTTTATACAATTAAATGTTATTGGCCTCAAGATCTATTAAGGTAACTAACCTTAACTAGACTCTATTGACAAGATTTGCAATGGTGCATTCTTAACCGTCATTAGGTTGTGCATTGTGTCGTCATATAATTTTTCATCCTTGCTACACTTTATTGGGCAATTGTAGGAATTACATTTTGTCTAACTTGAGAATGACTACTAGAGAATTTACTGCACTAGAAATTCAATTTGACCTAATGGTTGGATTGCTTTGATGAAAAGTTGGGTTCGTGTATAACCCATAAAAACGATCGTGTTTAGCATTAATTGAGCACTTCTAGTGATAGTCTCATACTCATTCTCTAAATTGATTAAATGGCTCTTCCTAAGTATGACTAATGATAGTTTACATCGATGAACTTTGTATGTCATTAGTAGTCTGTTTCTTTTGTAGTCATTAGGTTTTTCTTAGCTTTCTTCCTACGTGCTAATTGAACCTATGTGTTTTTGTAACACCCCATTTTGGTAAATGAATATCACGCGTAATTATGGCGTGTCATCAAAACATGCCAGGTAAATGTACAAAAACATTAAATGACCATGAATGGGAATATCAAAAACAACATCGGCAGTCCAAAATATAAGCTCAACACACATGAATAAAAGTACTAAATTGGAGAAGGACTAAACAATGTCCAAAGAAATAAAGTACCATAATGTATGGAAAATACTTAAAGTAATGAAGGCTAGATAGCTTCCAATCCATATGCACATACTCTTATAGTCTACGAGCGCCCTTGAGTACATGTCGTTTGGGAACATGAAAGGAAACGGCTGAGCATAACGCCTAGTGAATGGATATACAAGTATAGCATGAAATGACATAAGCATAAAAGACTAATAGCAGCGGAAATGTATATATCCTAGATAACCTGGAACATGTTCATAAAACTGGTTTTATAGTTTGAAAAGACTTATGTTTTTATATGAAAACTGTATTAATTAGACAATAGACATATAGGTCATGAGGTTTCACCGTGCATAAATACTTAGAGGGGAGACCTCATTATGCAATTAGAGGGGTTGCCTCTAATTAATTAGTCTGGGTAGGAGGGATCAACTCCTTGTGAAAGATGTAAGGCACGCATCGCATTCACCATGAAATCCTGTAAAACATGTAACTAGTATACACCGATACGCCCCACATGATAATATAAATATATGGCCAAAACTGAAAAGGGACGCCACGAGCAATCACTCCACCGTAGGGAAGTCATAACACTGGTGCCTCCAATGTTATGGTTACGGTAACTCCATAACTAGGTGACACTGGTCATGCATGTATATAGCTTAGGCATTTTAAACTAACATAAGTAATCAAACATATAGACATATACTTGGGAAAACAGTTGGCTGCAAACAGGGAATCCTAATAAGGAAAGAATGTCCATACTGAAGGATGGAATATCCGTACGTTGTGTCCAGTGAACGAGGAAAGACGAAAGGATGAATAGTCCTACTCGACTTCACTAATGCTACATAAATTATGGACATGTATAAGTTGTCTGATTACTTAGTACGTTACTGGTTATTACATGTTCTTAGCTTGTTTTATATGTTCTTGTCTTGTTTAATTTTTTAAATGTTATACTATATTAATCATGTATTTCATGTATTTCTGATTAAGTATTATCTTGTATTCTTGTATTATTATACTTGTTGTGTAATAATAAGTAACTTTCTAAAAATAGCAGGTTTCCTGAAATAGAAAGTTTCCAAAAATAGAAAGTTTTCATAAGTAGAAAGTTTCCAAAAATAAACCAGTTTCTAAAAATAGATCAGTTTCTAAGAATAGAAAGTTTCCAAAAATAGTATGTTTTATTGAAATAGAAAGTTTCCATATTTAGAAATAAGTTGGATTAATAAGCTAATAATCTGTACTAGTTTATAAAGTATTTAGACCCTTTTTATAACTGGAAGTCTTAAAAAATTCAGCCTAAAACATTTCTAAAAAAAGAAGTCTAACAATTGGGTCATTATTGTTCAAACTGTATTGATAAGTGTGAAAACACTCATCAATAATGACCCAAAACCACTTAAAAACACAACAAAGACATTATATTTAACTGAAAAATATCAAAATTACGTGGGTATTTGTGTCTTTGTATTTTCAGGTTAAACAAATATATTTTGAGACAATCACAAGCTTTCACGGGTTTTATTCGAAGAAAAGACGAAGAAAAGATTGAAACAAGACTCCAAGGACTACTTTTTGCTATATTAATGAAGATTGAGGGGTTGAAGTTATAAAGAATCAAGTTTCAAAAGACTAATATTGCCATTTTGCAAAGTTATTGCCAAAAGACTAATATTACAGAATCTGCCATAAAGAAGAGACTACAAGGACTTTTATTGCCAAGATTGAAAAGCTGGTAGCAAAGGTGACAAGTAGACGAATCAAATGGGGTTATAACATGTCAATGGATTTCCATATAATCATTTTCTTACCATTCATCTTGGATAAACAATGAATGGATGAGATGATGATCCTGGTTCTCTCATTGTAGCCAATAACTACACACCAAGTTATCTTTTCTTCTACAACAGATTGAGAACGAATCAAAGACTTTCAGAAGGGATGTATATCATCAAAGTTGCTCATTTTCATGTCATAAACAAATCCCAACAACTTAAGTACACTGAAATCAACTCCAACCGAAACCCCCAAATTCTGGAAACGTGATGAACTCCCAATCAGCCACGTGTTGGATTATTACTGGAGGGACCACGTCAGCTACTTCACCCTCGTTTCTCCTCACTCCTATATAAAGTCCTATTTCTCTCATTTGTAGAATGTAATCATTAGGTGTGGAAACACACAGTAGTTAGATTTAGTTGTACATTATCCAACTCAATTTCCATTGCTAGCTAGTTTGTTACTCTGTTACGATTCTGTTATAACAGATTTAGTTTGTATCTTCATCCAATATCATTCAATAAACAACAACTTTCTCATTCAATTTTAGTTAACCTATACTTCACTAATTTCCCATTCAATCTGCAAATTCAAGTTTGAGTTGATACCAAGCTTTACATTGATGTTCTAATGAAGCGATTAATGAACTTAATGTTGAATTCGTTATGTTTTGAAGTTCACATTTTAGATTCGATAGCTTCTCAATTCTATACATATTCTGTATAATGCGAGTTTATGGAATTATGATTTCGGTTTGATGATACCTTGCTGTTCGTGATGTGAAGAACGAGCTCTGTCCGAATTATCATAGTAGAAGGCTAAGAGATTTGTTCGTTGTGTTTAGAGATTCAAGATTGTCAATCTTGTGTGGTTATGATATGAGTGTATTTACTCATATCATTTGTAGCTTAAAACAATGAAATATTGCACAAAATGTATCAAATATGCCTTGTATATGCTTGTTTCTTGTTTGAATGTGTGTAGGTACCAAGTTCGCAAAAAACCGGCAAATATCGACACGAGTTTGAAGAAAAAGATCAAAGAAGCCAAAATCGAGATCGACTTGAGTGGATTCAATAATTTTGCAAGTTTATGGCCAAGTGGGACCCACATTTGGGAAATGGGCTTAAAAGCCCATTTAAAGAGGTGAAGTTAACTTTTGATAGCCAAAAGCCCATATGTGGCCCAAAAACAAAAAAAAATGGGACGGATGGAATGTTTTGGGCCTAAAGCCCAAATGTTTTATAACAAATAAACGTAAAGAACAGATGGTGGGCATTAGGGTTACAAATGAATTATATACTTCACAATTTCCAGTCAAACGATACTTCACTTATTTATATGACAAATAAAATAAAACCATTTTGTTTTCACCCAACGTCACAACGCACTTCTCTTTTCACATAAATAAATATTCGTTTTTCATTTACCCACCCATTTATATCTTCACACGTAACCATCACACACACTCATGTTCGATATCCTCTATGTTTTCATCTTTCTTCCCCATTTTTCACCCTAAAACCAGTAACCCTAGTTACTGTTCAATAACCCTATGTCACAATAAACTTGTTTTTAATTGGGGCTTTTTAATTAAACAAATAATTCACACAAAGGGGAATAAATCCCCCAATCTTTAAGGAAGAGAAAGGGTGGAACGAAGGTGCTACGTGGCAGAAGATTATTGGAGGCAACACATCATTTCTCCAATTTATCCAATCATAGGGCTTCAAAGAAGCACAACTAGAACACACGGATGCCACGTTGGCAATCCGTGTGCTAGTTGTGCTATATCCACCATCCAATCATGAGAGAGAAAAGAAGAATGAAGATCAAGGGCTGGAAATCAAAAGGAATATCCCTTAGAAGATTCAGATATCCTCTCAGCAAAGCCTTTGGGAAGGCTATAAAAACCCCCAATTTCTATTGTACTTTTCATCCTTTCTTTTTACTTAAAGTTATTATGTAGAATTAGTTTCAGGAATTAATCTTGTATTTCTTCTATCAAGTTTTGTAATATTTTATTTGGAAATTAATGAAAAATTCAGTCCTTTAAATTTATATTCGTCTCTCACTATTTTACATGAATAATGATTGAAATGTTATTTTAAACTAATTAATAGTTTAGATTTAATATTTGGAGTAAAAAATTGGATCAAATATTTTCCCTACTGGAAAATATTCACAAAAAGTGGATGGTTCGAATGATGATTTTTGGTGGTTCGTATGGAGGATATCGGTGGTGTAGTTTCGGTTCATAGGTAGCTCAGGGCTAGCCTACGTCTCAAAGGAAACCTACAATAGGTGCCTATTTTCTTTTAAGTTCATTGTTCATTTTCTTTAAGAATTGATAAGTCTGCTAGTTTGGATAATATTATTGTCTGCGGATTGTAGATTGTGTTTATATCAGTTTATATTTGGATATGGTTTGCTGATTTTTCTGCTTTGTTTGAGAAGTTTATTGTGTCTGCTGAATCGAAGTTTTGTTGTGATGTTAATGAATCTGAGTTGGTTAATTTACAGTTGGATTATTCAATATAATATGAATGTTTTACCTGCTGATATAAGCTTACAGATGTGAACTTTGCCTGCGATCCATTCTGAGTTCTTTTTGTTTGGTCTGTTACACTGATTAGGATAAGATGCGGTTATTAGAATCAGAAACTTGCTGAGATTGTTCCTTCATCAGTATTTGTATTACTATGTTATTACGTTCTGTTAATTACTTTAGTAAGTTGGAGGATTTTGATTAAGTGATTTTTGGTTTCTGTTAGTTTAAGTAGAATACTGGTTTTAAACTTGCCTAGTTGATTGATAATCTCTTGTTAACTTTTATTGGTAGTTCTATATTGAAGGACATACATTTCCTCTAAATCTGTAATCTGATATTCAATAATTTCATGCACATCTATGATGAAAATGTATAAGTTGAGCTGAGTAATCTAGGATTTTAGGAGTTTGCTGATTGTTATCTGATTTAACTTGACTACTGAATTTTTGAGTTGATTTGTGATTTCTTGAACTCTACTGTATTTTTGAGTAAGCTTATCAGATCCCATTGATCTGATAAGTCATTCAGTTGTGCCCTCACAGTTCAAAGAAAATAAGCTGTCCAAAAATCTCTCCTGAGACATTCATTTTATTAATTTGTCAAGAAAGAATTTAATAAAAAAAAAATATGTTTGCTTCAAGTTTCGAACCCTTGACCTCAAGGGTAGAGGTCCAGCATGTTACCCAATTGAGCTCAAGGCTCTTTTGATTATACTTCCATTAATTTCATTAATATAGTGTTTTTCAAACTGGCAGAATTTGTTTGAGTTTATTTATTTTAGTCACCTTTTATCTTACATATAACTTTTAAGTTTAATTAAAGTAAATTCTAAAAAATAAGTAGTTTAAAATAAAAAAATAATAAAAATAAAAAAATAAAAAAAAATGTTTTTATTAAATTTAAAAGTTTAATTAGTTAATTTTTTTAAATAGATTTTAATAATTAAAATAGAAATAGTTTTCTAAATAGATTTGTTTAAAGTAATTTTTAATTAAGTAATTAGTTTGAAAAGTTTTAAATAGATTTATTTTAAAGTAGAGTAAAAATTATTTTTTTTAGATTTACTTTTATAGATTATTAAAATAGATTAAATTTTAAATAGTGTTAATTTTAAGCAATTAATTGTTTGTATATTTTTAAATATAGCGGGTTTAACGATTCATGCACTTTAGGATAATATTAAAAAGTTTAAAATTGGTAGATTTAATTTGTAGTTTAAAAACCGAAAACCAATTCAAATCAATTGTCCAAATCAAAGCAAAACGTCTCAAATTCATAAGATCTTCGTGTACAACGAACTCGACTCACTCACGTGTTTAATTGAATTCGTCATTGGTATTATTAGTCTATTACTTTTTCCTAGAGGTAATTTTCTAATTTACCCTATAACGTATCTCAAATTATCACATATACTATCCACGACATATCAGAAATTTTGGCGCCGCTGCCGGGGATCTTGTGTACGATTCGCTTTTGTGGAGATTCGTTGATCGTTGATTTGAAGACCCTTTCCGTCCTCGGAAAGTTTGTTATTTTTCCTGTATATAGTATGTATCGTTTTTCTCGTTTTTTGGTGAATAATATATTGTATTACGTAGAACAATAAATTTACATATCTTTCAAATAAGGCCTTAGTTGGGATTTCATCACCTAACTATTGTAGTCGAATCCAAAACAAAAATAAAAGGCAAAATAGATAAATACTAATAAGAAGTTTGAACTCGATTTATACAAACTATAAGGTGGGTATAAGGCGACGTGCTATAAAAGGCCGTCTAAGGAAAAAGGTTTTTAAGTGCTTTGTGCCACCTCGTTTCCCCGCTTGCTTGTGCGTATATTGAGAGGGACGACCTATTATTGGTTTGCCGACTCAAGTAGTAATAAATCTTATTTTTGTTGTTTACTTATTGAACCTCGAGACGTTTAGGTTTTCACCTATCGTTTCAAAGTCGACCGAGGGTAATTTACTTCCATAGTAGTTATCCTTATTCCTTGTTTTTTTATCAATCATTTTTGATTGAGCAATACCAAATAAAATACCAAAAATAATCTTCTTCTTGTCTAATTTCTTTCCTTCAATCCTCTAAATTCTCGTCTTTGTTGTGTACGCAATTACGTTCTTCTCGTCTTGTGATTGATTTTAATAGGCTTGAAAATATTCCTCGTAGAAATAGAAATCGTCAACAACGAATAGTGGAACCCGAGCTTCCACCTATTGTTATAGAGATGGCCGATAACCAAACAATGGAGGAATTGCTCCATGCACCCACCGAAGGGTATGGGGAAGCAATCGTTGTGCCGGCTATTTTGGCGGATCATTTTGAGATTAAGACGGATCTTGTATCGCTCATTCGTGCCGACCAATATCGTGGCAATGAGACCGATAGCCCGCATTCTCACATGCGGAATTTTAATAGAATTACCTCGACTCTCAAGTTTAGAGATGTGCCGAATGAAGTGATTAAGCTCATGCTTTTTCCGTACTCGCTCGAGGGTAATGCTAGGCTTTGGTATGAGAAAGAACCACCGGGTTCGATCTTAATATGGGATGATTTAGTGTCTAAGTTCATGAATTATTTCTTTCCACCTTCTAAGACAACACACTTTAAGAAAGAGATCACTAGATTTGAACAAAAAGTTCATGAATCGTTTGGGGTTGCATGGGAAAGATTTAAAGATTTGTTGAGACAATGTCCACACCACGGTTTCTCGGAATTGCATCAAATTAATACTTTCTATAATGGGCTAAATATGATTGAACAAGATTCTTTAAATGCCTCCACGGGTGGTAATCTTTTAAGAAAAACTCTGAGAGACGCGTGGAGAATAATTGAGGATAAGTCTAGAGCACAATATTCACGAAATACACCGGTTATTCCCAATGTGAATCCCGAGATTACTAGATTGGACTCTAAGATTGACACAATTTTGAATAAGCTTAGGAAGAATCCTCATGGATCCATTAATATGGTTAAGAGTTTTTGTGTATCATGTGGTGGAGCACATCCTAATTATGCTTGTTTAAACACGGGGTTTGATCAAGCTAGTGCTTTTGCCGCGACGGGAACTTATGGCTCCAACGGTCAAGTTCCTCGTCAAAATCATGTTGCTCCACCGGGTTTTCCACCGGTTCAAAATAGGTACAACAATGATAATAATGGGAATAATTTTAACCGTGGTAACCAAGGGAATTATAATCAGGGAAATGGGTTTAATGCTAATCAAAACAATCAAGGTTTTCAAAGCAATAATCAAAATGATTTGTCAAGCTATATTAAAACGAATGAGGCAAATTTAAAAGCTTTTCAAAATGACATTCAAGGACAAATGGAAACTTTGAAAAATGAGTTTTAAAATACGATTAAAGGGAAAAAAAATAAGATTGATCTTAATCAACAAAGAATTGAACAAAGATTTGAGCAGATGTTTGAGCAAGGTCAAAATCGTTTGCAACAAAATTTAGAGCAAAGTCAAAATCGTATGCAACAAAGTATGGAACAAGGTCAAATAAATTGCTTTCGATGTTTGAATCTTTTATGACCAAACCTTCCTCGTCTTCGGGTTGCTTACCTAGTAATACCATTCCAAACCCGAACGGTGAGATGAAAGCTATAACCACACGTAGTGGGAAAGCTTTAGACGGACCTTTGCTTCCACGTGTGAGTACCTCTCCGGTGAGGGAAGTGGAGCAAGAACCCGAGGTGGTTAAAGAAAAGGAAATTCCTATTCCACCAAAGGTAGACCAATTGCCTATTCCGGAACCTGAGCTTCCGATGACTAAACCCACACTACCCTACCCTTCGAGACTTACCAAAGAGAAGCTCCGCGAAAAGACCAATGCTCAAGTTTCTACGTTTCTAGATGTGTTTAAGAAAAATGTATATTAATCTTAGTTTCGCAGATGCATTGCTTAGCACGCCTAAGTTTGCTTCTACAATTAAAAGGTTGATGAACGATAAGGAGAAGTTAGTTGAAGTTTCTACATCTTTAAATGAAAGTTGTTCCGCGGTTCTCACTAAAAAGTTTCCCAAAAAGCTTGGAGACCCCGGTCAATTTTTGATACCATGTGATTTCCCTAATATGGAAGAATGCTTAGCATTAGCCGATCTAGGCGCTAGCATTAACTTGATGCCTCTTTTCGTATGGAAAAGGTTATCACTTCCCGAGCTTTCACCTACTAAGATGACTATCAAGCTAGCGGATCGATCGATCGCCTTTCCAAAAGGTATAGTCGAGGACGTGTTAGTCAAAGTAGGAAAGATTATTTTTCCGGCGGATTTTGTGGTTTGTGATTATCCGGAAAATTCTTGTGTGCCTCTTATTTTGGGAAGACCGTTTTTAAATACGGCCGGTTCTTTAGTCGACATGCAAGAGGGGAAGTTGACTTTATGTTTTGATGATGAAAGTATCACTCTTAATGTTGGTAATATCCCGAAGCCCTCTTCCGAGGACGACGAGGAATCAATCAATCAAATCGATGTGATTGATGTTTCTAGTGGAGAGGCTTCGCAAGATATGCTTGGTTTTTCGGATACCTCTAAAAGTGGCAATACCACTTCATCGAATCCTATTATTTCTTCGGCTAAGCCTCCACTCACTCCATTTGAGGGAGGTGACTTCGTTCTTGAAGAGCTTAAGAATAATGGTTATTCAAAAATCGAGAAGGAAATTGATGATTACCTTAGCACACCATTTGATCCTAGTGAGTTTGATTGTGAGAATTTTCATCCCGAGGGAGATATTACGTTGATTGAAAAATTGTTGAATTTTGATCCTTTTGAATCACCACCTATGGAACTAAAAGTTGTGAATGAAAATGAGACTAAAGTGAAAACATCTAGTGAGGAAGCACCCGAATTAGAACTTAAGGAATTACCCACTCATTTGGAGTATGCTTTTCTTGAAGGAACAGATAAGTTACCGGTGATTATTGCTAAGGGATTAAAGGAAAACGAAAAGGATGAGCTTATTAAAGTGCTTAAGAAACATAAACGGGCCATTGCATGGAAAATCTCCGACATTAAGGGTATAGATCCCAAATTTTGTACTCATAAAATTCTAATGGAGGATGATTATAAACCCGCTATCCAAAATCAAAGAAGGGTCAATCCAAAGATTCATGAGGTGATCAAAAAGGAAGTCACTAAACTTCTAGATGCCGGAATGATCTACCATATCTCGGATAGTCCATGGGTTAGCCCCGTGCATTGTGTTCCAAAGAAAGGAGGAATGACGGTTGTTATTGATGAGGATAATGAATTGATTCCTACTAGACTTGTGACCGGTTGGCGTGTTTGTATTGACTATAGGAAAGTTAATGATGCCACTAGGAAGGATCATTTTCCATTACCTTTTATGGATCAAATGTTAGAGAGACTAGCGGGGAATGAATTCTATTGCTTTTTGGATGGATTTTCCGGCTATTTCTAAATCCACATTGACCCTCGTGATCAAGAAAAGACCACATTCACTTGTCCTTATGGAACATTTGCCTATCGTCGCATGCCTTTTGGACTATGCAATGCTCCGGGGACCTTCTAAAGGTGCATGACGGCCATTTTCCATGATATGATCGAGAAAACCATGGAAGTCTTCATGGATGACTTTTCGGTTTTTGGGGAATCTTTTACTTCATGTCTCTCTAACCTTGAAAGAATGTTGCAACGTTGTGAGGAAAAAAATCTCGTGCTTAATTATGAAAAATGTCACTTCATGTGCAAAGAGGGAATTGTGTTAGGACATAAGATCTCTAAGGCCGGTATTGAGGTTGATAGGGCTAAAATCGACGTGATTGCCAAATTGCCTCTACCCACCACCGTTAAGGGAGTAAGGAGTTTTCTCGGCCATGCCGGCTTCTATCGTCGTTTTATACAAGACTTCTCTAAGATAGCTCGGCCTATGACCCATCTTTTGGAAAAAGAGACTCCTTTCATCTTTTCGGATGAGTGTATTCAAGCCTTTGAGATGCTTAAAAAGAAGTTAACCGAATCTCCAATCTTAGTTGCCCTGGATTGGGATCTACCTTTTGAAATTATGTGTGATGCTAGTGATTATGCGGTAGGTGCGGTTTTGGGGCAACGTAAGTTAAAAGACTTCTTGCCTATATACTATGCAAGTAAGACTATGACGGATGCTCAAACAAAGTACGCTACAACGGAAAAGGAGTTTCTTGCCGTTGTGTATGCTTTTGAAAAGTTTAGACCATATCTCGTCTTGTCTCAAACCATATTGTATACGGACCACTCGGCTATCAAATATATTCTTAATAAACAAGATGGTAAGCCGAGGTTGCTCCGGTGGATTCTCCTCCTTCAAGAATTTAATGTCAAAATTCTAGACAAAAAAGGAGCCGAGAACCTCGCGGCTGATCATTTATCTCGACTTGAGAATCCTCACCAAAGCGATCGAGAGAACAAGGAAATCAATGAAACATTTCCTCTCGAGACGCTTGGTATGATTTCTTTTTGTGGTGATGATAGTACCCCATGGTTTGCGGACATCGCAAATTACCATGCGGGGAAGTTTGTGATCAAGGGTATGTCGTCCCAACAAAAACGAAAGTTTTTCAAGGATATTTCCTATTACTTTTGGGACGACCCTTATTTGTTTCGTGTGTGCGCGGATCAAGTGATTCGTAGGTGCATGTTTGGCAAAGAAGCTCAAGATATCCTTAAATCTTGTCATGAGGGACCCACCGGGGGACATCATTGTGCTAACGCCACCGCGAAGAAGCCTTTGATGCCGGCTTCTTTTGGCCTTCCATATATCGTGATGCTCAAGACTTGATCAAGACTTGTGATGCTTGTCAACGTCAAGGAAAGAACTCACAAAGGGATGAAATGCCTCAAAACATTATCCAAGTTTGTGAAATCTTTGACATGTGGGGGATCGATTTTATGGGGCCGTTTCCATCTTCGAAAGGAAACAAATACATTCTCATAGCCGTGGATTATTTGTCTAAATGGGTTGAAGCTAAGGCTTTGCCCACGAATGATGCTCGAGTTGTGGTGAAATTTTTGAAACAACTCTTTGCTAGCTTTGGAACTCCGCAGGCTATTATAAGTGATCGTGGGACCCATTTTTGTAATGAACAATTTGAAAAAGTTCTAAAGAAATATGGTGTCACTCATCGACTTTCTACGGCTTATCACCCTCAAACGAGTGGTCAAGTGGAGGTTTCAAACCGCTCCCATAAAAGGATTTTAGAGCGTTCTATTGGAGAGAATCGCACTTCATGGTCGGATAAATTGGACGATGCATTGTGGGCTTTCCGTACGGCTTTCAAGACGCCAATTGGTTGTACACCATTTAGGTTGGTCTACGGAAAAGCATGCCATTTGCCAATTGAACTCGAACATAAGGCGTATTGGGCTCTTAAGCATTGTAACTTTGATTTGAGGACCGCGGGTGCTCATCGCTAGGTTCAATTGAATGAACTAAGTGAATTAAGGGATCAAGCTTATGAAAATTCTTTGATCTACAAAGAGAAGACTAAGAGGATTCATGACTCTAAGATCAAAAACCGCATTTTCAATGTTGGTGATCAAGTCCTCTTATTGAACTCTAGACTTAAGATTTTCTCGAGCAAGCTTAAATACCGTTGGTCCGGACCATTCACCATTGCATAATTTTTCCCTTATGGCGCCGTTGAGCTAGCTCAAAAAGACGGGCCTAACTTTAAGGTGAATGGTCATCGTGTGAAACACTACTTTGGAGGGGACATACCTACGGAGGTTGTCCCGGATCTTCAAACTTTCCCTAAGGACCAATGAATGCGGGGATCGAGTCGAGCTCATGACTCGGTGAACAAAAACGAGGTGCCTTGTGGGGGAGTCCCATACATTCTATCTTCTTTTTATTTTCTAACACCTAATAAGGCTTCATCTTTCAAGCTCGTGCTCGTGTTTTGTTGTGTTATGATCTTAGGTATGACCCTAATATTTGAAGACTCTCGTGTTCGGTTTTTGCCGGTCCACTTGATCTTCCATTCTTTGAATGCCAAATAGGGGCACACTTTCTATCCCTTGATTTTTATCGACTAACGTTTTATCTTGAGGCATAATTAATAAACGGCTTATAGATTTGCGTGCTCTTTCCATGCTAGGAGTTTACATTAGACTCTTCGTGTTTTAGCAAGGGGGTGTTACTCTTGAGCTAAGAAACATTGAGGACAATGTTTGGTTTTAGCATGGGGGAGTCAATCGATATAATCGCTTCCAATTGCTTTTGTCGTGTCCAAACGTATTGTTTTTCTCATTTTTCAATAAAATTTTAAATTTTTAGTGTTATTTTTAAGTTTTAATAAATAAAATAAGTGCTTTTGACACGAAGTTAGGCTTTCCGTTGGTGAAAATAAGAATAGTTTTTGACTCGACTCGGTTTTTAACCTTAGCTTTTCCTTAACGTATTTGAATTAATTTTTGCTAGGCTATTATATAGGGAGCTTTAAAACGCGAAAGTCATAATTCATACGAGTTAAGAACAAGAACTTTTCGCAAGCTCCTATAATTGATCCTAGAAAGTCGTCTATCAAGGGAACTTTAAAACGCAAATTCTAAAACTTGAAAAAGTATAACAAGATGCAAGATCCTATAGATGACTTGAAAACCCAAAACTTTGATTTTATAGGCTAAGTATCCATTGATTTCACATTCTTGGAATTTTACAATATGGAGAACAAGAGATGATAGAGCCAATTATAAGTTTGGTATTCTTTCGGGAATTTATGTGAGTTAATTATGAGCCTATTCTCCCATCGCTTGTTAATAAAATTATTTGCAATAAATAAGGTTGAACGATTTAAAAAGTTACTTAGCTTCTAGCACAAGATCGTTTAAAAGTTGCTCGGTATTAATTAGAGTTCATAGCCAAGGCATAACTTATTGAAGCGGGATGCGAAGATTGGCAAGTCCAAAAAGGTCCTAACAAGACATGAGGGCTATGTTTTATTGCTAAAGATCTCAAGTGATGTGAAGAATCATTTAGCAAAAATCAATATGAAGGATCGAGACACACGACAAAAAGCAAATACTCCCAAAAAGTCATGGAGAAGTCTATCCAAAAAGACCATAATAAGGTATGAGGATAAATGAAGCCATGTCCAAAAAGGAGGCGGATCGTTGTATATCAAAATCCCAAATAAAGATTGGAGAAAAATGAAGAAGTCGTGGTCCAAGTATGAATCTCTCAAAATTTCAAGTGAAGAAATTCCTATATGAAGAGAAGACCATTATTTCATGAACGTCTCTCAAGGTTTGAAGTATAAAGTCACTGCCAAATATCGGTCCGAGAAAGGTCTCAAATCGCGAAGCAAGTTATGCCAAGATATGAACTTTATGAAGTCCCGAGAAGCAGTTTTAAAAGATTTTGTCCTTTAGCTAACTATTGATTAAATCGTTCACTTTATTTTCGGCCTAATAAATTATCGAAATAATTCAACAATGCATCCTCGTGATCATTCAAGACAACAATAAAATATAAGAGATACATCTAGGAATAAGGGAGTCTAAGTGAATAATTGGCCCACATGAGTTCGTGTTAGTTTGCCAACTTATAATAACAATGATCTTGTTTTTGCACTTGGCATGGAAAAGTGAAAAGTCGAGGACGATGAATCTATTTGAGTTTTATGATCCTTAAAGTTATTTTTTAATAATGAAAGCAATACATTATGTCTTTACAAAATAAAGTGTCATAAGTTGAATAATGGTGTAGATATAGTTTTATTTTATCATTACGTGAGGACACGGCAATTGCTTAGCATGGGGGAATTTGATATGAGTGTATTTACTCATATCATTTGTAGCTTAAAAAAATGAAATATTGCACAAAATGTATCAAATATGCCTTGTATATGCTTGTTTCTTGTTTGAATGTGTGTAGGTACCAAGTTCGCAAAAAACCGGCAAATATCGACACGAGTTTGAAGAAAAGATCAAAGAAGCCAAAATCAAGCTCGACATGAGTGGATTTAATAATTTTGCATGTTTATGGCAAAGTGGGACCCACACTTGGGAAATGGGCTTAAAAGCCCATTTAAAGAGGTGAAGTTAACTTTTGATAGCCAAAAGCCCATATGTGGCCCAAAAACAAAAAAAAATGGGACGGATGGAATGTTTTGGGCCTAAAGCCCAAATGTTTTATAACAAATAAACGTAAAGAACAGATGGTGGGCTTTAGGGTTACAAATGAATTATATACTTCACAATTGCAACTCAAACGATACTTCACTTATTTATATCACAAATAAAATAAAACCATTTTGTTTTCACCCAACGTCACAACGCACTTCTCTTTTCACATAAATAAATAATCTTTTTTCATTTACCCATCCATTTATATCTTCACACGTAACCATCACACACACTCATTTTCGATATCCTCTATGTTTTCATCTTTCTTCCCCATTTTCGATATCCTCTATGTTTTCATCTTTCTTCCCCATTTTTCACAATAAACTTGTTTTTAATTGGGGCTTTTTAATTAAACAAATAACTCACACAAAGGGGAATAAAACCCCCAATCTTTAAGGAAGAGAAAGGGTGGAACGAAGGTGCTACGTGGCAGAAGATTATTGGAGGCAACACATAATTTCTCCAATTTATCCAATCATAGGGCTTCAAAGAAGCACAACTAGCACACACGGATGCCACGTTGGCAATCCGTGTGCTAGTTGTGCTATATCCACCATCCAATCATGAGAGAGAAAAGAAGAATGAAGATCAAGGGCTGGAAATCAAAAGGAATATCCCTTAGAAGATTCGGATATCCTCTCAGCAAAGCCTTTGGGGAGGCTATAAAAACCCCCAATTTCTATTGTAATTTTCATCCTTTCTTTTTACTTAAAGTTATTATGTAGAATTAGTTTCAGGAATTAATCTTGTATTTCTTCTATCAAGTTTTGTAATATTTTATTTGGAAATTAATGAAAAATTCAGTCCTTTAAATTTATATTCGTCTCTCATTTATTTACTATTTCTGTTTAATTTGTTATATAAAATTAAGTCTTATAATTGTTTTACATGAATAATGATTGAAATGTTAAGTTTAAACTAATTAATAGTTTAGATTTAATATTTGGAGTAAAAAATTGGATCAAATATTTTCCCTACTGGAAAATAATCACAAAAAGTGGATGGTTCGAATGATGATTTTTGGTGGTTCGTATGGAGGATATCGGTGGTGTAGTTTCGGTTCATAGGTAGCTCAGCGCTAGCCTACGTCTCAAAGGAAACCTAAATAGGTGCCTATTTTCTTTTAAGTTCATTGTTCATTTTCTTTAAGAATTGATAAGTCTGCTAGTTTGGATAATATTTTTGTCTGCGGATTGTAGATTGTGTTTATATCAGTTTGTATTTGGATATGGTTTGCTGATTTTTATGCTTTGTTTGAGAAGTTTATTGTGTCTGCTGAATCGAAGTTTTGTTGTGATGTTAATGAATCTGAGTTGGTTAATTTACAGTTGGATTATTCAATATAATATGAATGTTTTACCTGCTGATATAAGCTTACAGATGTGACCTTTGCCTGCGATCCATTCTGAGTTCTTTTTGTTTGGTCTGTTACACTGATTAGGATAAGATGCGGTTATTAGAATCAGAAACTTGCTGAGATTGTTCCCTCATCAGTATTTGTATTACTGTGTTATTACGTTCTGTTAATTACTTGAGTAAGTTGGAGGATTTTGATTAAGTGATTTTTGGTTTCTGTTAGTTTAAGTAGAATACTGGTTTTAAACTTGCCTAGTTGATTGATAATCTCTTGTTAACTTTTATTGGTAGTTCTGTATTGAAGGACATACATTTCCTCTAAATCTGTAATCTGATATTCAATAATTTCATGCACATCTATGATGAAAATGTATAAGTTGAGCTGAGTAATCTAGGATTTTAAGAGTTTGCTGATTGTTATCTGATTTAACTTGACTACTGAATTTTTTAGTTGATTTGTGATTTCTTGAACTCTACTGTATTTTCGATTAAACTTATCAGATCCCATTGATCTGATAAGTCATTCAGTTGTGCCCTCACAGTTAGAAGCAAATAAGCTGTCCAAAAAGTCTCTCTTGAGAAATTCATTTTATTAATTTGTCAAGAAATAATTTAATCAAAAAAAATATGTTTGCTTCAAGTTTCGAACCCTTGACCTCAAGGGTAGAGGTCCAGCGTGTTACCCAATTGAGCTCAAGGCTCTTTTGATTTTACTTCCATTAATTTCATTAATATAGTGTTTTTCAAACTGGCAGAATTTGTTTGAGTTTGTTTATTTTAGTCACGTTTTATCTTACATATAACTTTTAAGTTTAATTAAAGTAAATTCTAAAAAATAAGTAGTTTAAAATAAATAAAAAATTAAAAAAAAATTAAAAAAAATGTATTTATTAAATTTAGAAGTTTAATTAGTTAATTTTTATAAATAGATTTTAATAATTAAAATAGAAATAGTTTTCTAAATAGATTTGTTTAAAGTAATTTTTAATTAAGTAATTAGTTTGAAAAGTTTTAAATAGATTTATTTTAAAGTAGAGTAAAAATTATTTTTTTTATATTTACTTTTATAGATTATTAAAATAGATTAAATTTTAAATAGTGTTAATTTTTAAGAAATTAATTGTTTGTAGATTTTTAAATATAGCGGGTTTAACGATTCATGCACTTTAGGATAATATTAAAAAGTTAAAAATTGGTAGATTTAATTTGTAGTTTAAAAACCAAAAACTAATTCAAATCAATTGTCCAAATCAAAGCCAAACGAAGCAAATTCATAAGATCTTCGTGTACAACGAACTCGACTCACTCACGTGTTTAAATGAATTCGTCATTGGTATTATTAGTCTATTAATTTTTCCTAAAGGTAATTTTCTAATTTACCCTATAACGTATCTCAAATTATCACATATACTATCCACGACACATCAGGTTACGTAATGATCTGTTATGGATTCGAGTTATAGAATGAACGAACTTCAGATTTCCATTTGAATGTTAATACGATTAGTTCAGCAGTTAGTGTATCGTCCAAAATGGTTTGGCTTGGATTTAGTTTTCAGTTTTCAGTTTGCATTCAAAAGTTCAGTGATTCAAAAAGTGTAGTTCAGAAAGTGGAGTAACGTTGTTCGATCATAGCGTCGCTCTCTACATCAGCGAACGGGCCTAGAAGTGCAGAGATTCAAGTTTCAGTTTTACAAAGGTGTGTTTAGGGATAAAATAGTAGCAGATCAGATGGTGATTTAGTTAGAAAAGAGCAGTTCGATTCAGTTAGTACTCATAGTCAGCATCTAGTTCTCGTACCAAAAGGAGGCCTGGATGTTTTGCTGTTCAGCGTCCAAGGTCACAGTTTAGTAGAGTGTTGTTCGGATTGAGCTTATTGCAGTCAGTTGGTGATTCTAATATTGTGCAGTTCGTTAGCGATAGCATAGCTCGTCTCGACAACGGACAGGCCTAGATATGGAGGTCACATTTCTTGTTTTATGTTTCTGCGTTTATTAGTGTAATCTGAATTTTTATTTTTGCTTGCTGTTTGGACTGTAGTATAAACTTGTTCATAAACTGTCTACTTGATAATTGGTCGAGCTTAGCTCATTAATACATATAGAGTTGAGTTGTTTCCATACATGTTTTTGTCTAATCTGTAAGATAATGAGTAGCAGCAATGAAGAGTCTTAGTGTTTGGCTTTGTTTGGTTTGATCAGATTTTGAATTGATTAGTACATAAATAGACTGGAATAATTTGAACTGATAAAGTGTAAGTGTAGAATTCATTAGGTCGATTTCAAGATCGTAAAAGTAAAGTTTTAAGCATGTGTGTAAAAATCAGTTAGTAAAAAATGGAGTATACTTTAGCTTTGAGTTGTTATTCGTTGCATACTTCTAGTAAATAGGATAGAGAATTGGGAAGTTGAAGTAATCTAGAAAAAGTCATTGCCAGGGATCGAACATATGTCACTGTTAGTTTAATCTTCACGAATACGTATTTGCCAATAATTATTGTTAGTTTACTGTTAGATTGGTTTAAATTCTGCATTTGTTGTAGTTTGAACATTTAACAATCTCGACATGATAGATTGGATCAGTTTTTATTCCTTTTAGTTTTCGAATGAATTGTTGGGCCTGTCAAGTAGATAGGCTTTGGATGTTTTACTTTGGGTTAAAATTTAGGAGTCATACTTATAAGAAAATTTGGGCAAATCCAGTTTAGTGTTTTTGGAAATTTGTTAAGCCTTTGTAAAAATTGTTAATATTTTCTTTTATGAAAATTAGTTGGTTATGATTAGTTAGACTTTTATAAAAAATTTCTTAATTTCTTGTTATTAAGATTTGTTAGTTTGTTACATTTAATTTTTTTAGTTCGTTGTTAATTGTGCTTTAGATACTTGTACTTCGTGTTTTAAATGTGGTATGTGCAATATGCTTGTAGAATAGTACATATACGTAGTTTATAGAATATTTTTACCTTTTTGAATGCTTTGTGCCAAGTGGAAATAGAATCAAATCTAGCTTATTATTACTAAAAACAATAAAGTCAAACTTGAAAAGTTATCTCAACTCGATAAGATACCGAGACGAAAGGATTCACTAAAAAGACGAATATTAAATGGCGCCGCTGCCGGTTCTTTTTGTGAAGATTAACGGTTTCGAGTGAGACGATTGGATTTTGGGATCCGTTCAATTTGTGAATGTTATTTTTACGTATTATAAATAAAAAAACATAAAAAAAAAATCAAAAAGATAAAAATATAAAAATAAAAAAACCACAAAATCCTAAAGAATTGAACGAAAAAAATAAAAAAATCCAAAAAGTAATCTTTTATCTAAATGATTACACTAAAAATATATATTATATCAGTTTTCATCGTTTTTATGTACATATAGTATTTTCTTAAAAAAATTCAATAAATACAAAAATATCTTTGATATATTATTATATGTAAATACATATACGTAGATACGAACACTTAATCCATCAACTTCCATAAGTATTGCCGAGGCAATACACCGTGCTTGGGGTAATTCCGATCCTAAGTTCGTGTATCGATCAAATTTAATTAAGGCACAATAGATAAATACCATAATCTTCTTGATCTTGAGAAAGAGGCCACTGTGTGGGGGGTATAAGGCGAGTGTATTTCACATTCTAAAGAAGCAGGCTCTTAAGCTCTACGCGCCGCCTCGTTTCTCCGCTTCCTTGTGCGTCTTTCAAGAGTGATAGTGGTGAGTGGTGTGCCACCGAATTATTATTACATATATTATAATTTCTTGTGGATATTAATTATCGAACCTCGAGGGAGATAATCTCTTATCCTTCAAAAGTCGACCGAGAGCTTCTCTCTCACTCCCCGAGTTTTCTTACACGTGTAATCGCACACGTGTAAACATACCGATTGGTGTATTTTGTTCTCCAAAAAGGAAGAACAACAAAACCGTCCATCAAGCCGATCACGAGTATCGCGCTTTCGACACTGCTATTGTAGCCATGGATCAACGTCCTATTATGGATATTCTCTAATCAAATGTGGAGGGAAATGCCTATGCCATTGTTATACCCGAGATATCCGCACACACTTTTGAGATTAATACACATATGATCACTTTGGTTTCTTCTATCCCCTTCTTAGGGAGACCCATAGATGACCCCCACGACCATATTAAGAGGTTCTTGTTACTTTGCAATACACTTAAGTATAATAGGGTCCCTCCTGATGCCATTAAGTTGATCCTATTCCCATTCTCCTTAGAGGGTCTTGCAAGAAATTGGTATGATAGGAAACCATATATGAGCATCTTCACTTGGGAGGATTTAAGGAAGAAGTTTTTGAACCAGTTCTTTCCTCCATCAAGAACTACGGCTTTGAGAAATATAATTATTGGTTTTCAATAAAGGAATGATCAAACATTTAGTGAGGCTTGGGATATTTCAAGGAGTTATTGAAGAAATGCCTAAATCATGGATTCAATGAGGTTCACCAAATCAACACTTTCTAAAATGGATTAAGACCACACCATCAAGATTCACTCAACTCTTCCGCGGGTGGAAATATTCTTTCTAAATCCATTCAAGAAGCTTGGGACATTATTGAGACCAAATCGATGGTGCAAGCTAACACACAATTTGATGAGAGAGTCCATGTGGTGCAAGAGAGTGTTAATCCTCAAATGGAAAAGATGATATCTCAAAAGCTTGATACTATGACCAACACACTCATGAAATTTTGTGAACTCTCTTTGAACAAGAATTCCACCATTGATGTGAATGCTATTGCTCTTTCATGTGAGACTTGTGGAGGTCCTCATTCTTTCCAACAATGTGATAAGGTGCAAGGTTATCAAAGTAAATGTTATGCCTACCAAGAAGAACATAGAGAACATTTCAAACCTAACATCAATCAAAACAATCTCTCTTACAAATCACAAAACTACCTTGCTCCACCCGGATTCCCACCCCATCCACCCAACCATACTCAACCCAATCCCCCTCAATTGTTACAAAGGAACCAAGGACCAAGGCGACAATACCAAGGGAACAACTATAGAGCACCAAACAACTTTCACAATCAAGGAAATAATTTTCATCCACCCAATCAAGGATTTAATCCACCACCCCACCCATTCCAAATCAAGGACACTATCAAGGTCAAAATCAAGGATATGGGCACATGATAATAATGAGTATGTTGAGAGGAGAATTCGTGAAAGTGAAAAAAGAATGCAAGAGCAAATGAGTCTTATAATTGAGGAGAATACCAAGAGGATTTTGATGGCATTTAATTAAAGACCACAAGGGACTTTACCTTCTAACACACAAACAAACCCGAGGGCTAATGTCAATGCTATGACAATAAGAAGTGGAAAAACAACTAATGATCCTTCACCTTCTACACCTTCTATTGTTAAGCCTACTATGATTCCATCTTGTGATAAGCCTTCTACATCTTCTTCACCACCTCCAAGCTCTACCACTTCAACACCACCACCTTCTCAACCTACACCCACTTCTCATTTACCTTCCGAACCTACCAATAAAGAAGCTAACAAAGAGAAATCTTCCACAACAACAACTACTCAAACCACACCTAAACCAAACCTTCCTTACCCATCAAGATTGAGAAAGTAGAAATTGAAAAACAGGGATGATATACAAGCCTCAAACTTTTTAAGGATGTTCAAGCAACTTAACATAAACATCTCCTTTGCGGAAGCTCTTACATATATGCCAAAGTTTGCTAAAATGTTCAAAGATATCCTCTCCAACAAGGAAAAATTGGTTGATTTGACTAACACATCCCTTAATGAGAATTGCTCCGCCATGTTGCTCAAAACCTTACCTACAAAACTTGGAGATCTGGGGCGATTTTTGATCCCTTGTAATTTTACCGGGGTCGAAAATTGCATGGCACTAGCAGATCATGGGGCAAGCATCAATCTCATGCCATTATCGCTTTGGAAAAGACTTTCACTTCCCGAGCTTACACCTACTAGGATGACACTTGAGTTAGCTAACCGTACCATAGCTTATCCGGTAGGCATAGCGGAGGATGTGTTTATAGGTTTACCTTTCCCGCGGATTTTGTAGTGGTTGATTATGATATGGACCCGAGAGTTCCTCTTATTGTTGGTAGACCCTTTTTGAGGACGTGTCGTACTCTAATTGATGTGACGGAGGGGGAACTTATTATGAGGGTGTAAGATCAAAAGATTGTGTTTAACATTGGAAACTTGTCTAAGAAATCCAATGAGCTTGAGACGGTTAAGCATGTTGATATTCTTGATAAAGAGGTGAATCACGTTGATATTCTTGATGAAGTGTGTAATGAATACTTTCATGAAGCTTGTAAGGGTGGTGAATATGATCTTCCTTATGTTGAGACAATAGCCTCCATTAATTCCTCAATGAATATTCATGAACCCCAACAACTTCATTTTGGAGATTTTAATCATATTTTCAACAACAATGAGGGAGCAAATGAGGATTCTAGTTATGATGGACCACCTCTTTTTGATACACCAATTTATGATGAATATAGTGATGATGAGTTCTCTATTTTTGAGCCTCTATTCTTTGATGATCACACTACCTTGAGTTTTCAGGAGATACCTTTTGAAACACCAATCCTTGACCTACCAATATATGATGACTATAGTGATGAGGAAGGATCTATCATTGATGAGAATGATGAGGTTTTTGAGATTGAAAGATTGCTTAGTGAAGATGAATTGATAGATAAACAAATTAAAGATTATCTTAAGAGAGATGATATTGAGATTGATAACTCTAGTTCAAATTGGGAAGAGGATGTTATAAAGATTTAGAGATTGCTTAGTGAGGATGAGTTGATTAATGAGGAGATTGAGGCTTATCTTAAGAGAGATGATATTGTGGTTGATACATCTTCTTCTAATTAGGATGAGGATATTCGTGAAATAGAAAGATTGCTTTATGGAGATTCCATTCCCACTCAACCTTCTCATGAACCTTTACATATTACTCCTTCTTAAACACCCTGTGAAACACCTCAAAACCAAAATGCTTCACTTATTTCACCACCTTTCTTAAAAACCAATTCACACAGTCTCTTTGATCCTTCACTTTATGAACCAATAATTGAGAAGTTTCAAGATGATATTGACTTGTATCATTTGGATGTTTAAATGGAGAGATTCTTTATGTCACCGTATGAGGATGTTTTTGATGAGGAGTTTTCTAAAAACAAGAAAGACATGGTGGTTTCCTCTACAAGTGTGATGACACTTACTACTCCACACCCTTTCTCTCAAGATGTGAAGTATCAAGGGGAATCTTCTAAAGCTACCACCATTTATTATTTTCCCATGAAGGAAAAGATTTTTGATCCTGGTATAGAGAATGTGAGCCAACTCAGTATCCGCCTGATGCATTAAAAGGAAAACTTATGGGAGATTTTAGAGTATGACCTTATCATTTTATGGGACACTTAAAGGAAAGAATCATAGACAAAGAAACCTCACCCACCTCACCATTGATTAAGATGTCCACTTTTGGGTTGTGTTACTCTTGGGAGGGCAATTATGTATTTGATCCTGGTGGGTATTTATGGGATTTTGTGTACTTGAGAACTTGTTTTACCTTATCATGGAGAGTTTTTCCTAAGAGGGTAAATCTTTTATTCTTCATGATGGTTTCCCCAAGGACAACCTAATTCGCGCCCGAGTCGAGCTAGCGACTTAGGGTTAAAAAAATCAAGCTGGAATAACTAGGTTAGAAAACGTAGAGTAGATCTAAATAGGTTAGGTTTAATTAAGAGGATGCTATAGTAGAGTTGAAGTGGAGGGGTGGCCTTTCTTTGTCTTTTTGGTGTTTGTTTCTAGGGTTTCTCTCTCTCATTTCATGCTTGGAGCTTATGGAGGAGGCCCGTGTATCCCGTTCACTTCGACTAGTTTTTGCTATTGTGATATTCACACTTGTGCTTAAAATGAATACCCTTTAGTTGTCTCTTCCTTAACTCGAGTTAAAAAAAGTTATCAATGTTATAAGTGTAGGGGAGTTTACTCCAATACTCTTAAACATTGAGGACAATGTTTAGCTTAAGTGTAGGGGAGACTTCTATCGAAGTGACCTTACCTAAACCATTGCTATTGACTTCATGATAACTTGGAAATTAATTTTTCAAACATTTTTCAAATTTTTGATCTACTTTGGCCACCCAAAATATGCATTCATAGTTTTCGCATTAAATCATTTTTCATTTGCATAACACATTTGCATTGTATAAATCTCTTCTTTTATTTTTTCATTAAAAATATATAAAAAGAGAAAAAATATAATAAAGGACATGGTTTAACAAGTTTAGACTTCTTTGAAATATTAGGCCCGCCATGGAAACTTTAACTCAACCCGAGTTTACTTATCTAAGCTTACTCTAGCTAGTATCCTTAACCATGTAATATTTCATTGGTCTATTAGGCTAAGCATCCGCGACTCTCATTATTTGAGACTTTAAATTTGTGGAGAATGGGAAATGATAGAGTTGAAGCAAGTAAAAAAGGGCTAGATAAACTTCATGACGATTACTTGTGGCTAAACCCTTCTATTTATTTGCCTCTATTTTCTTCGCATGTATATATGTTAATAAATAATCAAGAACGGTTTTAATCGGTTTGTAGTCTCTTATGCATTTTTTACTAATCATTCATGGTTGGTATAAGTACGTTTTAAGATTCTAAGTTAGAACGTTTTATGTGTACTAGACTTATGTAATGCTTAAGAGTTAGCGGGTGTTTTTCCTTTTATTCTTTTCAACTTTCTTTGTGAGGGATACAGAAAAATAATAGCGGCTTATGAAAAAAAATCAGTGGCTAAAAAAAAGAAAAGAAAAAAAAAGAATTATACAAGACTCCCAAGAGGGGCAATGAAGTGTTAATTATAGTAACTATTAGATTCCAATATTACCTTGACCCGTTGCGGGGATTTAATAGTTGATCCAATCCAATATTACCTTGACGGGTTGCGGGATTGAAGATCCAAAGTCTCAAAAAGGCGGCGGATATAAATTATTACGTGGGTTGTATTTTTCTTTCCTTAGCGAGTGTGTAACTACTTATTAATGCATGACATGGGGATTTTACACATAAGGCGAATGACTTATTACTCTTGAAACGGACTTATATTAATTGTGAGCGGTTTTTCAAGTAATGGATGAGAGGATTACTTAGGGTTAAAACCGTGCTTCCTTATTTTTGGATTTTACATTTCTTATATTTCACACTTCAAATAATGACAAATTTGCCTTCAAGCAATTTGCTCAAATAATAACCGGTTCCACATTTAATTGTCATGAATAAGTTGATGCACTTTTTACTTGTGAATGCAATGATCCTATTTTTAAACTTGGTATGGGAAAAGTGAAACTTGAGGGTGATAAGTATCCATGGTACCAAAAACCCTAATCTAAGTCATTGATTTCTCTATCAGTGTTTCCATCAAAACCATTTATGAAAAATAAAAAAAATATATAATAAGATTGTTTTCTTTGCATTGCATTGTAAATATTCAAAATCATTCATCATGTAGTATAATATAGTTTATTAAATCATAAAATGGGCAAGGTGGGTTAATTATGAGAAATGTGCACTCTTGAGCTTTGAAATACTGCATTGCATGAGGCCATGGCAATGGTCAAGTGGAGGGGAGTTGATAAGTGTGAAAACACTCATCAATAATGACAAAAAAACCACTTAAAAACACAACAAATACATTATATTTAACTGAAGAATATCTGAATTACGTGGGTATTTGTGTTTGTGTATTTTCAGGTAAAACAGATACATTTTGAGACAATCACGATCTTTCACGTGTTTTATTCGAATAAAAGATTGAAACAAGACTCCAAGGACTACTTTTGCTATATTAATGAAGATTCAGGGGTTGAAGTTATACAGAATCAAGTTTCAAAAGACTAATATTACCATTTTGCAAAGTTATAATGAAGAAAACTAAATCTGCCAAAAAGAAGAGACTACAAGGACTGTTATTGCCAAGATTGAAAAGATATTAGCAAAGGTGACAACTGGACGAATCAAACGGGGTTTTAACATGTCACATGGATTGCCATATAAGCCTTTTCTTACCATTCATCTTGGATAAACAATGAATGGTTGAGATGATGATCCTGGTTCTCTCATTGTAGCCAATAACTACAAGCCAAGTCATTTTTTCTTCTACAACAGATTGAGAACGAATCAAAGACTTTCAGAAGGAATGTATAACATCAAAGGTGCTCATTTTCATGCCATAAACAAATCCCAGTAACTTAAGTACACTAAAATCAACTCCAACCGAAACCCCTAAATTCTGGGAATGTGATGAACTCCCAATCAGCCACGTGTTGGATTATTACTGGAGGGACCACGTCAGCTACTTCACCCTCGTTTCTCCTCACTCCTATATAAAGTACTATTTCTCTCATTTGTAGAATGTAATCAGTAGGTGTGGAAACACACAGTAGTTAGATTTTGTTGTAAATTATGCAACTCAATTTTCATTGCTAGCTAGTTTCTTACTCTGTAACGATTCCGTTATAACAGATTTAGTTTGTATCTTCATCCAATATCATTCAATAAACAACAACTTTCTTGTCGACGTACAGTCGGTATTCGGCCCGGCCTAACAGGCCCGCGGCCCACACACACTTAACTTATCCTTCAAGAAACCCTAGCACTATATAAACAAGGCTAGGGGTCTCATTCTACAACAGGTTTTTCTCTCTTAACCACACCTCTTATACAATATATCGATCAATACTAACTTGACCGTCGGAGGTGGACCCCGGGGCTCCGGCCTCGGGTTCACGTCTAACCGGTTTACCTTTGTTTGCAGCATTACTCTGGACCCGGGAAGACGACGAACGGCCCAGGAGAGTCGTCAGACCGACCTAGCCAAACTATGCTTCAACAAGTTGGCGCCATCCGTGGGACCACAACTAAATCTGTTTCGTGTTCTCACATCACAGAAAAATCGGTTTCGAAAATCGGTAATCTTAAAAAACTTTTGTCTTTTCATTAACCGCATCATGTGTTGCTTTCTACTAGTATGTGTTTCTATATGCTACTGAGGCGCAATGCTTATTCTTTATAAGTCAAATTTAATGCGCCTGCTTCGTCGTTTAGAATAATTGTACCATCATGCGTTAGTCCGTCCGCCAATTCGAAGCTTTTTATATCTTGGTTTTTTTACGAGCCGCTTTTTGTCTACCATGCGGATCCAACTAACTATATGTAATATTACACGATTCCGGCATGACAACATAAATCTACACAAATATCAAGTATATATTTTCTTTAAAAATACTTATTCATTAGAAGGCAACTTACCTATTATCGGTTTTTGCTTTATGATTTAATTTGAATATGCCTAGTTATCATGCCTATGTGAGTATTACCATTCAATGATATCCGTGTATGTATAAAATAATATATCGTGTATTTGTTTTTTTTGGCACCGCTAAGAATATGCCTGCATATATGATAATTCCTTACCAATGCTTGCATTTGGATATTTTGTATAAGTTCGCTGATATATACCTACAAATTACTACAATGTTGGATTATGTTCATAACGATATTGTCCAATTTTTGCACATTATTTACTCTTTTATATATGGACAATTATATATCTCGTCGTTTCAACATGAATTGGTACAAAGATTCTTTCTTAGTGGGTACAAAGACTTTTCTTAAATTGGTACAAAGGTTTTTTTTAATTCATCTTCAAAAAAGTACGTGTATCAATTTTCTTATTAAAACTGATAAAAGATTTATCAAAATCTTTTAGATAGATCAAGATATTAAATATATCTTTTTTGGTAATAAAATATTACCTATATATTTTTATATTAGTAACAAGATATTCTCTGTATCTTTTATATTATCAATATTTTAATAAAAGATATTACATATATCTTTTAAATCCGTAGGAGGTATTCCATATATCTTTTGATTTAATTAAATATATTTTTCGTATATGTCGCGACCCGACGTAGTAATATCGCGATTCGTGGTCATGGCTCGTCCATCCGCACTCATCTGCACATTCAGCAATTATTTTATTTTTTATTCGCGTTCATGGTATGTTCAACCGCGTTTATCTATATGTTTGGTCATATTTTATTTTTTCACTACGGTCATGAGCCGCGTCTTTATTAATTAATCCGCATGTTCGGGTATATTGTTTATATTAATAAACGATATTACACATATCATTTAAATTACTAGAAAAAATTATTTATCTTTTGAATTTGGTTAGGATATATTCCGATATTATTTATTTATAAACAATATTATATATATCTTTTAAGTCGATAAGATATATTACATATATTTTCTTTAAATAATATATTTTATTTGTCATTCGCGGTCATGGTACGTCCATCCGTGCTAGTCCGTACACTCGGATATCTTCTTCCTACGGGCGTACATGTACACATCGTTCCCAGGTGGAATAAGAGGATTGAGTGAACCTAATAATTCAACTTGTCGTGTAAGAGGGATGCAACCCCAACGACCATGGATCATGTATCCTTGTTAGACACATTGCTATCAAGACGTTGTAGTAAGTTACGCAAACCACATGACTCATGATGGACTTGCAAAAGACACACTGTGCACGTCTAACAAAATTTTGTCAAAACTTTGACCGTCCTTATGGTAGTAGCGGTACGCCGCACGTAATGGCATAGCTTATCCAATAAGTTAGTTAAGATACGTCTTAAACTATGTGACAATTCGCGGTTATGGCACGACCCATCCGCGTTGGTTCGCACGTTCGAACACAATTTCTATCTTTCGTACGCGGCTATGGTACGTCCATTCGCGCTGGTCTACGTGATCGTAATTTTTTGAATACTTGATTATGTTTAATATTACTAATCGAGTTTAGCACCATTAAACTTGGGGGGCTACCAGGGTATAATCATACCACTATTTCCGTGCATGACGCGCAAATATCTTTGGATATATTTCTTTGCCGCAAAAGTCCGCCTTCTGCTGGGTTATTCCTTTGCCATGGAAGTACCACTTCCATTGGCTTATTCTTTCGCCGTGGAAGTACTCCTTCCGCGCGCTTATTTCTGCCCAATAGAAGTATCTATTCCATTGGCTTATTCCTTCGCCGCGGAAGTACTCCTTCCATGCGCTTCTTCCTTTGCCATGGAAGTATCTCTTCCGTTGGCTTATTCCTTCGCCGCAGAAGTACTCCTTCCGCGTGCTTCTTCCTTTTCCATGGAAGTATCTCTTCCATTGGCTTGTTCCTTCGTCGCGGAAGTACCCCTTCCGCGTGCTTCTTCCTTTGCCATGGAAGTATCTCTTCTATTGGCGTGTTCCTTCGCCGCGGAAGTACTCCTTCCGCGCTTCTTCCTCTGCGCCATGGAAGTATCTCTTCCATTGGCTTATGCCTTCGCCACGGAAGTATCTCTTCCGTTGGCTTATTCATGCGCCGTGGGAGTATTCTTCCACGTGCTCGCGATCTCTCGCCGTGGAAGTATCTCTTCCACGTGCTTCTTATCTTCGCCGTGGAAGTATTTCTTCCACGTGCTTATTATCTTTGCCGTGGAAGTGTCTCTTCCACGTGCTTCTTATATTTGCCGTGGAAGTATCTCTTCCACGTGCTTATTATCTTCGCCGTGGAAGTATCTCTTCCACGTGCTTGTTATCTTTCGCCGTGGAAGTATTCTTCCACGTGCTCGTTATCTTTCGTCGTGGAACTATTCTTCCACGTGCTCCTTATCTTTCGCCGTGGAAGTATTCTTCCACGGTCTCATTATCTTTCGCCGTGGAAGTATTCTTCCAAGGTCTTATTATCTTTCGCCGTGGAAGTATTCTTCCACGGTCTCATTATCTTTCGCCGTGGAAGTATTCTTCCACGGTCTTATTATCTTCGCCGTAGAAGTATCTCTTCCACGTGCTTATTGCCTTCGCCGTGGAAGTATTTCTTCCATGTGCTTATTATCTTTGTCGTGGAAGTGTCTCTTCCACGTGCTTCATATCTTTGACGTGGAAGTATCTCTTCCACGTGCTTATTATCTTCGCCGTGGAAGTATCTCTTCCACGTGCTTATTGTCTTCGCCGTGGAAGTATTCCTTCCACGTGCTTATTATATTTTCCGTGGAAGTATCTCTACCACGTGCTCATTATCTTTGTCGTGGAAGTACTCCTTCCACTGGCTCATTCTCCTTCACCGTGGAAGTATCTCTTCCACGTGCTCATTTTCTTCGCCGTGGAAGTACTCCTTCCACTCGCTTATTATCTTCGCCGTGGAAGTATTCCTTCCACGTGCTTATTATCTTCGCCGTGGAAGTAAATCTTCCACTGGTGTATTATCTTTGCCGTGGAAGTATCTCTTCCACGTGCTCATTATCTTTGCCGTGGAAGTACTCCTTCCACTGGCTCATTATCCTTCGCCGTGGAAGTATCTCTTCCATGTGCTTACTGTCTTCGCCGTGGAAGTACTCCTTCCACTTGCTTATTATCTTCGCCGTGGAAGTATTCCTTCCACGTGCTTATTATCTTCGCCGTGGAAGTACTCCTTCCACTGGCTTATTATCTTTGCCGTGGAAATATTCCTTCCACGTGCTTATTATCTTCGCCGTGGAAGTAATTCTTCCACTGACGTATTATCTTTATCGTGGAAGTATCTCTTCCACGTGCTCATTATCCTTCGCCGTGGAAGTATCTCTTCCATCTGGTTATTGTCTTCGCCGTGGAAGTACTTCTTCCACTGGCGCATTATCTTGGCCGTGGAAGTACTCCTTCCATTGGCTCATTATCATTCGTCGCGGAAGTACTCCTTCTGTTGGCTCGCTGTATTCACCGCGTAAGTACGTCTTTCGCCGGCTCGTTATTCATGTCACGAAAGTACGTCTTCCGTTGGCTCATATATTTGCTGCGGAAGTACGCCTACCGTGACGAATTTCTTTGAGTGATTTTTCCAAAGTTGGTATTGTTTGACCGTAATTAGACGGAGTCTGATCAACTACGTTTTTTAGTTCGGGAAAAGACGTTTGGAAAATCATTGTCAAATGTTGTGGCCGCAAGACGGATATAATATCCGCATAAACACGCCACAGAAGTACGTCTTCTGTTGGCCTTAAGACGAATGAAATATTCGCGCTATGCTGCATCATTAGTGGGTATAAGAAGTACGCCTTCAAATGTTCACGATGCAGCATACGGGTTCCACCTTCACCTTCACAAAACCTTCTTGTCGTCCTCACGTTAGAGATGAATAAGAATGATACCTTGCCAATGCCAGTGTTACCCCGTCTATAGAACAAGTTTTCTTCTTACGGGGTCCTTACCGTCCAATCACGGGAAACCAAGCATTCGAGCACACCCACCCGTCTTACGTACACGGGTTCCCCATTTCTTTCGATGTAGATACGCTTACAGGTAGCGGATATGGAGTAAAGTCTAGTAACCTTGGTGATAACCACGCATACTAGACTGGGGGGGACATGATGACGTATAGTGGCTTCGCTGACTATTCGCAACCCCAACCCATCATCTTTTTGCTAAAGGTAGCCCATTTACGAGTGGAGCCATATGTTACGGACAACCCACGAGGATGTCCTAGCAGTAAGCCGCACGCGATTGTTTAGTGAGCATGATACACGAATGAGTCTAGCATAACATGATCATGGACCATATCATACTAGACTGGGGGACATGTCGACGTACAGTCGGTATTCGGCCCGGCCTAACAGGCCCGTGGCCCACACACACTTAACTTATCCATCAAGAAACCCTAGCACTATATAAACAAGGCTAGGGGTCTCATTCTACAACAGGTTTTTCTCTCTTAACCACACCTCTTATACAATATATCGATCAATACTAACTTGACCGTCGGAGGTGGACCCCGGGGCTCCGGCCTCGGGTTCACGTCTAACCGGTTTACCTTTGTTTTGCAGCATTACTCTGGACCCGGGAAGACGACGAATGGCCCAGGAGAGTCGTCAGACCGACCTAGCCAAACTATGCTCCAACATTTCTCATTCAATTTTAGTTAACCTTTACTTCACTAATTTCCCATTCAATCAGCAAATTTAAGTTCGAGTTGATACCAAGCTTCACATTGATGTTTTAGTGAAGCAATTAATGAACTTTATGTTGAGTTCGTTATGTATTGAAGTTCACATTCTAGATTCGATAGCTTCTCAATTCTATACATATTATGTATAATGCGAGTTTATGGAATTCTGATTTCGGTTTGATGATACCTTGTTGTTCGTGATGTGAAGAATGAGCTCTGTCCGAATTATCTTAGTAGAAGGCTAAGAGATTTGTTCGTTGTGTTTATAGATTGAAGATTGTCAATCTTGTGTGGTTACGTGATGATCTGCTATGGATTCGAGTTACATAATGAAGGAACTTCAGATTGCCATTTGAATGTTAATACGATTAGTTCAGCAGTTAGTGTATCGTCCACAACGGTTTGGCTTGGATTTTAGTTTTCAGTTTTCAGTTTGCATTTAAAAGTTCAATGATTCACAAAGTGTAGTTCAGAAAGTGGAGTACCGTTGTTCGATCATAGCGTAGCTCTCTACATTAGCGAACGGGCCTAGAAGTGCAGAGGTTCAACTTTCAGTTTTACAAAGGTGTGTTTAAATTTGATGAAATAGTAGCAGATCAGATGGTGATTTAGTTAGAAAAGAGCAGTTCAATTCAGTTAGTACTCATAGTCAGCAGCTAGTTCTCTCACCAAAAGGAGGCCTGGATGTTTTACTGTTCAGCGTCCAAGGTTACAGTTTAGTAGAGTGTTGTTCGGATTGAGCTTATTGCAGTCAGCTGGTGATTCGAATATTATGTAGTTTGTTAGCGACAGCATAGCTCGTCTCAACAACGGATAGGCCTGGATGTCGAGGTCACATTTCTTGTTTTAATTTTCTGTGTTTATTAGTGTTATCTGAATTTTGATTTTTGCTTGCTGTTTGGACTGTAGTATAAACTTGTTCATAAACTGTCTACTTGATAATATAGTCTAGCTTAGCTCATTAATACATATAGAGTTGAATTTTTTCCATACATGTTTTTGTGTAATCTCTAAGATAATGAGTAGCACCAATGAAGAGTCTTAGTGTTTGGCTTTGTTTGGTTTGATCAAATTTTGAATTGATTAGTACATAAATAGACTGGAATAATTTGAACTGATAAAGTGTAAGTGTATAATTCATTAGGTCGATTTCGAAATTGTAAAAGTAGAGTTTTAAGCACATGTGTAAAAATCAGTTCGTAAAAAATGGAGTATACTTTAGCTTTGAGTTGTTATTCGTTGCATACTTCTAGTAAATAGGATAGAGAATCGGGAAGTTGAAGTAATCCAAAAAAAGTCATTGTCGGGGATCGGACATATGTCACTGTTAGTTTAATCTTCACGAATAGGTGTTTGCCAATAGTTATTGTTAGTTTACTGTTAGATTGGTTTAAATTCTGCATTTGTTGTAGTTTCAACATTTAACAATCTCGACATGATAGATTGGATCAGTTTTAATTACTTTTAGTTTCCGAATGAATTGTTAGGCCTGTTAAGTAGATAGGCTTAGGATGTTTTACTTTGGGTTAAAATTTAGGAGTCATACTTATAAGCAAATTTGTGCAAATCCTGTTTAGAGTTTTTGGAATATTGTTAAGCCTTTGTAAAATTGTTAATATTTTCTTTTATGAAAATTAGTTGGTTAAGATTAGTTAGAATTTTATAAAAAATTTGTTAATTTCTTGTTATTACGATTTGTTAGTTTGTTACATTTGATTTTTTTAGTTCGTTGTTAATTGTGATTTATATACTTTTACATCGTGTTTTAAATGTGGTATGTGCAATATGTTTGTAGAATAGTACATATACGTTGTTTATAGAATATTTTTACCTTTTTGAATGCTTTGTGCCAAGTAGTAATAGAATCCAATCAAGCTTATTATTACTAAAAACAATAAAGTCAAACTTGAAAAGTTATATCAATTCGATAAGATACCGAGATGAAACGATACACTAAAAAGACGAATATTATGTATATTCATTATTTAGTCAACATGAATTATTGCTATAGCAAAACGTATGTAACATTTTTTAAATGAAAAGTAACCGTCCTTATATTAATGTGCACTTTTAATATGCAAAATAAGTAACCGCTTTTCAAATAATATAAAAACCATCATAAGACACTTTCTCATATACATTCATATCCCTTTCTCTTTTCTCTCAATATCTTCAAAATAATACAAAAAAAAAACTTCTATAAAACCTTCTCCATAACCAGATGCCTACAACCTCTACCACTTTTGTCTCTATCACCACTACCGTCACCGCTGCCACCATCAGTCGCAAAAATAAAAGGTTTGAGGTGCTTTGGTAGTTTTGGTTGTAGATCTGTGGGTTTTCGTGATTACAACAGAAGAAAAAAATCAATAGTTTTATTGTGATTAGTGTTTCGATTGGATGTGTTGTGCTAGGATTTGGAAGTCTTAAAATTGAAATCCTTCACAAGCATTGTTATTGCTTAGATTTATTTTAATATATATTATCACTCATTTGTAAAAATTTATTGTTAAAAAAAGTTAACCATATAACATTTACTAACCACAAAATATAGTCACAGGGTACCCGCCGCCGTATTGCGCGGATACCCTGCTAGTATACTCATGACAAGTTTATAATTTTATTTGTTTAAACTATTAAATCGTTATACACGAGCAATGCACGAATATTGTACTAGTATAAGCTTAAGGTTACTAGTTAAAAATCATAAGTCATGTAATTAATAGTATAGTTTATTAATAATGCCATGATAATTTAATAAATTATAGGTTATATGATTTAATTAAATAAAGGCATGATTATTAAATTAAGACATATAAAATACTTAGGTTAGTCATGTATTAATAATTTATTATTTATAACCTAAGTCATGATTAATTAATTAATTATAGTCCACATTTTAATAATTAATTAATAACTATAGTCTAAATTCAATAACAAAATACTTAGGTTAAAACATGTATTATTTATTAAAAATAAATACAACCTAAGTCCATGATTAGATTAAATTAATTATTAGTTGTGTTTTAATTAATTTAATTTTTCTTGAAAATAATATAACTTGTAAAAATGTATAACTTGTAAAAATAATCCCGTGACCGAACCCGTGTTTTAATTTAAACTGAAACATGAACCGGACAAAACTAGCCCGACAGTGGCTAACCCGGTCTAGCCGGATGCCACTGTCGTGGCTTGGCTAGCCACTGCTTGACCAAACTCACCACCGGCTGTAGCCGGTAGTTTCCCCCCATCTGGCCTTAGTTCCCCCTACTCAACACAAAACAGCCACCGGCTGATGCTGGTGGTGTTGTTGCTACTGCGCCGAAACCCAAACAAACTAAACGATACCCTGACGCGAGTTGGGGTCCTTTGTTCGCTGCGACTGACCGAAACCCAACCAAACTGAGACTGTGACAACCCTAAATTTTGAGATTTGCCATTTGTGACAGTTTGACTTTGATTATGTGCTGAATGTGCGTTTATGTGTTATATGTTTGTGTTTGAGACTTTGACTTGGTTTCAGACATCATTTATGTAGTACGTCGTACGTTATATGATGATACGATGGGAATAATTCGTGCTCATGAGTTCACATGGATGTGACTATGAAGTGATATGGCATTTTGAGGTCATTTTACGTGTATTATAGTGTTATTTTACTTGTCGCGTGTACGTATTTAATATTGTGTACGTAATGTTATTACGTAATTATATATTTAAGCATTTTAGTGTGTAGGCTATTAGTTTCGGGTTAGTTTAAAACTCCGTTAATTTATTTAAGACTCGTAGATAGTAAAATTTTATAGAATAAAATTTTAGAAATGGTTAAAGGTTTTAATTAAAAAACAGGAACATACGTTTTAACTAGTTTTTAAAAGTTTAAGGTTTTAAAAATAAATAAATAATAAATATAAATAAGGAAAATATATAGAAAAAACGAAATTAATAAATATTAAATAAAAAAATATTTTTGGTACATTTTTGATATAATAGGTTGAAAAAAATAAAAGAAAAGAATGGGTAAAAGCCCATTAGGATTTGTGTTTTAATTAGGCGTATTGTAAAGTATAAATACCACACTATAAACAAAAAGATCAGATTTTTCTTCATAAAAAAAAAGAGACGACCGGTTTATAAAAAAATTAGGGTTTCTTAAAAAAAACATGGTTTTGATCATCTAAAGGTATTGATCTTTATTAAATTTTTGTTCTTATTTAAATAATTATGTTAGAATCATGTAATAATCATATGATGGATTATGGTTTTTAAATTTCTGGAATTAATATAATTTAGGGCTTAAATTTGGTAATTAATAAAGGGTTTTTAGGGTTTAAAATCGTTTTTGAGGGTTTAAATCGGATTAGTCAGGAACTGTCGTTAATCTGTCAGAATCCGTCACTAAACTGTCTCAGAAACTGTCGTTAATGTCTGGGCAGATTTTAGGTAAAATCGTTTTTGTCATAACTTATTCGTTTTTAAAGCTTTTTTGGTGATTCAAAAGCCTAAAATTATGTACTCGAAACGCACTTTTCAAATTATAAGAATGTATAGCCTATGGAGGTCAGTAGCTTGGTCTAATTATTTGTATAAGTGTCGAGTTCAAGATTAATGTTTGTACGACAAGGCTTAAAATCATGTTTTGGGTATTTTAGGTTAATGGGCACTTAGAGGGCTAACATGGGGCTGACTTGGGATAGGATTTGAGATGTATACATCACAGGGATTTTAACATTGATGAAGGATTAGAGGTCCGGAGTCAATGTTGAAGTGTGTATTATTGTATTATGTGCTTTAGGTAATTGGTTATTCGTAAGGAGACTTTGGATTGCTTTCGCAAGGTGAGTTCATAGTCCTATTTTCACTGAGTTTTTTAAATGTTTTTCTTCTAGTATGGGATGGATATGACACTTGTCGTGTTCTTAAAATATTTTGGTACGATATTTTCATAAATATTTGGACATAGATGTGTTATTGTGTGACATGCGTGCTTATGTGTTCTAATATGTGCTTTGATATGTGTTCTTATATGTGAATCTTGTTTGGGTTGTGATTGGCTTTGGTACATAGATGTATGGGCGTCTATGGGACCACTTGTGATGTTTGTGGAGCGTGGGGCACGATCCGTCCTGAGTACTTGTGCATCGTCTCCTCGGAGGCAAGATATCTCGACGGGGATATGGTTCATCTTCCACTAGTGGTGTGGGAAAGATCCGGATAGTATGGTGCGTTGTTCTTTTGTTTGTGTGACATGATGCTTCTTGATTGTTATAGTGGCTTTGTGAATTATAGATGTGATTGGTAGTTGGTTTGATTTTTGTTGTAGGTGCATTTAACATGATTATCACATTATGGTCCATTGCTTTAACTTGTTTTCTTCAACTTATTTACAACGGTTGACAAGGTTTCTTAAGATGTTTGATAACTTAAACCTATGTTCTCACCAACTTTATGTTGACAGATTTTAGTGTCATTTTCAGGTGGGATAGTTGAGAATGATGATGTTAGAAGTGGCTAGAGTCTAGAGGCTGTTAGGACTGCATTAAGAAGAATCCCTTTCCTCTTAGTCTTTATTTTATGTTTGAATACGTAGTACATTTTAGACACCTATATGTTTAATGTTTGTTTATTTGTTTGTCTTTGGTAAGAGGTAGGCCTGTTACCTACTTACCTAGACTCCTACATTTAGTTGAGATATTGTCATGACATTATGTCACCATTTATGACATTTCTTTTGGATTTAGTTTTCTCTATAGACACACCATTTGTTGTGATGATATCCATACGTCCTGCCCCATATTCTGCCATGGTGGAGTGTGACAGAATGGTATCAGAGCCAATGGTTATTGAGAATTAGGTTGCCTAGTCGCGTAGCCTAGTCTATAGCTTAAGGGTCCCTGCATATAGGCGTCATAGGAGTAAGTGTGCATTTTATAATAATTGATGTGTTTGGATGTTATTTTCGCGATATTTGTTAAGTTATGAACTACAATGGTTCATACTTAGCTACATGTTATTTTCTTTTCGAGATTTGACTAGTGCGGGTTGAACCATACTCGTATACGCTAGTCATTGTTGGATTTCGTTTAATTATGCTTTCATGTTCTTTATACATTTTGACTTTTGTCTACGCTGGTTTAGCGGGATTACGAGTTTATGTGTTTCATGCATTGGCTACGTTATTTTAATACATGGAATTTTGGATCTTATTTTATGTTGTGGTTATGTGCTTATATGAGTTGTAGGATCTATGTGGTTATTTGAGTTGGTAGACTGATGTGTTATGTGTAGTATTAATTCTTATAAGTGTCATCATAGGAGGGAGTACATTGGTGAAAGGGAACATGTATAATTATGGAGGCCTACGTAATTATATATGTGCCACAACACCAATGGACTTTCAAGTATAATGGCATGAAAGAGAGTTAATACATGCTTGTTTATAATATATTGGACGTGGTAATATGTAGTAGTATTAATAAGTGTGAAAACACTTATCCTTTTACCACTTAATTATAATGATAACCAAGCCAAAACGTGTATTTTATGTCGTAAATATCGGAATTATGCGTGGTTTGTGTTTTTGTTGTGATTTAGGACCAAAAAGGAAAGAAAACACGGGCTTTCACGGGCTTTTATCAAAGAAAAAGACAAAAGGCGAAGTCAAAAGATCAAGAGTGCAAAAAGAACGAAAGTCCAAGGCCTATTTTGAAGATTTATCGAAGAAAAAGTCTAAAGACGAATGTTTAATGAAGTCGAAGAACCAAGTCTAATAAAAGAAGATAACTATAAGACTAGTTCAATCTATATCAACAAATCCCAAGACAACGTCGAGAAAGTCGAAGAATTTAAAAGACGAAAAGACGAGAAGAAAGAAGAAAGCATCGACACATGTTAATCCTCCTATAAATACCCTCCTAATGACACATTAGGAGGTGTTAGCTAATTTGACACATTAGTCTTTCCACTTTATTTTCATGCACTTTCATATTGTCAATTTACTTTATTGTCTTTAATTTTAAGTTATTTCCGAGTATGTTTTTTATTTTTGTTGTTGAATCTTTAATTTTAATCAAGTTTTTAATTAATCTCTCATTCTACCTCTCTTGTCTTGATTTAATCTTTATGCTTATTTTCTTATTGTCATGCTTATTTGATTGTTTGTTATGGTTTTATGTGTTTGATTGTGTTAGCTTATTGATTTTATAGCTTATTGTGTGCTTTTCTTAATTTTAATTAAGAGCTTTTAAAAGTTATTTTATAAAAAGTTGATTTTAAATATTTTAATTATTTAGTGTTTTTAAAAGTTTTTGAATTTTGGATTATTAGCTTTTTCTTAAACTTGATTTGGTTAAACTTTTAGATAAGTGCTTAATTGATTTTACCTTATTTTTAGATTTTGCTTATTTTTGTTTTAGTTCGGAATACTTTAAAACCCTAATATTCCGAACTAGTTGCATTTCATTTTTCCCGAATTAAGTGCTTATTCCCATTTCCCGAACTACATGCAATCCTGGATTCCGAACTAGAATCAGAAGCCCCTTATTCCGAATTAAGTGTAGGACCTCGATTCCGAATTAAGTACAAAGATGTGTATTTCGACTTGGGTATAGAACAATGTATTCCGAATTATGTCCTGGATTTATATTCCGAACTATGATCGTGATTCTGGATCCCGAATTGCTTGCTGAACCTAGATTCCGAACTGTGTTGTAAACCATATTCCGAACTAGATTATGAACTTACATTCCGAATTAGTTCTTGTACTCTGGATTCCGACATGCATGAAGGACTATGTATTCCGAACTGTGTTCATGATTGTGGATTCCGAATAAGGTTGGGATGGGCATATTCCGAACTAGGTTAAGCACTTACATTCCGAATTAGGTTTAGGATTTAGTTTTCCTGACTTATGTTTGTTTTGTTTTTTTAGCTGTCTAATTATTTTTTAAACTGTTTATTGTTCCCGCCATTGTCTTAAGTGTTATTTTTAATTGTTAATTTCTAGATTTATTTTAAGTTTACATTTTTTATTAAATTTTTAAAAAAAAATTCGTCAAGGTTTAATTTCTCGTCATTTAATAATTTACTTTTAAAGTCTTAATTTTGCACCATTTACTTTTTAATCATTTTTAGCTTTATTTACTGTACTATTTACTTTAAAGGTTTGCAATTTTATTTTAAACAACGACCAAATCTATTTCTTTTCCACCAAGAACAACTAAGTCACACTAAAAACCAGTAATCAATTCGAATCGAATCGAGACGAGACGATTAACTTTTCATACTTGGCAAAAACCAGTTATTAAAATGGCGCCACTGGCGGCACTTTTCGTGAAGATTAACGGTTTTCTGTGAGAGACGCGTTGGATTTTGGGATCCGTTCACTCGTGAACGTTATTCTTCGTGTCAAAAATTTTCAAAAATCCTAAAAATATAAAATTTTCAAAAATACAAAAACATTTATAACTCATAAAAAGCATTTGTTTTTCTAAATTTTTGCACCAAAAATATTTTATTTTTACAAGTAAATATATTTCTTGTATTTCTTTGGTATCTTTTTCTTTTGCAGGTGTATGCGTACTAGATCTTCATCTTATTTTGAGCCCGAGACTCTTGAAGACTTAGATATGGCTGGTGTGCACAACAATAATAACCTACCTCACCTCAACATGAATAATAACAACCATCTTCCTCAACCCGACCTTCGCACGATGGAGGAGCTTTGTCAACCAACAATGAATGGACGCGGAGGACCGATTGCGCCGATGCAAATCACGGCTCCAGAGTTTTCGTTGAAGCATCACATGATCCAACAAGTCCAAAATACTTGTCCATTTCACGGATTGCAGGATGATGATGCCAACAAACATCTCGACAAATTCATTACCGTAAATCAAAGCATGAAGTTGCCCGGTGTTACTATGGATTTTCTTCGCCTTCATCTATTTCCACACACTTTATCCCACCATGCCAAAAAATGGTTTGATCGTCTTCCAAAGAACTCAATTCATACATGGGACGAAATAACTCAACGATTTTTGTCGCGCTACTTTCCACCATCATGGTAACGAGCCTTCAGAATCAAATTAGTGGTTTCACGTAAGAACCTGATGAATCGCTTTTCGATGTTTGGGAATGTTATAATGTTTTGATCGACCGTTGTCCTAATCATAATATGCTCCCCGTCAACTTAGTTGATAAATGGTTTAACTTTTCGTGATCGTGATACAATTAACGCAGCCGCCGGTGGCACATTTATGAAAAGAAGACCCGAGGAGTGTAGAGAGCTTATAGAGAACATGACTACTCATCAAAAAATTAGGATTCATCCGCATATTCAAGGAATAACCCGAGAGTCAATGTTTCTTCTACTTTATCAAAACCCGAGATGACCGAACTCACCCGCATGATGACCGAAATGAACAAAAATCTCCAACTTATGGCTACGCATCCACTACAACAAGTTAAAGCTGTAGCACTTTCTTGTGAGACTTGCGGCGGTCCTCATTCATACACTGATTGCCCTTCTACTTATGACAATCCGGAAAATGTGTATGCGGCTCATGGTAACTATTCGACGTAAAGCTATCAAGCCCGACCTCAAGGTGATCGTAAATTGCTAAGTTATCGTTCCAACAACTTTCTTTCACCCAGTTTTTCTCCTCAAAACCACAACCCCAACAACTTCAATAGAAGCAATCCAAACCCAGTTCGAGCTTCTAATCCATATCACCCACCCGCTCAACAATCACCACCATTAATCAAGATGTTGAAACTTTCATGAGGACCCAAGGAGAGGTAGTTAAGAATCTTCAAAGCCAAATCATCAACTTGAAAGTAGATATCACTAAGAAAGGGAATGATATTCGAACCAAGCTTAGACATGATATGCAAACCTCTTTAAGCAATCAAACGAATGATTTGAAAAATATTATGGCTAGTTTCTTTCAAAGTAATCAACCCTCTACTTCGGGCTCTCTCCCTTCCAATACCGTCACCAACCCAAGAGCGAATGTGAGTGCTATTACTACACGCAGTGGAGCAACTTTAGTAGGACCATCTATCCCTCCCCGAGTTACAACATCTACACCTCCTCTACCACCATTTATCCCACCTACTTCCACGCCTAGTACTAGTTCTCCATTACCGTCTCAACATGCATGAAGAAGTACCCAAGAAACACCCTTCACCAACCCCACCTTCCACCTTTAAACCTTCAACATCTCAACCTTTACCTGCTACACCTACACCACCTAAACCCAATATCCCTTATCTGTCTCGGTTAGACAAGTGCAAACTGCTCACTAAAGAGGATGCTCAAGTTACTTCATTTATGAAGATGATCTCCCAAATGAAATTTAACATAAGCCTCACTGAAGCACTTGTACAAATGCCGAAATTTATGAAAGCATTCAAGGAATTGCTTAATAAGAAGGAGAAGATGGCCGAGTTTGTTAATACTCGATTGAATGAAAACTGTTCTGCAGTCCTTCTTAAAGAACTTCCGAAAAACTTGGAGATCCCGGTCGTTTTGTGCTACCATGTACTTTTAACCAAACCAAAGAATTTACTGCCTTAGCCGATCTCGGGGCAAGTATAAATTTGATACCTTTAAGTGTTTGGAAAAATTTAACATTACCCTATCTTACACCAACAAAGATGTCTCTTGAGCTAGCAAATCGAACTCTCGCTTACCTCGTTGGTATTGCCGAAGATGTGTTCGTTAGAGTTGGTACCTTCACTTTTCTGGTCTATTTTGTTGTTGTTGATTATGAAATGGACCCTCGTATTCCGTTAATACTTGGACGGCCATTCTTGAGAACCGGAAAAGCTATAGTCGATGTTGCCGAAGGTGAATTAATCTTAAGGGTCGGGGATGATGCACAAGTGTTTAAAATGAGTAAGATCACAAACAAATCTAATGGAAGAGAATCGGTGAATATGATTAATGTGCTTCAAGACGAGCTTGATACAACTACTTGTGAAAGTACAAAGCTTGATGATTTTTTCGTCTACAACAATCCTCTTTTCGATTCTTGTTATGATAATCCACTTTTCCAAGATGTTGTGGATGATTCTCTCTCCAATTCGGAACCCCCACCAATATATGATGCTCCACCAATCTATGATGATGATTCTAGTTCCTATATGGATGATTATGATGATTTTACTTCAGAGTATAAAGACATGCCAACATATGCTGATTTTGATGATGTTGATACTCTTTCAAGTGATTCTTCACATGATGACCTTGTTCCTACTTTTGATGAAGATCCTCCACCAACAATGCTTGATCCTACTTTGGATGACTACTCATTTGAGGAAGATTTTGCTACCTTTCTTAATACTTACTTCCCCAATGAGAATGATTCTCCTCCTTTGGACTTTAATTATGGTCTTTATCCTCCTTCGTATATGAAGAAACCCGTTTCAAAGGAGAAGAAGTCGGACGACACCGATATCCGTAGTACCTATGTCTTGACACCTCTTTATCCACCTTCTGAGGATGAGATTGTGAGATTTATGAGCGGATCTTCTTCAAGGTCTACTGAGCCTGAGTGTTATTTTCCCCTAAAAGAAAAGGTGTTCGATCCCGGTATTGCAACTTTTAAGCCATCTCAGTATCCATCTGATGAAATAAAAGGAAAGATTTTTGGAATTTATGGAGATATGCTTGCACTTCATCACACTCTCTACCACCGTGCTCAACAACTGCTTGAGGGAACCTTGCCCACTCTTCTTTGGTTTGCCTTGTTCACCTTAAGTTTGTGCTATTTGATGGACGAGAACCATGTATTTGACCCCGGTGGATGTTCTTCAAGCTTCTTACCATTCTAATCAAGGTCGATTCATGCTCACGACTCGGTGAACAAAAACAAGTGCTTCTCGGGAGGCAACCCGAGTATCTATCCTTTTTATCCGTTTTATAATAAGTGTAGGGGGAGACCCTAGTATGTGTTTGTTGTTTTTCCTTCTTATCATGTGCAGGGATTCGAGCTTTCAAAGATACATTCTTGATGACTTTTGACGACCCGTGATTTCGTGTACCCGTCTTTCCGATTCTATCCTAAACTTTTGATTCATTATTTTATCATTTATGTTAAAATAGGAATCACTTTAGTTGTCTCTTCCTTAGCAAGATTTAAACAAAGTGCACAATGTCCTTAGTGTAGGGGAGTTTACTTCCACATGCTTAAACATTGAGGACAATGTTTATAATAAGTGTAGAGGGGACTTCTATCGAAGTTAAGTGGGCTTTTCCTTGTATTTGTCCTCATTTTAAGCGAAAAATTGATTTTTCAACATTTTTCAAAATTTTTGATCTATTTTGGCCTAGTTGTAGTAACCTTTGTATAGTTATTTTCTTTCTTTGCTAGAATAAATTTTAATAAAGTGGTTTTAATTTTTGAACATTGTTAATCTTTTGACTCAACTTGAGTTTACTTATCTAAGTTTACTCTAGCTAGTATCCTTAACGTGTTTAAGTCAAGTTTTGCTAGGCTTTTATATAGGAAACTTTAAAACGCGAAAGTATTAACTCTTACGGGTTAAGAACAAGAACGTTTCGCAAGTTCCTATAATTGATAGAGTCAATTATAAGTTTGGTATTCTTTCATGAATTTATGTGAGTTGATTATAAGCTTTTTCTCCCGTCGCTTGTTAATAAATATATTTGCAATAAATAAGGTCGTACGATTTGAAAAGTTACTTAGGTTCTAGCACAAGATCGTTTAAAAGTTGCTTGGTATTAATTGGAGTTCATAGCCAAGGCATAACTTTTTGAAGCGGGATGCGAAGATTGGCGAGTCCGAAAAGGCCCTAACAAGGCATGAGGGCTACATTTTGTTGCTAAAGATCCAAAGTGATGTGAAGAATCATTTATCAAAAATCAATATGAAGGATCGAGACACACGACGAAAAGCAAATACTCCCCTAAAGATCATGGAGAAGTCTGTCCAAAAAGACCCTAGCAAGGTATGAGGATAAATAGATCCAAGTACTAAAAGGAGGCAGATCGTTGTATATCAAAATCCCAAATAAAGATTGGAGAAAAATGAAGAAGTCGTGGTTCAAATATGAAGAATCTCTCAAAAAGTTCAAGTGAAGAAATTCCTATTATGAAGAGAAGACCATTATTTCCTGAACGTCTCTCAAGATTTGATGTATGAAGTCAATGGCAAATATCGATCCGAGAAAGGTCTCAAATCGTGAAGCAAGTTATGCCAAGATATGAACTTTATGAGGTCCTGAGAAGCAGTTTTAAAATATTTTGTCCTTTAGCTAATTATTGATTAAATCGTCCTACTTTATTTTCAGCCTAAATAACTATCGAAATAAGTCAACAATGCATCCTCGTGATCACTCAAGACAACAATAAAATATAAGAGATACACCTAGGAATAAGGGAGTCTAAGTGAATAATTGGGCCACATGAGTTTGTGTTAGTTTGCTAACTTATAATCACAATGATCTCGTTTTTAAGCTTGGTTTGGGGAACGTGAAACTTGAGGATGATAAACATTCTTGACAATCTGAAGCTCTAAGGAAAGTCTTCGATTTCTTTACTTATTTTCTTCCTTCAAATGTTTTGTAATTTTCTATCTCTTTAAGTTTCCTTAATGTATTATGTTTAATAAAGGCCAAGGTAGGTTAATTATGATGGAAAATGTAAATTTTGCTTTGTAACTAATGCATTGCATGAGGGCATTGCAATGGTCAAGTGTAGGGGAATTAATAAGTGTGAAAACACTTATCCTTTTACCACTTAATTATAATGATAACCAAGCCAAAACGTGTATTTTATGTCGTAAATGTCGGAATTATGCGTGGTTTGTGTTTTTGTTGTGATTTAGGACCAAAATGTGAAAAGGAAAGAAAACACGGGCTTTCACGGGCTTTTATCGAAGTAAAAGACAAAAGACGAAGTCAATAGATCAAGAGTGCAAAAAGAACGAAAGTCCTAGGCCAATTCTGAAGATTTATCGAAGAAAAAGTCTAAAAACGGAAGTTTAATAAAGTCGAAGAACCAAGTCTAATAAATGAAGAAAATTATAAGACGAGTTCAATCTATATCGACAAATCCCAAGACAAAGTCGAGAAAGTCGAAGAATTTAAAAGACGAAAAGACGAGAAGAAAGAAGAAAGCATTGACACATGTTAATCCTCCTATAAATACCCTCCTAATGACACATTAGGAGGTTTTAGCTAATTTGACACATTAGTCTTTCCACTTTATTTTCATGCACTTTCATATTGTCAATTTACTTTATTGTCTTTAATTTTAAGTTATTTCCAAGTAAGTTTTTAATTTTTGTTGTTGAATCTTTAATTTTAATCATGTTTTAATTAATCTCTCATTCTACCTTTCTTGTCTTGATTTAATCTTTATGCTTCTTTTCTTATTGTCATGCTTATGTGATTGTTTGTTATGGTTTTATGTGTTTGATTGTGTTAGCTTATTGATTTTATAGATTACTGTGTGCTTTTCTTAATTTTAATTAAGAGTTTTTAAAAGTTATTTTATAAAAAGTTGATTTTAAATATTTTAATTATTTAGTGTTTTTAAAAGTTTTTAAATTTTGGCTTATTAGCATTTTCTTAAACTTGATTTGGTTAAACTTTTAGATAAGTGCTTAATTGGTTTTAGCTTATTTTTAGATTTTGCTTATATTTGTTTTAGTTCAGAATACTTTAAAACCCTAATATTCCGAACTAGTTGCATTTCATTTTTCCCCAATTAAGTGCTTATTCCCATTTCCCGAACAACATGCAATCCTTGATTCCGAATTAGAATCAGAAGCCCCTTATTCCAAATTAAGTGTAGGACTTCGATTCTGAAATAAGTACAAAGCTGTGTATTCCGACTTGGGTACAGAACAGTGTATTCCGAATTATGTCATGGATTTATATTCCGAACTATGATCGTGATTCTGGATCCCGAATTGCTTGCTGAACCTAGATTCTGAAATGTGTTGTAAACCATATTCCGAACTAGATTATGAACTTACATTCTGAATTAGTTCTTGCACTCTAGATTCCGAATTGCATAAGGACTATGTATTCCGAACTGTGTTCATGATTGTGGATTCCGAATTAGGTTGGGATGGGCATATTCTGAACTAGGTTAAGCACATACATTCCGAATTAGGTTTAGGATTTAGTTTTCCCGACTTATGTTTGTTTTGTTTTTTTTAGCTATCTAATTATTATTTAAACTGTTTATTGTTCCCGCCATTTTCTTAAGTGTTATTTTTAATTGTTAATTTTTAGATTTATTTTAAGATTACATTTTTTATTAAATTGTCAAATTTCTTTTTCGTCAAGCTTTAATTTCTCGTCATTTAATTAATTTACTTTTAAAGTCTTAATTTTGCACAATTTACATTTTAATCATTTTTAGCTTTATTACTGTACTATTTAATTTAAAGTTTTGCAATTTTATTTTAAACAACGACCAAATCTATTTCTTTTCCACCAAGAACAACTAAGTCACACTAATAACCAGTAATCAATTCGAATTGAATCGAGACGATAGGATTAACTTTTCATACTTGGCAAAAACCAGTTATTAAGTATGTATGCTATATGGAGTATTCTGAGCAGTGGATTGATGGATTTGAGTGTATGTATGCCTATGCCTATATATGTATAATTCCCTTCTATTTATTGATTGTATTCTAGGGATGGTTTGCTAGCTCGTTTCTCTTTGAGATGTTCAACTTCCGTTGTAGCGCATTTCTCGAGTTCCCCATTCACGTGTTTGTTTGTACGGGACTTTTGGTGTAGATAATATTAAGATAGATTAAGAACTTCTTTGTTCTTATTTGTTTGGGATGGCAATATCTTTTGTTTCGAGTCTTACATGGTAGAAAAAAAATTGAATTTACCAAGAGTTAAAATAGTTGTTGGTAGTCGGTGAAAAATAAGGGTAAAGTGTCAGAAGCATGTCTAAAATAATATAGTAATTAAGATACACTAATGATAAGGGTTAATGCATTAAGGCGTAAAAACAGTTAATTTGTTTGGGTTGTCTTGTGTCGGCTGTTTTGGGCAGTAGGTAATACCTTTAGTCGAGTTTCTTTTTTTAACATTAAGTTCAGAGAGTCTACTTTTCAAAAATGTAAGGTTCGTTGAAAATGGAGTTCGGGAAGGTCGTTAAACAATGTTTACAATAACACTGCGCTGTTCAGGATTAAATTTAAATTTCGGGAATTTGAGTCAAAATCTAACCAAACGGATGAGATAGCCAATGTAACACCCCCAAATTTATACAACTCAATACAGTGGAAGACTAGTTGGTGTTACGGGATAGCACATTACTCACATCATAGACAACGCATAAAAATCGCGTCGTATATTAATAAAGAATTTCCATTCATAAATATCAAATTTACATAGGTCCCAAGTCATTGTATTTAATACAGGTTTTACAAACATTTGAATGGAAAATATAGTTTAAGTACGGGCCATGAATTCTTGTCGTCTTCCCGAGAATTACCTCCAAGTACCTAAGATAAAACATGTTTAAAGAAAAGGTCAGCGATAACGCCGAGTGAATTCATAGAGTTTAATAAATTCCATCAATATAACTTTGGTATAAAAATTATTACAAAAAAATCATTTTGTACAAATCATTTTAATAGGCCATAAAATAGCCAAAGTCATTTTATACAAATCCTTATCGAAAATCATAATATAGGCATTTGCCTTAAAAATCATTATACGAGCCAATGTCGTAAAAACATCATACAATACGTCTTATGACGTTGTATGAAAATAAAAACCGTTATATAAATATGGTTATGAAAACCAAAACATGAACATAATATCAATAGTATGACCCTGTATTGCTAGTCAGGCAATACATCGTAATTCGGTGCGTCTAGTAGTATTTCGTTAGTTTGGATTATTATAAGCCGCATGACATTGTTACCTTACTAAACCAACAACGGGTAGCTAACCCGATACTCAATTTGCCCATCTAAAGTAGCGTTTCGTCACAAAGGTCACGCTATGGAAATCTTCTCATACATAAATTCGCTTACCAATCAATGTGGCTCGACGAGGATCAACCGTCAAGGCGCGAACTGGGGTGATCGTCCCCAAATAGTACTATTAAATGCATAAGCGTCTACCAAATCCCGGTAGTTCACAATTCATGCTAATGGGACTTTTAGTGACATAACCTAACTTTAATAATCCATTTAATTTCATCTATCGGGTTCTTTAATCATTTATCAGGTCATACAATCGGGTCATACAATCATTCGGGTCCAAATCAATAAACAAACAATCGGGATAAATGGTGTCCTATTTTATAAAAACTAACATGTTATCTCCCTTGCGGTTTTATAAAAATTTCATAAAAACATTTAAAAGAGTGCGAGGCTATGAACTCACGTTGGTGTGGGAAGATGGGTTATCGGCAATTCGGATGAACGGTACGTGCTTCAATCACGGAAACCTAGACAAATAATACTCGTCTTAGACTCATGTCCAATGACTTTATCAAAATAACAATTATGTATACATATGATGATTATATATATATATGATGATCAAGTGGGTTTACATATTCTCGTTTACTCATTTTAGTGTTTACGTATTGGTATCTTCTTACTAGTTTACTAGTTTTACCTATTTACACGTTTTAAGTCCAATAAGCTTATTATAAGTTATTTAACTTGTTTTAATCCATTTTGTACTTATATTATCGGTATTTAAACTTTACAAGTTGGGCCCAAATGGATTAAGCCCAATAAGTTCTTTTTATAAGAGTTTAACTTATTTAGTCCAATTATTAGTCCAATATGTTTACTTAGCTCGTTAATGTCCGTATGTCCTATAGTTCGGGTTTTATCGGTTTTACTTGTTATACATGTTTATATATCAGTATATAAGTTTTATAAAGTTCACATTAGACGGGTCCAACCGTCTAAGTTTTATTTAGCAAAAACGTTAATTTTATGGTAATAGCCGAAAAAGTTGTAAAAATCATGTTTATAGTTTTTATTACTTATAAAACTTAACAAGTTACCATTTTTATCAAATGTCCAATTATTTAACCTTTAACATATTTATATAAATAAAATTCATGAGTTAGTGGGTTTTAACTTTACATTTTATACAATATAATTTTGAGTGCTTATATAATAGTAATAAACATTAATTCTCAAAATCTGATTTTTATTTTCATGTTCACCAAAACTCCCATATCTAGAGTTATATATGGAGATATAAGCTCAAATTTTTATCACATAAACTACATGATATGTGCTCCATTTAACTCTTGTATAGCTACTGTTGAATCATCTTCTAAGTATTTTCTAAATATCATCCAAAACAGTAAACTCGGATTGGTACTCTAAACTTGTTTTGACCATATCTTACTCATTACAATGATTCCATTGCATGGCCAACTCTCACATGTGTACAAGACCCATATCTTACTGCAAATCCATTAATATATGCTATTTTATCAGTTCATGACATGTTTCTTTACTGTTTTATACAGCCAACAAATTTAAACAAGATTTTAGCCTTGTTTCTTATAGTCTTTCATCTTTTTAAGCATGTTTATCAACACCAAATCCCCACACAATATTTTTAATCATCATTCATCATCATATACATATACATAAGAAAAATAAATACAAGATTACATAATCAAAAATAACAAGAAGATGAGGAGGACAATCTTTATACCACCAAGTTGATGTAGGTTATGATTTGGACATGGATTTTGATGGAGAAACTTGTGCATAGCCAAGACCATATTCAAGACCACCAATCTTCATATACTCCTTGTGGAAAATCAGCCTCAAGACTCCATGGAAACTCCTCCATGGATGTTATAATCACCTCCAATCAATAGGGTTACAAAAGGGCTTCAACATGTGCAAGAATAACATAGGATTTCATGGTTGATTTTTGATCAAAATGATGTTTATGGTGTAGGAGTGGACGGCACAAATGGGAGAGTGAGGAGAGTTTTGGTGGTTTTTGCATGTAGCAAATGAAACTAGGTGTGTTGCTTGGTGGTTTTAGTTACATGTTAGCTTATTTCATAAGCTTCAATGACAAGTGTAACATTTGTTTAAAGAAACTTGACACCTAAGGGTGTTGTGGAGCTCATTCTTGCCGTCCATATAGTGGGGTGGGCAAGTGTAAAACTTGTCCCATCCCACTAATTTACGGGTACTCCTCGATTCTATTTTCCTCGATTTGCGTGCCCTCGGGTCGTTTTACGAAAAAACGTTTTTATAAATTATAAATCAACGGCACAAAACGAATCTAATAAAAATTGTTTCATCAAAAACGGAGTTCGAAAACGTAAATACGTAATCCTAAGGTTTCCGGTTTAGTCGTAAAAGACGTTAAATTAAAATCGTAAGTCCTAATCTCTTCTCGTAAATTTGTGAGTTTATGAACCAACAGAAATTTAAAACTCCAAAATAATATTCACGGATAAATTTATTTTCTGAAATGTCGGACTGTCACCAAGGACGGTGTATGTAAACGTAAGCACGTAACGTAGAATCCTCCGGTTTAGACGTAGTCGACGCTACTTCAAGAAGTAAATCCAAATTACTTCCCAAAAATAAGTGAGTTCATATTGTAACATTAAAATAATGTTTTCAAATAAATATGGAGAATAAAATATCGACCATAAATTGACGGATTGTCACAGCATTTACCCCTAAACAGGTTCTTTGTCCTCAAAGATCATCTTACTACTCGCTTCTCATAGAGTTAATGCCATGTGGGTATTTCCTCCACATTCGGTCTTTTCTCAAAAGTGTAATTCATTACAATACGCGAGTTTCATCAAACATAACTACGGGAATAAGATCAGGCTTAATGTTGACTTACTTTCTCTACCCATGATGTTCACGGGTTTTTGATGAATGCAACATTTCGCCAATCTAAGCTTTATTTAGAAGAATTCAGATTTTCGCTTGATAGATATTTCATCAAGTTCGATTTACGAAACATAATTCACGCAGCTCTTGAAGTCCTAGGGTAGATCCAGCTTATATGCCTTTCAAACCAATCTTTTACATCATCTCAATGGTCCCATACAACGGGGACTTATATCCCATGATTTGTCAAATAATTAATTCATTTTTCCAAGGTTAAAAATTGTGGCATAACTTCGCTACCCATCTGGCACTTCAAGATCTACATTTCATATTCACATAACCTCTTGCCCACTATCGGCAGTCAATAATCAGATCCTAATTTCAACAATCATTTCAGGTTTCGCGGGTCGAGTATTCTGCAAGGTTGGGTTCGCCATCATAGGAAACCTTAAACCTAAAAGACATGTCCAACTCACAATGGGTGTATGTCGGGTGTCTTTATCTCAACTCTTGCTTACAGATGCTCTAGTATAGATCTTAACAAGATTCGATCTCGATCCTAATGCGATAATTATCAATGATAATCTCTCCAAAGGAAAACGATTATACGGTCTATTACCAAAGGTCAATCATTCAAACATAAAACAACACTTATATTACTTTGTATCGTTACTTTACCTCGTCCCTTCGATTTGGGGTGGTATATAGTAATCTCATCAAGGTTCGTTCTCAATGATTTCTGAGCAAATCTTTAGAAATTCGACGCGAAGCGAGGATCTTGATAAAGATGTTCAATACAGGCATACTATGTTTACATAACTCTTTTGCATTTATCATTAACGGGAATGATATTAGCAGATTTGGTCAGTCTGTCGACGATGACCCAAATCGAATCAAATTCAGATGATGACCTTTGCAATAGCTAGACGTTTACTAATGTATGAGGCGATGTCTGCCTTCATAATTGCCATCAGTACAACTTTTTCAGACAAAGATATTTTTAGTCATAAATGACATAAATAGAATACTTATACTTAAACTTACAAGATTCCCAATATAACTACATCTCACAATCCTCCATATTTAGACAATCACAAGTGGCCTTTGAAACATTTAACGCTATTGGCTTCTCAATTTTAATGGTTCACACTAGCAGCGGACCCCTTTTTATTATCTATATTATCTTTTTACAATCATTGTTTATTTTTATATTGTTCGGCAAATTATTTTGCACAATCATTATTAAGGAACGTGTCCTAATTGGTTCTTTGTCTTTTATACATAATGTGTCAGTAATTACGTTCACTTTCCTAGATGGAATGATTATCGTGACCATATTTATTCGAAAATTCTTTCTTCACATTTTCTGACTTTTAGTTTCTTCTCAACTATCATTTTTATTCGTTTTACTCAATCCGTCGTCTAAAGCGTCGATAATTATTACAATTAATTAAATAATTATTAGATTTTTATGAAGCGTAAACGTAAAAGTTTTAAATTTCTTAGTTCGACCAATTATATAAAATGTTCAAAAATAAATTTGAATTTAATTATCAAGATTTTTGTTGATTTATCGAAAATATTAATAAGATTCGTAAATATTTGAAAAATCTTTGTTTATATTTTGGTCAAAGTTTTCTTAGTTGAAAAGCGTAAATTATCGTTTCAAATTTCAAGTAATAAGTTATATAGTTTCCTCAATTTCTTCTTAGGTTGTCTAGAAGTATACACGAACATTTACCCCTAAACGGAAGTTTAGTTAAATGGTTTGTGTATAAGGGAATAATCCCTTAAAATCCTTTGTTAAAACATTTGTCAAAACATATTTCCATTTTCTTTTTGTTATAACCCTAAGCCTAAATGGCTCTAATCTATGAAAAGTCAATATAGATTCCATTATCTATTAATCACATAGTCAAATAATGTAGAGATTTAAGTCTTAAATCACATGTTAATTATTCAAGGTACATGTTTTTATTGTTCGGCCAATTCAGGGCATATAAATAATTATTAACTCATTCTTATTCTTATAAACAAACATATGGTCCTTAATGATAACAAGCATGAATTTATCAAATTACAACATACACACTTGATTCACCAAATTCATGAATACTACATGTGTATTAGTCAATCCAAACGACATCACGTGAAACTCATAATGTCCATTACAAGTACCGGATGTAGTGATTGGAATAGATAATCTTCTTCGCGGACGTGAAGTTTATAATAACCATGCCGTGGATCAAATCTTTAAAACATACAGTAGAACCTTGTAAATGATCGAACAAATCTTCCATTTCGAGTTAGGGATATCGTTTTCGATTGTCAATTTACTCAGTTCACAGTAATCTATAAATATAAGGAATGATAACACCATAGCTCTTCATGATGACAGGCTTCGTATAATAAAATCTTTCTCCGACAACTCTCTTAGTTGTACGGTAATTCCTTTAATTTAGATGGTGTTGACGTACAGTGCACATGCCATAGGTGCAGCACCGGGAATATAATCAATACCAATTTCAACTTGCCTTAATGGCGAAAGTATAGGTAATTCACCAACAATACTTCCTAAAGTTTCAGATAACAGACACATCTTTTAATAAATTCATATTAGATTCTTCTAGATTATAATATCTATGACTAATTCACAACCATTTATTGTATAATTTCAAGTCAAAATGCCGGATATGGTCATTCACCAAGAATTATTTAGATCATTTTTTATAATCAACATCTTATCATTTAGGGGAATTCTACTCGAGTTCCCATCAATTAAGACAATGTCGTCATGTCATAATCATTCAATCCATTCTACGGGCACTATCAACTTTCCAGTTGCATTGCCGTTGATAAGATGTGAACTACTCAAAAGACTAATAATAACTCATAATGCTTCACAAATTCAAGGATATATGGAGACATAACTAACCTTAAAAGAGTAAGGTTAACGTATAATCTACGCGAGAGAATTTCAAATCAGATACAGACGAAAACATTTAATGAATATGAATATATCCCATGTTTTCATAATTTGAATACGCATTCGAAAGCTCCTCGGATCGTTACCCAGGTCATTCAAATGAAATCAAATCAAAAGAAATGTTAGGAACGTCGATACATCCAGTCGGGTATCAACACTCGATTATCAAATACTTTTCCTAAGAATCTCACTACGGGAGAATTGGACAAGAAAGAATTGTCAATTGCCAAATAGGACAATTTCACAGATGAATTAATTCGACTCAGAAGAGTAGATGGTACGGGAACATATGTAGGTGTCCCTATCAATATGTCCCTATTTTTCACTTCTTGCAGATCTCATAAATTTAATCTTTCACAATCTTCAAAGGATATGTAGTGTTTATTAATCAGCTTTATGGTGACTACTAATAAGCCTTGCATGGTCCATTCCAAATTGTATGTAGGCGCGCAACTATATACAATTTCAAGATTAACGATGCAATACTCAGTTTGTCAAAATTTTATCATCCATGTTTATAGTAAAAATCATTTTCATGCTTAATTCTTAGATAAGAATCAAGAATAAATTTACAAAGATTTTCTTTATTATGAAAACAATTAAGTTTTCCAAAGTGTTTTATAAACAACTTCATCTCGATAGTGATTATTTACAAATCTCATTTTGAATAATCCTTTTGGTGATGAGAATTCAATTTTTCTCAAGGAATACTGTTTTAACTTATAAAAACAATGAGTGATCTGCAAAAGAGTGATGAAAAGTTGTTCACCAAGAACTAACTTCAATATATCAAGAAATGAGCTTAGCCAAATAATCATGAGGTTCATGACTTCGATGTCACTCAGGAATACAAAGAGAATAATCCACAACGTAACTTAATTCAAGATGAGTACTTGTTCAATGGTTTCATTACGAATGCGAACATTAGGAAGAAGCAATAAAAGATAGATAACATCAATAAATGTAGAATTTAGCAATCAAAGGTAGTCTTTTCATTAATCACAAACAAGTAAAATTATACCGTAACACATTGCGTGTCACTATGTCATACAATTCTCAGAACTCATCCTACCAACTGATGTCTCAGTTAAGTTAGGGATTTTTAGAAGATACCATAATGAATGCTATCTGCAAGAGTCATTAGGTGTTCCACATGTCCCGGAAGATCCATCGGTCTCAATTCAGAAGAAGATTTCTTCAATTTATTTCTTGGACACTGGGCATCCTCATTAGTGGACAATGGCCTAGGAATAACCCTTAACACGAATCAACAATCATTTAAAACCTTATAATTCATTCACAGAACTTAACGACTTATATTAACAATCTCATATTCCATACGGGTTAAATTTTACTTTATTCAAGTTTTAACATATTTTATACTCAATTCGATATCCTACATCAATCTCCAATACTTTCAATCTTATTCTTCGGCCTTGTAAAGGCAATAAAAGCTCAATATGATCAACACTTAATTTCCGATCTTATATCTCTTACAACAACAATTATCAAATGAGTCACTAGTATGAGATGACTCATACATTCAACTAGACTTCTTGGAAAGGTACTAGTGGCATGAGGCTTTTGGGTAATGGTTCCAATGACAGCCTCAAGTGTAACATTCACCCTTTCTATTTCGATTTAAGAATTTGATGACAACGAATCATATTACATCTTTCTAGGTGGTAACGTTTTATAAAACTCCACTCTATAAGGAAAGATCGTCATGACATCGATATCAGATTTAATCTCGCCAATTCTTCTTCAGTATCACAATCAACTAATATCTACATTTCTACGAATATCAACCATTTGTTGGGATCATAAATATCCACAACTTGGTTTAGATCTAGGATAGCTAGAATTCCTAAGAGAATAGCTTCGATTAATTTACTAGGGAAGTTAGAGTTACTTGTGACAATCTACGTCGTATAAATACCTCGTATAAATATCAAAATAATCATCAAACAATCATGTAATCAAATTACATCATATATATATATAATTCAAGTTATATATATATTAAAATAACACTTCTCAGTCTGGCCTTGTCGGTAACTCGGGAATTCTTCGGCACCGTTATAGTCAAAAGATTTTTAGACATTTTGAGAAAAATGTTTATAGTTAAAAGATTTTGAAATGTTTATTCAAAACCTTGGTTTTTTTTAAAAATCTTTCGTTCTCTATAACGAGAGCTCTGATACCAAACTGTAACACCCCCAAATTCATACAACTCAATACAGCGGAAGACTAGTTGGTGTTACGGGATAACACATTACTCACATCATAGACAACGCATAAAAATCGCGTCGTATATTAATAAAGCATTTCCATTCATAAATATCAAATTTACATAGGTCCCAAGTCATTGTATTTAATACAGGTTTTACAAACATTTGAATGGAAAATATAGTTTAAGTGAGGGCCATGAATTCTTGTCGTCTTCCCGAGAATTACCTCCAAGTACCTGAGATAAAACATGTTAAAAGAAAAGGTCAGCGATAACGCCGAGTGAATTCATAAAGTTTAATAAATTCCATCAATATAACTTTGGTATAAAAATTATTACAAAAAAATCATTTTGTATAAATCATTTTAATAGGCCATAAAATAGCCAAAGTCATTTTATACAAATCCTTATCGAAAATCATAATATAGGCATTTTCCTTAAAAATCATTATACGAGCCAATGTCGTAAAAACATCATACAATACGTCTTATGAAGTTGTATGAAATAAAAACCGTTATATGAATATGGTTATGAAAACCAAAACATGAACATAATATCAATAGTATGACCCTGTATTGCTAGTCAGGCAATACATTGTAATTTGGTGCGTCTAGTAGTATTTTGTTAGTTTAGATTATTATAAGCCGCATGACATTGTTACCTTACTAAACCAACAACGGGTAGCTAACCCGATACTCAAATTGCCCATCTAAAGTAGCGTTTCGTAACAAAGGTCACACTATGGAAATCTTCTCATACATAAATTCGCTTACCAATCAATGTGGCACGACGGGGATCAACCGTCAAGGCGCGAACTGGGGTGATCGTCCCCAAATAGTACTATTAAATGCATAAGCGTCTACCAAATCCCGGTAGTTCACAATTCATGGTAATGGGACTTTTAGTGACATAATCTAACTTTAATAATCCATTTAATTTCATCTATCGGGTCCTTTAATCATTTATCGGGTCATACAATGGGGTCATACAATCATTCGGGTCCAAATCAATAAACAAACAATCGGGACAAATGGTGTCCTATTTTATAAAAAATAACATGTTATCTCCCTCGCGGGTTTATAAAACATTTCATAAAAACATTTAAAAGAGTGCGAGGCTATGAACTCACGTTGTTGTGGGAAGACGGGTTATCGGCAATTCGGATGAACGGTACGTGCTTCAATCACGGAATCCTAGACAAATAATACTCGTCTTAGACTCATGTCCAATGACTTTATCAAAATAACAATTATGTATACATATGATGATTATATATATATGATGATCAAGTGGGTTTACATATTCTCGTTTACTCATTTTAGTGTTTACGTATTGGTATCTTCTTACTAGTTTACTAGTTTTACCTATTTACACGTTTTAAGTCCAATAAGCTTATTATAAGTTATTTAACTTGTTTTAATCCATTTTGTACTTATATTATCAGTATTTAAACTTTACAAGTTGGGCCCAAATGGATTAAGCCCAATAAGTTCTTTTTATAAGAGTTTAACTTATTTAGTCCAATTATTAGTCCAATATGTTTACTTAGCTCGTTAATGTCCGTATGTCCTATAGTTCGGGTTTTATCGGTTTTACTTGTTATACATGTTTAAATATCAGTATATAAGTTTTATAAAGTTCACATTAGTCGGGTCCAACCGTCTAAGTTTTATTTAGCAAAAACGTTAATTTTACGGTAATAGCCGAAAAAGTCGTAAAAATCATTTTATAGTTTTTATTACTTATAAAACTTAACAAGTTACCATTTTTATAAAATGTCCACTTATTTAACCTTTAACATATTTATATAAATAAAGTTCATGAGTTAGTGGGTTTTAACTTTACATTTTATACAATATAATTTTGAGTTCTTATATAATAGTAATAAACATTAATTCTCAAAATCTGATTTTTATTTTCATGTTCACCAAAACTGTCATATCTAGAGTTCTATATGGAGATAGAAGCGCAATTTTTTTATCACATAAACTACATGATATTTGCTCCATTTAACTCTTCTATAGCTACTGTTGAATCATCTTCTAAGTATTTTCTAAAAATCGTCCAAAACAGTAAACTCAGATTGGTACTCTAAACTTGTTTTGACCATATCTTACTCATTACAATGATTCCATTGCATGGCAAACTCTCACATGTGTACAAGACCCATAGCTTATTGTAAATCCATTAATCTATGCTATTTTATCAGTTCATGACATGTTTCTTTACTGTTTTATACAGCCTACAAATTTAAACAAGATTTTAGCCTTGTTTCTTATAGTCTTTCATCTTTTTAAGCATGTTTATCAACACCAAATCCCCACATAATATTTTTAATCATCATTCATCATCATATACATATACATAAGAAAACGAAATACAAGATTACATAATCAAAAATAACAAGAAGATGAGGAGGACAATCTTTATACCACCAAGTTGATGTAGGTTATGATTTGGACATGGATTTTGATGGAGAAACTTGTGCATAGCCAAGACCATCTTCAAGACCACCAATATTCATATACTCCTTGTGGAAAATCAGCCTCAAGACTCCATGGAAACTCCTCCATGGATGTTATAATCACCTCCAATCAATAGGGTTTCAAAAGGGCTTCAACATGTGCAATAATAACATAGGATTTCATGGTTGATTTTTGATCAAAATGGTGTTTATGGTGTAGGAGTGGACGGCACAAATGGGAGAGTGAGGAGAGTTTTGGTGGTTTTTGCATGTAGAAAATGAAACTAGGTGTGTTGCTTGGTGGTTTTAGTTACATGTTAGCTTATTTCATAAGCTTCAATGACAAGTGTAACATTATTTAAAGAAACTTGACACCTAAGGGTGGTGTGGAGCTCATTCTTGCCGTCCATATAGTGGGGTGGGCAAGTGTAAAACTTGTCCCATCCCACTAATTTACGGGTACTCCTCGATTCTATTTTCCTCGATTTGCGTGCCCTCGGGTCGTTTTACGAAAAACGTTTTTATAAATTGTAAATACGTAATCCTAAGGTTTCCGGTTTAGTCGTAAAAGACGTTAAATTAAAATCGTAAGTCTTAATATCTTCTCGTAAATTTGTGAGTTTATGAACCAACACAAATTTAAAACTCCAAAATAATATTCACGGATAAATTTATTTTCTGAAATGTCGGACTGTCACCAAGGACGGTATGTAAACGTAAGCACGTAACGTAGAATCCTCCGGTTTAGACGTAGTCGACGCTACTTCAAGACGTAAATCCAAATTACTTCCGAAAAATAAGTGAGTTCATATTGTAACATTAAAATAATGTTTTCAAATAAATATTAAGAATAAAATATCGACCATAAATTGACGGATTGTCACAGCCAAATATTTTTTATTTGGGTTTATAATGTATATAAAAGGACTGGAGTATTTCAATAAAATTTATGGTGTTTAGGTCGGGCTTTTGGTGACAAACATTTAGCATGTACAGAAAATTACTTTTGGCGAAAACGACTTTTGGCATAGAGACCAAACGGAGGGGTTAAACGTGTAAGTAGAAAGCGAAATTTGTTGTTGGAGTTTTTAGGTCATAGAACAACATAAATTCAGTAGGATGGGAGTCAAGTGTGGTGTTAAGTTCGCTTCATGTTGTCATACTATGTTTCGGCTGTCGTTGGGTGCTTCTTGTGTCATTGGTCCGTTTCCATGGTTCGTTTGGAGTCGATACATGTTTATGTTTGAGTATCTTTTGGAGTCTCATGGTTTTGGTTCATATTTTTAAATTCGTTCACGGAAATTTCCGTTAGTTGTCTATGGGTTTGATCTGTTATCCGAAGTTGGGGGTCCTAAAATTTGTCGTGAACTTATATTCATTGGGAGCGTTGTTGTAGTCATACGGATGATCCAGTTATGTTCTTATGATAGAGATGAGCTGGGATAGAATTTGAGAGTTCTTTAGACCTTAGAATACGTGGTTATATTTTGATGAGTTTGATTTATTGCATTTATGAGTAAGACTGAAATTGGGGGTGACGGATTTAAACCCGTCGAGTTATGTGAGGGCTCCTAACTTGGTTTCAAGATAGTTCTTATTTGATGAGTTGCGAGATTTAGTTAGGTTGGTTACATAACTTTATGGTTTTAATAAGTTTCCTCGCAGACGGTTAAGGCTCATGTGTTGTTGGTTGAGATTATTTAGTATAAACTAAGTTCACGCCTGAACGTGAAGGTGTTATCAGGGATATGTATCCTCGTTTGTTTGCTGAGATTAAAGTTTGAGTTTGGGAGTAAATCTCGGGACGAGATTTCTATTAGGAGGGAGTGATGTGACAACCCTAAATTTTGAGATTTTCCATTTGTGACTGTTTGACTTTGATTATGTGCTAAAGGTGCGTTTATGTGTTATATGTTTGTGTTTGAGACTTTGACTTGGGTTCAGACATCATTTATGTAGTACGTCGTACGCTATATGATGATACGATGGGAATAATTCGTGCTCATGAGTTCCCATGGATGTTACTATGAAGTGATATGGCATTTTGAGGTCATTTTATGTGTATGTAAATAGCTATGGGTATTATAGTGTTATTTTACTTGTCGCGTGTACGTATTTAATATTTTAACCCCCCCCAATTTCGGGTCATATCAGCGGAAGGGTCATTGGGTGTTACTATCATGGTTCAATCTCAATATCATAGAAAACGGCTCAAACGAGTCGTTTTGTTAAAACATACATCCATTCATTTATTTAAAGATAAAACAGTTCACACACGGTCCCAAATAGTTTTAAAGTTTACACAACCAACCCAACGATAAAAGTTTCTTTGAATGAACATAGTTTAGAAAAGCGGGCCAAAACATTTTAATTAAGCAAGCTGCATGAAACCGTCTTCCTTGAGTGCCTTCTTCATGGACCTGAGATAAAACATGCTATAAAGTCAACAGAAATGCTGAGTGAATCTATAGAGTTTAAATTAAGTAAACGAACACAAGTATTCTGAATAAACCTTCCGTGGTTGACAATCATGTGGATCGGACATAATTATCGTTGTTATTTCATAAGTCTCGTGACATTGAACGTTAACATACATTATTTCAGCCCAACACACCTAGCCAAGTGCGTATATTTCTCTTATACAATTGCATCCGATGTTTCATTACTGGTGCATCACAACACTACGCGATAGCTAGTCGTGACCGGACTTGGTGTCACCCCGATAGATCTATCCATAGTATTAGCGTTCCTTTCGATATATGGAGACATAACTTTCCAGTTGCATTGCCGTTGATAAGATGTGAACTTCTAAAAAGACTAATAATAACTCATAATGCTTCACAAATTCAAGGATATATGGAGACATAACTAACCTTAAAAGAGTAAGGTTAACGCATAATCTACGCCAGAGAATTTCAAATCAGATACAGACGAAAACATTTAATGAATATGAATATATCACATGTTTTCATAATTTGAGTACGCATTCGAAAGCTCCTCGGATCGTTACCCAGGTCATTCAAATGAAATCAAATCAAAAGAAATGATAGGAACGTCGATACATCCAGTCGGGTATCAACACTCGATAATCAAATACTTTTCCTAAGAATCTCACTACGGGAGAATTAGACAAGAAAGAATTGTCAATTGCCAAATAGGACAATTTCACAGATGAATAAATTCGACTCAGAAGAGTAGATGGTACGGGAACATATGTAGGTGTCCCTATCAATATGTCCCTATTTTTCACTTCTTGCACATCTCATAAATTTAATCTTTCACAATCTTCAAAGGATATGTAGTGTTTATTAATCAGTTTTATGGTGACTACTAATCAGCCTTGCATGGTCCATTCCAAATTGTATGTAGGCGCGCAACTATATACAATTTCAAGATTAACGATGCAATACTCAGTTAGTCAAAATTTTATCATCCATGTTTATAGTAAAAATCATTTTCATGCTTAATTCTTAGATAAGAATCAAGAATAAATTTACAAAGATTTTCTTTACTATGAAAACAATTAAGTTTTCCAAAGTGTTTTATAAACAACTTCATCTCGATAGTGATTATTTACAAATCTCATTTTGAATAATCCTTTTGGTGATGAGAATTCAATTTTTCTCAAGGAATACTGTTTTAACTTATAAAAACAATGAGTGATCTGCAAAAGAGTGATGAAAAGTTGTTCACCAAGAACTAACTTCAATATATCAAGAAATGAGCTTAGCCAAATAATCATGAGGTTCATGACTTCGATGGCACTCAGGAATACAAAGAGAATAATCCACAACGTAACTTAATTCAAGATGAGTACTTGTTCAATGGTTTCATTACTAATGCGAACATTAGGAAGAAGCAATAAAAGATAGATAACATCAATACATGTAGAATTTTGCAATCAAAGGTAGTCTTTTCATTAATCACAAACAAGTCAAATTGTACCGTAACACATTGCGTGTCACTATGTCATACAATTCTCAGAACTCATCCTACCAACTGATGTCTCAGTTAAGTTAGGGATTTTTAGAAGATACCATAATGAATGCTAATCTACAAGATTCATTAGGTGTTCCACATGTCCCGGAAGATCCATCGGTCTCAATTCAGAAGAAGATTTCTTCAATTTATTTCTTGGACACTGGGCATCCTCATTAGTGGACAATGGCCTAGGAATAACCCTTAACACGAATCAACAATCATTTAAAACCTTATAATTCATTCACAGAACTTAACGACTTATATTAACAATCTCATATTCCATAAGGGTTAAATTTTACTTTATTCAAGTTTTAACAAATTTTATACTCAATTCGATATCCTACCTCAATCTCCAATACTTTCAATCTTATTCTTCGACCTTGTAAAGGCAATAAAAGCTCAATATGATCAACACTTAATTTCCGATCTTATATCTCTTACAACAACAATTATCAAATGAGTCACTAGTATGAGATGACTCATACATTCAACTAGACTTCTTGGAAAGGTACTAGTGGCATGAGGCTTTTGGGTAATGGTTCCAATGACAGCCTCAAGTGCAACATTCACCCTTTCGATTTCGATTTAAGAATTGGATGACAACGAATCATATGACATCTTTCTAGGTGGTAACGTTTTATAAAACTCCACTCTATAAGGAAAGATCGTCATGACATCGATATCAGATTTAATCTCGCCAATTCTTCTTCAGTATCACAATCAACTAATATCTACATTTCTACGAATATCAACCATTTGTTGGGATCATAAATATCCACAACTTGGTTTAGATCTAGGATAGCTAGAATTCCTACGAGAATAGCTTCGATTAATTTACTAGGGAAGTTAGGGTTACTTGTGACAATCTACGTCGTATAAATACCTCGTATAAATATCAAAATAATCGTCAAACAATCATGTAATCAAATTACTTCATATATATATATATATATATATATATATATATATATATATATATATATATATATATATATATATATATATATATATATATATATATATATATATATATATATATATATATATATATATATATATATATATATATATATATATATATATATATATATATATAATTCAAGTTATATATATATTAAAATAACACTTCTCAGTCTGGCCTTGTCGGTAACTCGGGCATTCTTCGGCACCGTTATAGTCAAAAGATTTTTAGACATTTTGAGAAAAATGTTTATAGTTAAAATATTTTGAAATGTTTTATTCAAAACCTTGGTTTTTTTTTAAAATCTTTCGTTCTCTATAACGAGAGCTCTGATAACAAACTGTAACACCCCCAAATTTATACAACTCAATACAGCGGAAGACTAGTTGGTGTTACGGGATAACACATTACTCACATCATAGACAACGCATAAAAATCGCGTCGTATATTAATAAAGCATTTCCATTCATAAATATCAAATTTACATAGGTCCCAAGTCATTATATTTAATACAGGTTTTACAAACATTTGAATGGAAAATATAGTTTAAGTGCGGGCCATGAATTCTTGTCGTCTTCCCGAGAATTACCTCCAAGTAACTGAGATAAAACATGTTAAAAGAAAAGGTCAGCGATAACGCCGAGTGAATTCATAGAGTTTAATAAATTCCATCAATATAACTTTGGTATAAAAAAAAAAAAAATCATTTTGTACAAATCATTTTAATAGGCCATAAAATAGCCAAAGTCATTTTATACAAATCCTTATCGAAAATCATAATATAGGCATTTGCCTTAAAAATCATTATACGAGCCAATGTCGTAAAAACATCATACAATACGTCTTATGACGTTGTATGAAAATAAAAACCGTTATATGAATATGGTTATGAAAACCAAAACATGAACATAATATCAATAGTATGACCCTGTATTGCTAGTCAGGCAATACATCGTAATTCGGTGCGTCTAGTAGTATTTTGTTAGTTTGGATTATTATAAGCCGCATGACATTGTTACCTTACTAATCCAACAACGGGTAGCTAACCCGATACTCAATTTGCCCATCTAAAGTAGCGTGTCGTCACGAAGGTCACGCTATGGAAATCTTCTCATACATAATTTCGCTTACCAATCAATGTGGCACGACGGGGATCAACCGTCAAGGCGCGAACTAGGGTGATCGTCCCCGAATAGTACTATTAAATGCATAAGCGTCTACCAAATCCCGGTAGTTCACAATTCATGCTAATGGGAATTTTAGTGACATAATCTAACTTTAATAATCCATTTAATTTCATCTATCGGGTCCTTTAATCATTTATCGGGTCATACAATCGGGTCATACAATCATTCGGGTCCAAATCAATAAACAAACAATCGGGACAAATGGTGTCCTATTTTATAAAAACTAACATGTTATCTCCCTCGCGGGTTTATAAAACATTTCATAAAAACATTTAAAAGAGTGCGAGGCTATGAACTCACGTTGGTGTGGGAAGACGGGTTATCGGCAATTCGGATGAACGATACGTGCTTCAATCACGGAAACCTAAAAAAATAATACTCGTCTTAGACTCATGTCCAATGACTTTATCAAAATACAATTATGTATACATATGATGATTATATATATATGATGATCAAGTGGGTTTACATATTCTCGTTTACTCATTTTAGTGTTTACGTATTGGTATCTTCTTACTACTTTACTAGTTTTACCTATTTACACGTTTTAAGTCCAATAAGCTTATTATAAGTTATTTAACTTGTTTTAATCCATTTTGTACTTATATTATCAGTATTTAAACTTTACAAGTTGGGCCCAAATAGATTAATCCCAATAAGTTCTTTTTATAAGAGTTTAACTTATTTAGTCCAATTATTAGTCCAATATGTTTACTTAGCTCGTTAATGTCCGTATGTCCTATAGTTCGGGTTTTATCGGTTTTACTTGTTATACATGTTTATATATCAGTATATAAGTTTTAGAAAGTTTACATTAGACGGGTTCAACCGTCTAAGTTTTATTTAGCAAAAACGTTAATTTTACGGTAATAGCCGAAAAAGTCGTAAAAATCATGTTTATAGTTTTTATTACTTATAAAACTTAACTAGTTACCATTTTTATAAAATGTCCACTTATTTAACCTTTCACATATTTATATAAATAAAATTCATGAGTTAGTGGGTTTTAACTTTACATTTTATACAATATAATTTTGAGTGCTTATATAATAGTAATAAACATTAATTCTCAAAATCTGATTTTTATTTTCATGTTCACCAAAACTGCCATATCTAGAGTTCTATATGGAGATAGAAGCTCAAATTTTTATCACATAAACTACATGATATGTGCTCCATTTAACTCTCCTATAACTACTGTTGAATCATCTTCTAAGTATTTTCTAAAAATCGTCCAAAACAGTAAACTCAGATTGGTACTCTAAACTTGTTTTGACCAAATCTTACTCATTACAATGATTCCATTGCATGGCCAACTCTCACATGTGTACAAGACCCATAGCTTACTGTAAATCCACTAATCTATGCTATTTTATCAGTTCATGACATGTTTCTTTACTGTTTTATACAGACAACAAATTTAAACAAGATTTTAGCCTTGTTTCTTATAGTCTTTCATCTTTTTAAGCATGTTTATCAACACCAAATCCCCACACAATATTTTTAATCATCATTCATCATCATATACATATGAATAAGAAAAAGAAATACAAGATTACATAATCAAAAATAACAAGAAGATGAGGAGGACAATCTTTATACCACCAAGTTGATGTAGGTTATGATTTGGACATGGATTTTGATGGAGAAACTTGTGCATAGCCAAGACCATCTTAAAGACCACCAATCTTCATATACTCCTTTTGGAAAATCAGCCTCAAGACTCCATGGAAACTCCTCCATGTATGTTATAATCACCTCCAATCAATAGGGTTTCAAAAGGGCTTCAACATGTGCAAGAATAACATACGATTTCATGGTTGATTTTTGATCAAAATGGTGTTTATGGTGTAGGAGTGGACGGCACAAATGGGAGAGTGAGGAGAGTATTGGTGGTTTTTGCATGTAGCAAATGAAACTAGGTGTGTTGCTTGGTGGTTTTAGTTACATGTTAGCTTATTTCATAAGCTTCAATGACAAGTGTAACATTTGTTTAAAGAAACTTGACACCTAAGGGTGTTGTGGAGCTCATTCTTGCCGTCCATATAGTGGGGTGGGCAAGTGTAAAACTTGTCCCATCCCACTAATTTACGGGTACTCCTCGATTCTATTTTCCTTGATTTGCGTGCCCTCGGGTCGTTTTACGAAAAACGTTTTTATAAATTATAAATCAACGGCACAAAACGAATCTAATAAAAATTGTTTCATCAAAAACGGAGTTCGAAAACGTAAATACGTAATCCTAAGGTTTCCGGTTTAGTCGTAAAAGACGTTAAATTAAAATCGAAGTCCTAATCTCTTCTCGTAAATTTGTGAGTTTATGAACCAACAAAAATTTAAAACTCCACAATAATATTCACGGATAAATTTATTTTCTGAAATGTCGGACTGTCACCAAGGACGGTGTATGTAAACGTAAGCACGTAACGTAGAATCCTCCGGTTTAGACGTAGTCGACGCTACTTCAAGACGTAAATCCAAATTACTTCCTAAAATGAAGTGAGTTCATATTGTAACATTAAAATAATGTTTTCAAATAAATATTGAGAATAAAATATCGACCATAAATTGACGGATTGTCACAGCCAAATATTTTTTATTTGGGTTTATAATGTATATAAAAGGACTGGAGTATTTCAATAAAATTTATGGTGTTTAGGTCGGGCTTTTGGTGATAAACATTTAGCATGTACAGAAAATTACTTTTGGTGAAAACGACTTTTGGCATAGAGACCAAACGGAGGGGTTAAACGTGTAAGTAGAAAGCGAAATTTGTTGTTGAAGTTTTTAGGTCATTGAACAACATAAATTCAGTAGGATGGGAGTCAAGTGTGGTGTTAAGTTCGTTTCATGTTGTCATACTACGTTTCGGCTGTCGTTGGGTGCTTCTTGTGTCATTGGTCCGTTTCCATGGTTCGATTGGAGTCGATACATGTTTATGTTTGAGTATCTTTTGGAGTCTCATGGTTTTGGTTCATATTTTTAAATTCGTTCACGGAAACTTCCGTTAGTTGTCTATGGGTTTGATCCGTTATCCGAAGTTGGGGGTCCTAAAATTTGTCGTGAACTTATATTCATTGGGAGCGTTGTTGTAGTCATACGGATGATCCAGTTACGTTCTTATGATAGAGATGAGCTGGGATAGAATTTGAGAGTTCTTTAGACCTTAGAATACGTGGTTATATTTTGATGAGTTTTGATTTATGACATTTATGAGTAAGACTGAAATCGGGGTGACGACTTTAAACCCGTCGAGTTATGTGAGGGCTCCTAACTTGGTTTCAAGGCAGTTCTTGTTTGATGAGTTACAAGATTTAGTTAGGTTTGTTACATAACTTTATGGTTTTAATAAGTTTCTTAGCAGACGGTTAAGGCTGATGTGTTGTTGGTTGAGATTATTTAGTATAAACTAAGTTCACGCCTGAACGTGAAGGTGTTATCAGGGATATGTATCCTCGTTTGTTTGCTGAGATGTGAACTTCTCAAAAGACTAATAATAACTCATAATCCTTCACAAATTCAAGGATATATGGAGACATAACTAACCTTAAAAGAGTAAGATTAACGCATAAACTACGCGAGAGAATTTCAAATCAGATACAAACGAAAACATTTAATGAATATGAATATATCCCATGTTTTCATAATTTGAGTACGCATTCGAAAGCTCCTCGGACCGTTACCCAGGTCATTCAAATGAAATCAAATCAAAAGAAATGATAGGAACGTCGATACATCCAGTCGGGTATCAACACTCGATAATCAAATACTTTTCCTAAGAATCTCACTACGGGAGAATTGGACAAGAAAGAATTGTCAATTGCCAAATAGGACAATTTCACGGATGAATAAATTCGACTTGGAAGAGTAGATGGTACGGGAACATATGTAGGTGTCCCTATCCATATGTCCCTATTTTTCACTTCTTGCAGATCTCATAAATTTAATCTTTCACAATCTTCAAAGGATATATAGTGTTTATTAATCAGTTTTATGGTGACTACTAATCAGCCTTGCATGGTCCATTCCAAATTGTATGTAGGCGCGCAACTATATACAATTTCAAGATTAACGATGCAATACTCAGTTCGTCAAAATTTTATCATCCATGTTTATAGTAAAAATCATTTTCATGCTTAATTCTTAGATAAGAATCAAGAATAAATTTACAAAGATTTTCTTTATTATGAAAACAATTAAGTTTTCCAAAGTGTTTTATAAACAACTTCATCTTGATAGTGATTATTTACAAATCTCATTTTGAATAATCCTTTTGGTGATGAGAATTCAATTTTCTCAAGGAATACTGTTTTAACTTATAAAAACAATGAGTGATCTGCAAAAGAGTGATAAAAAGTTGTTCACCAAGAACTAACTTCAATATATCAAGAAATGAGCTTAGCCAAATAATCATGAGGTTCATGACTTCGATGGCACTCAGGAATACAAAGAGAATAATCCACAACGTACCTTAATTCAAGATGAGTACTTGTTCAATGGTTTCATTACTAATGCGAACATTAGGAAGAAGCAATAAAAGATAGATAACATCAATACATGTAGAATTTAGCAATCAAAGGTAGTCTTTTCATTAATCACAAACAAGTCAAATTGTACCGTAACACATGGCGTGTCACTATGTCATACAATTCTCAGAACTCATCCTACCAACTGATGTCTCAGTTAAGTTAGGGATTTTTAGAAGATACCATAATGAATGCTAATCTACAAGATTCATTAGGTGTTCCACATGTCCAGGAAGATCCATCGGTCTCAATTTAGAAGAAGATTTCTTCAATTTATTTCTTGGACACTGGACATCCTCATTAGTGGACAATGGCCTAAGAATAACCCTTAAAACGAATCAACAATCATTTAAAACCTTATAATTCATTCACAGAACTTAACGACTTATATTAACAATCTCATATTCCATACGGGTTAAATTTTACTTTATTCAAGTTTTAACAAATTTTATACTCAATTCGATATCCTACCTCAATCTCCAATACTTTCAATCTTATTCTTAGGCCTTGTAAAGGCAATAAAAGCTCAATATTATCAACACTTAATTTCCGATCCTATATCTCTTACAACAACAATTATCAAATGAGTCACTAGTATGAGATGACTCATACATTCAACTAGACTTCTTGGAAAGGTACTAGTGGCATGAGGCTTTTGGGTAATGGTTCCAATGACAGCCTCAAGTGCAACATTCACCCTTTCGATTTCGATTTAAGAATTGGATGACAACGAATCATATGACATCTTTCTAGGTGGTAACGTTTTATAAAACTCCACTCTATAAGGAAAGATCGTCATGACATCGATATCAGATTTAATCTCGCCAATTCTTCTTCAGTATCACAATCAACTAATATCTACATTTCTACGAATATCAACCATTTGTTGGGATCATAAATATCCACAACTTGGTTTAGATCTAGGATAGCTAGAATTCCTACGAGAATAGCTTCGATTAATTTACTAGGTAAGTTAGGGTTACTTGTGACAATCTACGTCGTATAAATACCTCGTATAAATATCAAAATAATCATCAAACAATCATGTAATCAAATTACATCATATATATATATATATAATTCAAGTTATATATATATTAAAATAACACTTCTCAGTCTGGCCTTGTCGGTAACTCGGGAATTCTTCGATACCGTTATAGTCAAAAGATTTTTAGACATTTTGAGAAAAATGTTTATAGTTAAAAGATTTTGAAATTTTTTATTCAAAACCTTGGTTTTTTTAAAAATCTTTCGTTCTCTATAACGAGAGCTCTGATAGCAAACTGTAACACCCCCAAATTTATACAACTCAATACAGCGGAAGACTAGTTGGTGTTACGGGATAGCACATTACTCACATCATAGACAACGCATAAAAATCGCGTCGTATATTAATAAAGCATTTCCATTCATAAATATCAAATTTACATAGGTCCCAAGTCATTGTATTTAATAAAGGTTTTACAAACATTTGAATGGAAAATATAGTTTAAGTGCGGGCCATGAATTCTTGTCGTCTTCCCGAGAATTACCTCCAAGTACCTGAGATATAACATGTTAAAAGAAAAGGTCAGCGATAACGCCGAGTGAATTCATAAAGTTTAATAAATTCCATCAATATAACTTTGGTATAAAAATTATTACAAAAAAATCATTTTGTACAAATCATTTTAATAGTCCATAAAATAGCCAAAGTCATTTTATACAAATCCTTATCGAAAATCATAATATAGGCATTTGCCTTAAAAATCATTATACGAGCCAATGTCGTAAAAAAATCATTATATGAGCCAATGCCGTTGATAAGATGTGAACTTCTCAAAAGACTAAAAATAACTCATAATCCTTCACAAATTCAAGGATATATGGAGACATAACTAACCTTAAAAGAGTAAGGTTAACGCATAATCTACGCGAGAGAATTTCAAATCAGATACAGACGAAAACATTTAATGAATATGAATATATCCCATGTTTTCATAATTTGAGTACGCATTCGAAAGCTCCTCGGACCGTTACCCAGGTCATTCAAATGAAATCAAATCAAAAGAAATGATAGGAACGTCGATACATCCAGTCGGGTATCAACACTCGATAATCAAATACTTTTCCTAAGAATCTCACTACGGGAGAATTGGACAAGAAAGAATTGTCAATTGCCAAATAGGACAATTTCACAGATGAATAAATTCAACTTAGAAGAGTAGATGGTACGGGAACATATGTAGGTGTCCCTATCAATATGTCCCTATTTTTCACTTCTTGCAGATCTCATAATTTTATTCTTTCACAATCTTCAAAGGATATGTAGTGTTTATTAAGCAGTTTATGGTGACTACTAATCAGCCTTGCATGGTCCATTCCAAATTGTATGTAGGCGCGCAACTATATAAAATTACAAGATTAACGATGCAATTCTCAGTTCGTCAAAATTTTATCATCCATGTTTATAGTAAAAATCATTTTCATGCTTAATTCTTAGATAAGAATCAAGAATAAATTTACAAAGATTTTCTTTATTATGAAAACAATTAAGTTTTCCAAAGTGTTTTATAAACAACTTCATCTCGATAGTGATTATTTACAATTCTCATTTTGAATAATCCTTTTGGTGATGAGAATTCAATTTTTCTCAAGGAATACTGTTTTAACTTATAAAAACAATGAGTGATCTGCAAAAGAGTGATGAGAAGTTGTTCACCAAGAACTAACTTCAATATATCAAGAAATGAGCTTAGCCAAATAATCATGAGGTTCATGACTTCGATGGCACTCAGGAATACAAAGAGAATAATCCACAACGTAACTTAATTCAAGATGAGTACTTGTTCAATGGTTTCATTACTAATGCGAACATTAGGAAGAAGCAATAAAAGATAGATAACATCAATACATGTAGAATTTAGCAATCAAAGGTAGTCTTTTCATTAATCACAAACAAGTCAAACTGTACCGTAACACATTACGTGTCACTATGTCATACAATTCTCAGAACTCATCCTACCAACTGATGTCTCAGTTAAGTTAGGGATTTTTAGAAGATACCATAATGAATGCTAATCTACAAGAGTCATTAGGTGTTCCACATGTCCCGGAAGATCCTTCGGTCTCAATTCAGAAGAAGATTTTTTCAATTTATTTCTTGGACACTGGGCATCCTCATTAGTGGACAATGGCCTTGGAATAACCCTTAACACGAATCATATTAACAATCTCATATTCCATACGGGTTAAATTTTACTTTATTCAAGTTTTAACAAATTTTATACTCAATTCGATATCCTACCTCAATCTCCAATACTTTCAATCTTATTCTTCGGCCTTGTAAAGGCAATAAAAGCTCAATATGATCAACACTTAATTTCCGATCCTATATCTCTTACAACAAAAATTATCAAATGAGTCACTAGTATGAGATGACTCATACATTCGACTAGACTTCTTGGAAAGGTACTAGTGGCATGAGGCTTTTGGGTAATGGTTCCAATGACAGCCTCAAGTGCAACATTCACCCTTTCGATTTCGATTTAAGAATTGGATGACAGCGAATCATATGACATCTTTCTAGGTGGTAACGTTTTATAAAACTCCACTCTATAAGGAAAGATCGTCATGACATCGGTATCAGATTTAATCTCGCCAATTCTTCTTCAGTATCACAATCAACTAATATCTACATTTCTAAGAATATCAACCATTTGTTGGGATCATAAATATCCACAACTTGGTTTAGATCTAGGATAGCTAGAATTCCTACGAGAATAGCTTCGATTAATTTACTAGGGAATTTAGGGTTACTTGTGACAATCTACGTCGTATAAATACCTCGTATAAATATCAAAATAATCATCAAACAATCATGTAATCAAATTACATCATATATATATATATAATTCAAGTTATATATATATATATTAAAATAACACTTCTCAGTCTGGCCTTGTCGGTAACTCGGGAATTCTTCGGCACCGTTATAGTCAAAAGATTTTTAGACATTTTGAGAAAAATGTTTATAGTTAAAAGATTTTGAAATGTTTTATTCAAAACCTTGGTTTTTTTTAAAAAATCTTTCGTTCTCTATAACGATTGCTCTAATACCAAACTGTAACACCCCCAAATTTATACAACTCAATACAGCGGAAGACAAGTTGGTGTTACGGGATAGCACATTACTCACATCATAGACAACGCATAAAAATCGCGTCGTATATTAATAAAGCATTTCCATTCATAAATATCAAATTTACATAGGTCCCAAGTCATTGTATTTAATACAGGTTTTACAAACATTTGAATGGAGAATATAGTTTAAGTGCGGGCCATGAATTCTTATCGTCTTCCCGAGAATTACCTCCAAGTACCCTGAGATAAAACATGTTAAAAGAAAAGGTCAGCGATAACGCCGAGTGAATTCATAGAGTTTAATAAATTCCATCAATATAACTTTGGTATAAAAATTATTACAAAAAAATCATTTTGTACAAATCATTTTAATAGGCCATAAAATAGCCAAAGTCATTTTATACAAATCCTTATCGAAAATCATAATATAGGCATTTGCCTTAAAAATCATTATACGAGCCAATGTCGTAAAAACATCATACAATACGTCTTATGACGTTGTATGAAAATAAAAACCGTTATATGAATATGGTTATGAAAACCAAAACATGAACATAATATCAATAGTATGACCCTGTATTGCTAGTCAGGCAATACATCGTAATTCAGTGCGTCTAGTAGTATTTTGTTAGTTTGGATTATTATAAGCCGCATGACATTGTTACCTTACTAAACCAAAAACGGGTAGCTAACCCGATACTCAATTTGCCCATCTAAAGTAGCGTGTCGTCACAAATGTCACGCTATTGAAATCTTCTCATACATAAATTCGCTTACCAATCAATGTGGCACGACGGGGATCAACCGTCAAGGCGCGAACTGGGGTGATCGTCCCCAAATAGTACTATTAAATGCATAAGCGTCTACCAAATCCCGGTAGTTCACAATTCATGCTAATGGGACTTTTAGTGACATAATCTAACTTTAATAATCCATTTAATTTCATCTATCGGGTCCTTTAATCATTTATCGGGTCATACAATCGGGTCATACAATCATTCGGGTCCAAATCAATAAACAAACAATCGGGACAAATGGTGTCCTATTTTATAAAAACTAACATGTTATCTCCCTCGCGGGTTTATAAAACATTTCATAAAAACATTTAAAAGAGTGCGAGGCTATGAACTCACGTTGGTGTGGGAAGACGGGTTATCGGTAATTCGGATGAACGGTACGTGCTTCAATCACGGAAACCTAGACAAATAATACTCGTCTTAGACTCATGTCCAATGACTTTATCAAAATAACAATTATGTATACATATGATGATTATATATATATGATGATCAAGTGGGTTTACATATATTCGTTTACTCATTTTAGTGTTTACGTATTGGTATCTTCTTACTAGTTTACTAGTTTTACCTATTTACACGTTTTAAGTCCAATAAGCTTATTATAAGTTATTTAACTTGTTTTAATCCATTTTGTACTTATATTATCAGTATTTAAACTTTACAAGTTGGGCCCAAATGGATTAAGCCCAATAAGTTCTTTTTATAAGAGTTTAACTTATTTAGTCCAATTATTAGTCCAATATGTTTACTTAGCTCGTTAATGTCCGTATGTCCTATAGTTCGGGTTTTATCGGTTTTACTTGTTACACATGTTTATATATCAGTATATAAGTTTTATAAAGTTCACATTAGACGGGTCCAACCGTCTAAGTTTTATTTAGCAAAAACGTTAATTTTACGGTAATAGCCGAAAAAGTCGTAAAAATCATGTTTATAGTTTTTATTACTTATAAAACTTAACAAGTTACCATTTTTATAAAATGTCCACTTATTTAACCTTTAACATATTTATATAAATAAATTCATGAGTTAGTGGGTTTTAACTTTACATTTTATACAATATAATTTTGAGTGCTTATATAATAGTAATAAACATTAATTCTCAAAATCTGATTTTTATTTTCATGTTCACCAAAACTGCCATATCTAGAGTTCTATATGGAGATAGAAGCTCAAATTTTTATCACATAAACTAAATGATATGTGCTCCATTTAACTCTTCTATAGCTACTGTTTAATCATCTTCTAAGTAGTTTCTAAAAATCGTCCAAAACAGTAAACTCAGATTGGTACTCTAAACTTGTTTTGACCATATCTTACTCATTACAATGATTCCATTGCATGGCCAACTCTCACATGTGTACAAGATCCATAGATTACTGTAAATCCATTAATCTATGCTATTTTATCAGTTCATGACATGTTTCTTTACTGTTTTATACAGCCAACAAATTTAAACGAGATTTTAGCCTTGTTTCTTATAATCTTTCATCTTTTTAAGCATGTTTATCAACACCAAATCCCCACACAATATTTTTAATCATCATTCATCATCATATACATATACATAAGAAAAAGAAATACAAGATTATATAATCAAAAATAACAAGAAGATGAGGAGGACAATCTTTATACCACCAAGTTGATGTAGGTTATGATTTGGACATGGACTTTGATGGAGAAACTTGTGCATAGCCAAGACCATCTTCAAGACCACCAATCTTCATATACTACTTGTGGAAAATCAGCCTCAAGACTCCATGGAAACTCCTCCATGGATGTTATAATCACCTCCAATCAATAGGGTTTCAAAAGGGCTTCAACATGTGCAAGAATAACATAGGATTTCATGGTTGATTTTTGATCAAAATGGTGTTTATGGTGTAGGAGTGGATGGCACAAATGGGAGAGTGAGTAGAGTTTTGGTGGTTTTTGCATGTAGAAAATGAAACTAGGTGTGTTGCTTGGTGGTTTTAGTTACATGTTAGCTGATTTCATAAGCTTCAATGACAAGTGTAACATTTGTTTAAAGAAACTTGACACCTAAGGGTGTTGTGGAGCTCATTCTTGCCGTCCATATAGTGGGGTGGACAAGTGTAAAACTTGTCCCATCCCACTAATTTACGGGTACTCCTCGATTTTATTTTCCTCGATTTACGTTCCCTCGGGTCGTTTTACGAAAAACGTTTTTATAAATTATAAATCAACGACACAAAACGAATCTAATAAAAATTGTTTCATCAAAAACGGAGTTCGAAAACCTAAATACGTAATCCTAAGGTTTCCGGTTTAGTCGTAAAAGACGTTAAATTAAAATCGTAAGTCCTAATATCTTCTCGTAAATTTGTGAGTTTATGAACCAACACAAATTTAAAACTCTAAAATAATATTCACGGATAAATTTATTTTCTGAAATGTCGGACTGTCACCAAGGACGGTGTATGTAAACGTAAGCACGTAACGTAGAATCCTCCGGTTTAGACGTAGTCGACGCTACTTCAAGACGTAAATCCAAATTACTTCCCAAAAATAAGTGAGTTCATATTGTAACATTAAAATAATGTTTTCAAATAAATATTGAGAATAAAATATCGACCATAAATTGACAGATTGTCACAGCCAAATATTTTTTATTTGGGTTTATAATGTATATAAAAGGACTGGAGTATTTCAATAAAATTTATGGTGTTTAGGTCAGGATTTTGGTGACAAACATTTAGCATGTACAGAAAATTACTTTTGGTGAAAACGAATTTTGGCATAGAGACCAAACGGAGGGGTTAAACGTGTAAGTAGAAAGCGAAATTTGTTGTTGGAGTTTTTAGGTCATAGAACAACATAAATTCAGTAGGATGGGAGTCAAGTGTGGTGGTAAGTTCGCTTCATGTTGTCATACTACGTTTCGGCTGTCATTGGGTGCTTCTTGTGTCATTGGTCCGTTTCCATGGTTCGTTTGGAGTCGATACATGTTTATGTTTGAGTATCTTTTGGGGTCTCATGGTTTTGGTTCATATTTTTAAATTCGTTCACGGAAACTTCCGTTAGTTGTCTATGGGTTTGATCTGTTATCCGAAGTTGGGGGTCCTAAAATTTGTCGTGAACTTATATTCATTGGGAGTGTTGTTGTAGTCATACGGATGATCCAGTTACGTTCTTATGATAGAGATGAGCTGGGATAGAATTTGAGAGTTCTTTAGACCTTAGAATACGTGGTTATATTTTGATGAGTTTTGATTTATGGCATTTATGAGTAAGACTGAAATCGGGGTGACGGCTTTAAACCCGTCGAGTTATGTGAGGGCTCCTAACTTGGTTTCAAGACAGTTCTTGTTTGATGAGTTGCGAGATTTAGTTAGGTTGGTTACATAACTTTATGGTTTTAATAAGTTTCCTCGCAGACGGTTAAGGCTCATGTGTTGTTGGTTGAGATTATTTAGTATAAACTAAGTTCACGCCTGAACGTGAAGGTGTTATCAGGGATATGTATCCTCGTTTGTTTGCTGAGATTAAAGTTTGAGTTTGGGAGTAAATCTCGGGACGAGATTTCTATTAGGAGGGAGTGATGTGACAACCCTAAATTTTGAGATTTTCCATTTGTGACTGTTTGACTTTGATTATGTGCTGAAGGTGCGTTAATGTGTTATATGTTTGTGTTTGAGACTTTGACTTGGGTTCAGACATCATTTATGTAGCACGTCGTACGCTATATGACGATACGATGGGAATAATTCGTGCTCATGAGTTCACATGGATGTTACTATGAAGTGATATGGCATTTTGAGGTCATTTTATGTGTATGTAAATAGCTATGGGTATTATAGTGTTATTTTACTTGTCGCGTGTACGTATTTAATATTTTAACACCCCCAATTTCGGGTCATATCAGCGGAAGGGTCATTGGGTGTTACTATCATGGTTCAATCTCAATATCATAGAAAACGGCTCAAACGAGTCGTTTTGTTAAAACATACATCCATTCATTTATTTAAAGATAAAACAGTTCACACACGGTCCCAAATAGTTTTAAAGTTTAAACAACCAACCTAACGATAAAAGTTTCTTTGAATGAACATAGTTTAGAAAAGCGGGCCAAAACATTTTAATTAAGCAAGCTGCATGAAACCGCCTTCCTTGAGTGCCTTCTTCATGGACCTGAGATAAAACATGCTATAAAGTCAAGAGAAATGCTGAGTGAATCTATAGAGTTTAAATTAAGTAAACGAACACAAGTATTCTGAATAAACCTTCCGTGGTTGACAATCATGTGGACCGGACATAATTATCGTTGTTATTTCATAAGTCTCGTGACATTGAACGTTAACATATATTATTTCAGCCTAACACACCTAGCCAAGTGCGTATATTTCTCTTATACAATTGCATCCGATGTTTCATTACTTGTGCATCACAACACCACGCGATAGCTAGTCGCGACCGGACATGGTGTCACCCCGATAGATCTATCCATAGTATTAGCGTTCCTTTCGATTAAGAATTCACGTTTCATTGGTCTTTTAAGGCTAGAACAAACTTTTATAACAACTTTCATCTAAGCATACAATCGGGTCCTTTGTGTTCAATTTTAAAAGGAAGAGAGTTTACCACAACTTCTCGTTGTACCCTTCATTTATAATAAATGTTTTTCCAATAATAAGGGTTTCCATAGCTTCTCGTTGTATCCCTTTTATTTTAATAAAACGAGCATGTTATCCCCCTCGCGGGTTTTATAAAACAAGTAAACATGTCAAAGCGAGGCTATAGACTCACCTTGGTATGATAGTAGTAATGTGACGATCGCCGACGATTTGTGATGCCCGTTAAACACGAAGACCGCAACCTACCAAATAAGGCGTGTTCGCTAATAAACGACTCAAGTATAAATAATACTTAAATAATACGAAACTCAATTTCATATAACAATGAAAATACCAAGAAAATTAACAATATAAGTGTACTTCTATACCCTTTTTATTGAACATTATTCTCTTAAACACTTGCACTCTCGACATTGACCCGTCATAAGACGCCAAGTCAACGCAAGTCAAACCATCATTTTACTTCCCTCGGACCAGTAAATAAGTCATTTATATAATTACTTAACACTTGGGTAAGTCACCATGTCCAGTAGTGAATACTTAAATCACGCCACACAAGTATTGAACTACGTGTCCAGAATACCAATCAGCATGTACACTCCAAATTTACACACCAATCTAACCTATCTAGACTTGTACGATTTCGACGAAACATGGTGACAAACTCACACATAATATGAATAAGACTCAGTTTAAGTTTCATTCAAAAATATTACTTCTAAGACCTTTTGCCCGACACGTCTTTGTGTTACAAAACCGGACAGTTTTACGCCTTTGACTTGTAAAACCATTTTGACTTATCTAAACAATTCCGTTTGCAAAACCGACACTCGGGCTTGAAAATAGAATCATGACCTGATGTTTAGAAACTTACAACAGTCCTTGAACATTTTTAAAACTCATTCTATAGTTCCCGAGATTCGATCCAAATATCCACAACAATTTTCGGATTGTGTCGATACTCGTCTCCCGGTACACGAAAATCAAAACACCATAACTTTTGATCCGTAATGAGTAAGAAGCTCATTCAAGCGGCAAAACGAGCGTCTTGAAGATTACTACAACAATATCACATCATCCCATTTAATAATCAGACCTAAGACTTTCAAAAATACCCTTTTACCTACTGGTCTAAAATGACTAGTTAAAAATCATACCAAATCAATATTTCAACCCATTTCAACAATTTCTATGCTCCTAATATCATCCTAATATCATCCTAACACATCCATCTAACTCCTAACACCCTAGAATGATCATCCAAAAATTAACCCACTCAAAATAAATAACATGCAACAACATCCCACTATGAATATAATAATATTAACACATGTTTCACCATAAAAATGGATCAAACAACATGTTCTTCATCAAAAATTGAAAAGAAAAATTTAGTGGATGCAAGTTGGAAAAATTTATACCAAATTGAAGCTTGTTGAATTTCCAAGATGGGTCTTCTTTTAGATTTGAATGAATCAAAGTAGAAAATCAAATAATTTGATGGATTTGGTGATAGGGTGGACGGCCAAGAAGAAGAAAAAGAGGGAGATTTTTGATTTTTTTATAAAAAATGAATTGTTTATTATAACTAGTTAGTGGAAATTTAATATATAGTGGGGTAGTGGGGTAGATTTTGCCAATTTTGCATAGTTTTGGTCCCAAAATGAAATTAAAGAGTTTAGAAGGTAGAAAATGTAAATTGTAAATTTTGAAAAATATTTATGGTGCTCGGGTTTCGTAAAAATTACTTTTCAAAAGTTAAAACGCTTCAAAATATAATAACAAAGCTTCGACACGACTTAAAACGTAATTAAATCGAAAACGTCGAAAATATAAAATATCGAGACAATCGATAATAAAACGTAAATTTTTGGGCATCCGTCGGTATCACGATCACTAATAGTTCTCGTCATTCATTAAAACGTAAAACACGAGAAATAAAGATTAAATATAATAAAAATCATTCTTATGATTATCTGAGAATATAATATCGATACCTAACATATTCCTTGCCGGTTTTCATCTAATCGACATTCTTACGCTACTTTCAAGTCATAACCTTCTCGGTTAGTCGATAAAATTATAAATTCTCATTAAAGTAAACACGTAATACGTAATAGTCGACATTAAAATAACGACCTGAAATTGACGGGTTGTCACATCATCCCCACCAAATTAGGATCTTCGCCCTCGAAGATCAACTTGCGTTCTTGCCCGATCGCTTGTTGAAATCAAAGAGATGAGGTTAATTCTTCCACATTTGGTCTTCTCGTTCCCAAGTATACTCCGGTCCTCTCCGAGAGTTCCATCGAACTTTGACAATAGGTATTCGGCTTTGCTTCAGTTGCTTGACCTCGCGATCCATGATCTCGATTGGTTCTTCGATAAAGTGCAACTTTTTATCAACCTTAACCTCGTCTCACGGTATAATGAGTTCTTCATCGGATAAACACTTTTTCAGGTTCGACACGTAAAAAGTGTTATGAATCCCATACAGTTCTTGTGGTAGTTCAAGTTGGTATGCCACGGGTCCTACTCTAGATGTAACTTTGAATGGTCTGATATAACGAGGACTCAACTTCCCACATTTTCCAAATTGTACAACACCTTTCCATGGTGATACCTTTAGCATAACCTTATCTCCCATGTTAAACTCCAATGGTTTTCTTCTCACATCCACATAACTCTTCTGTCGGCTTCGCGCAGACAACAACATATTCTTGATTTGCATAATCATATCCGTCGTCTCTCTAATCAAATCTGCTCGAGTGGGTTGGCATCACCAACCTCAGTCCAGCTAACGGGTGATCTACATTTTCTCCCATAAAGAGCTTCAAAAGGTGCAGCTTTAATACTCGCGTGATAATTGTTATTGTACGAGAATTCGGCCAAATGTAAGTGCTTATCCCAGCTACTTCCAAAGTCTATCACACAAGCACGTAGCATATCCTCCAAAGTTTGGATTGTTCTTTTGCTTTTCCCATCAGTTTGTGGATGATAGGTTGTGCTCATATCCAAATTGGTTCCTAATGACTTTTTAAGTGATCTCCAAAATCCAGAAGCAAAACGACTATCTCTATCGGAAATGATTGAAATAGGAACACCATGCTTGCACACGATTTCCTTTAGATAAATATCGGCAAGTTTCTCCAAACCGAACCTCTCGTTGATTGGAATAAAATGAGCGGATATAGTTAAACGATCGACAATAACCCAAATTGCATCGAACCCAGACGGTGTCCTTGGGAGTTTTGTGATGAAGTCCATCGTAATTCGCTCCCATTTCCAGATTGGAATTTCAGGTTGGACAAGTAATCCTGACGGCTTCTGATATTCAGCTTTCACTTTTGCACATGTTAAGCATTTCGCGACGTATGTTGCAATATCATCTTTCATATTCGGCCACCAGTATAACTTTTTCAAGTCTTGGTACATTTTGTCCGATCCAGAATGAATAGAATACTTGGACTTATGAGATTCTAACATAATCAAGTCTCTCAGTCCACCATATAATGGTAACCAGATTCGACCTCTCAAACATTTGATACCATCGGCTCGCGTCTCAAATGTTTCACCGTCTCCTCTAAATCTTTCGGCTGCAATATTTTCCTTCTTGCACGCTTCGATTTGTGCGTTTCAAATCTACTCCAGTAAGTCATTATGAACTGTCACTACCAAAGCACGCACTCGAATCGGTTTCTCCGTTTCCTTTCGACTTAACGCGTCAGCTACCACGTTCGCCATTCCTGGATGATAACGAATTTCGCAGTCGTAATCACTCAAGAGTTCAACCCATCGACGTTGCCTCATATTCAGCTCATTTTGATCCAATATGTATAGTAGGCTTTTATGATCAGTGAAAATTGTACACTTTGTGCCATACAGGTAATGTCTCTAAAGTCGCAGAGCAAAAACCACATCACCCAATTCTAAGTCATGGGTTGTGTAGTTCTCCTCATTCTTCCTTAATTGTCTAGAGGCATATGCGATCACCTTTTCACGTTGCATGAGAACAACACTGTATCCTCAAAGAGATGCATCGCAATAAACAACAAAGTCTTCACTTCCTTCAGGTAACGATAAGATCAGCGCACTACAGAGTTTCATCTTCAGGGTTTGGAAAGCTTCTTCTTCATCATCGCCCCACACATACGGTTTATTCTTCTGAGTCAGCTTAGTTAATGGTTTCGATATCAAAGAGAATCCTTCAATAAACCTTTGGTAATAACCAGCCAAACCTAGAAATTGTCGTACTTCAGTTGGAGTAGTCGGAGCACTCCAATTCTTGATGGCTTCTATCTTTGCAGGATCAACATGTACCCTATTTTTATCAAATAAATCATCAATTCTTGGAAGCGGTTAACGATTCTTTATCGTTAGCTTATTCAGCTATCGGTAATCAATACACATACGAAACGAACCATCTTTCTTCTTAACGAATAAGACAGGAGCTCCCCAAGGTGACGAACTCGGTCGTATAAAACCTTTATCAGATAGCTCTTGCAATTGCATAGATAACTCCTTCAGCTCGGATGGGGCTAAACGATATGGCGCACGAGCCACGGGTGCAGCACCAGGAATTAGGTCAATTTGTAATTCTACTTGCCTTGGAGGCGGAAGTCCAGGCAAATCTTCTGGAAACACTTCAGGAAAGTCACGGATGACAGGAACATCTTCGGCGTGTTTCTCCTTGGATTCCTTCTCCATTACTTTAGCTAGGAATAACTCGCAACCTCTTTCGATATACTTACGAGCCTTAATGCACGAAACGATTTTTAGTCGTGAATTACGTTGATCGCCTTCGATAACCATGGTCTTGTCATCCAAAGGAATCCTAACTTTCTTTTCTCCACACAAGATCGACGCGTTATACTTGGATAGCCAATCCATTCCGATAATAATATCAAAACTTCCCAATTCGACAATCATCAAGTCTATTTTGAAAATACGGTTCAAGAGATTAAGAGAACATCCTAGGAGCACACGATTGGTACTCACTAATTTACCATCAACTAGTTCTACCTCATAACTCGTGTCTAATTCGATCGGTTTGATATCAATTAAGGTACTAAAACTTGTAGACATAAAGCTTTTGTCCGCACCAGAATCAAATAAAGCTGTAGCATAACGATTGTTCAGTAAAAACGTACCAGTGACAACTTTCAGGTTTTGCTTCGCTTCGGCTACACCCAACTGATAAGCTTTTCCCTAGTTATCTCCATCACGTGCATTCTTTGGAGGTTGAGGGCATTGGTTCCTCATGTGTCCTTTACCTTGGCAGTTAAAACACGTCACTCCCTTCTAACCTGGTCCCCAACAGTCTTCAGTCTTGTGACCTAACTTGTTACACTTCCCACACTTAGCACATTCACCAGTACGAGACTTCTTGCAGCGTTGACATTTGCTTCCCTTATCAGCAGATGCAGTTTCAGTCATCGCATTAGCATTACCCCTCCTTCGGTTTTGATTCCTATTGTGAGATTGACGGTTATCATCACGATCATTTTCAACTCTTCTTTTATTACCTTCAGAAACACCATCAGCCTTGTCTTGGATTATTTGTCCCATTAGTTGGTAGGCCATACGAACAACTTCATCAATATTGGCAGGTTTAGATGAGGTCACATCACCACGGATGTTGGTAGGTAAGCCTCGAATTTACTGCTCCACCTTTAAGTATTCTGGGTTAACTTTGTTTGGACAAAGTAGAGCAAGTTCATATAATCTGTTTGTGTATCCATCGATGTCAGTACCCTTCAGTCTCAACTGATATAGTTCCTGTTCTAACCTCTGAATAACACTCCTTGGACAGAATTCCTTAGTCATCCACCTTCTTACCTCAACCCATGGTGTAGCATAAGCAGCATCCATACCCATTGATGCAATTATTCCATTCCACCAAGTTAATGCTCGCCCTTGAAGAGTAGCAGAGGCAAACATCACCTTGTCTCCTTCCTCACTTCCACTAAATCAAAACACAGATTCCAATTTTTCAAACCATTACATTAACCCAACAGCACCTTCAGTACCCTTAAAAGTTGGAGGTTTGCATTTCATGAACGAGGTATAATTACACTTCTTGTTTTCAGGAATCACTGGTCTATCAGCATCACTATTACCAGCTCTAGTATTACCAGCTCCAGTATCGCCAGCTCCAATATCGCCAGCTCTAGTATTACCAGCTCCAGTATTACCAGCTCCAGTATTACCAGCTCCAGTATCGCCAGCTCCAATATCGCCAGCTCTAGTATTACCAGCTCCAGTATTACCAGCTCCAGTATTACCAGCTCCAGTATTACCAGCTCCAGTATCGCCAGCTCCACCATATCCACCAGCTCCACCGGATCCACCAGCTCCACCAGATCCACTAGATCCACCAGCTCCACCAGATCCACCAGCTCCATTATTCATATTTGCCGTAAATGCATTCATAGATACCTCAAATTGATCGACTACTATAGCACGTAACTGAGTCTCAGTCAAATGTTTTGGCGGCATAATCTTGTTACACAATTCACATCAGAATAAGTATTCATTCAACGCTTGTGATAACAAAACATGAATAACACAAAATAATTTTAGATAGATGAAAAGAAACAAGAATGGATGATACAACAAAGAGTAGAATTTAGACAAGGAACGAAGATTCACGAGGAATGAGTCAAAACACATGGATTTCTATTGTGACAATCAGCGTCGTTGTAAATCACGTATTAGTATTATAATAATCAAATAATTAACATTTATAAATAAATGTAATTTCATTATGCTTTAAGCATAATTAATAATTAAATATTTATAACATATATATACTTTTCTTGTTCTCGTCCATTGGCAACTCGGAGGTTTCGCTTGCAGATGTTATAGTCAAAAGATTTCAAAATTTTATTTTTGGAAAATCTTTTCGTTCTCTATAACTTGAGCTCTGATACCAATCTGTAACACCCCCAATTTCGGGTCATATCAGCGGAAGGGTCATTGGGTGTTACTATCATGGTTCAATCTCAATATCATAGAAAACGGCTCAAACGAGTCGTTTTGTTAAAACATACAACAATTCATTTATTTAAAGATAAAACTGTTCAAACACGGTCACAAATAGTTTTAAAGTTTACACAACTAACCCTACGATAAAAGTTTCTTTGAATGAACATAGTTTAGAAAAGCGGGCCAAAACATTTTAATTAAGCAAGCTGCATGAAACCGCCTTCTTTGAGTGCCTTCTTCATGGACGTGAGATAAAACATGCTATAAAGTCAACAAAAATGTTGAGTGAATCTATAGAGTTTAAATTAAATAAACGAACACAAGTATTCTGAATAAACCTTCCGTGGTTGACAATCATGTGGATCAGACATAATTATCGTTGTTATTTCATAAGTCTCGTGACATTGAACGTTAACATATATTATTTTAGCCCAACACACCTAGCCAAGTGCGTATATTTCTCTTATATAATTGCATCCGATGTTTCATTACTGGTGCATCACAACACCACGCGATAGCTAGTCGCGACCGGACTGGGTGTCACCTCGATAGATCTATCCATAGTATTAGCGTTCCTTTCGATTAACAATTCACTATTCATGGGTCTTTTAAGGCTAGAACAAACTTTTATAACAACTTTCATCCAAGCATACAATCGGGTCCTTTGTGTTCAGTTTTAATATAAAGAGGGTTTACCACAACTTCTCGTTGTACCCTTCATTTATAATAAATGTTTTTCCAATAATAAGGGTTTCCACAACTTCTCGTTGTACCCCTTTTATTTTAATAAAATGAGCAAGTTATCCCCCTCGCGGGTTTTATAAAACAAGTAAACATGTCAAAGCGAGGCTATAGACTCACCTTGGTACGATAGTAGTAATATGATGATCGCCGATGATTTGTGATGCCCGTTAAACACGAAGACCACAACCTACCAAATAAGGCCCGTTCGTTAATAAACGACTCAAGTATAAATAATACTTAAATAATACGAAACTCAATTTCATATAACCATGAAAATCCAAAGAAAATTAACAATATAAGTGTACTTCTATACCGTTTTTATTCAACACTATTCTTTTAAACACTTGCACTCTCGACATTGACCCGTCATAAGACGCCAAGTCAACGCAAGTCAAACCATCATTTTACTTCCCTCGGACCAGTAACTAAGTCATTTATATAATGACTTAACACTTGGGTAAGTCACCATGTCCAATAGTGAATACTCAACTCACGCCACACAAGTATTGAACTACGTGTCCAAAATACCAATCAACATGTACACTCCAAATGTACACACCAATCTAACCTATCTAGACTTGTCCGATTTCGACAAAACTTGGTGACAAACTCACACATAATATGAATAAGACTCAGTTTAAGTTTCTTTCAAAAATATTACTTCTAAGACCTTCTGCCCGACACGTCTTTGTGTTACAAATACCGGAAAGTTTTACGCCTTTGACTTGTAAAACCATTTTGACTTATCTAAACAATTCCGTTTGCAAAACCGACACTCGGGTTTAAAAATAGACTCATGACCTGAGGTTTAGCAACTTACAACAGTCCTTGAAAATTTTTAAAACTCATTCTATAGTCCCCGAGATTCGATCCAAATATCGACAATAATTTTCGGATTGTGTCGATACTTGTCTCCCGGTACACGAAAATCAAAACACCATAACTTTTGATCTGTAATGAGTTAGAAGCTCATTCAAGCGGCAAAACGAGCGTCTTGAAGATTACGACAATAATATCACATCGTCCCATTTCATAATCAGACATAAGACTTTCAAAAATACCCTTTTACCTACTGGTCTAAAATGACTAGTTAAAAATCATACCAAATCAATATTTCAACCCATTTCAACAATTTCTATACTCCTAATATCATCCTAAGATCATCCTAACACATCCATCTAATTCCTAACACCCTAGAATGATCATCCAAAAATTAACCCACTCAAAATAAATAACATGCAACAACATCCCACTTGTTTCACCATAAAAATGGATCAAACAACATGTTCTTCATCAAAAATTGAAAAGAAAAATTTAGTGGATGCATGTTGGAAAAATTTATACCAAATTGAAGCTTGTTGAATTTCCAAGATGGGTCTTCTTTTAGATTTGAATGAATCAAAGTAGAAAATCAAATAATTTGATGGATTTGGTGATGGGGGTGGACGGCCAAGAAGAAGAAAAAGAGAGAGATTTTTGATTTTTTATAAAAAATGAATTGTTTATTATAACTAGTTAGTGGAAATTTAATATATAGTGGGGTAGTGGGGTAGATTTTGCCAATTTTGCATAGTTTCGGTCCCAAAATGAAATTAAATAGTTTACAAGGTAGAAAATGTAAATTATAAATTTTAGAAAATATTTACGGGGCTCGGGTTTCGTAAAAATTACTTTTCGAAAGTTAAAACGCATCAAAATATAATAACAAAGCTTCGACACGACTTAAAACGTAATTAAATCGAAAACGTCGAAAATATAAAATATCGAGACAATCGATAATAAAACGTAAATTTTTGGACATCCGTCGGTATCGCGATCACAAATAGTTCTCGTCATTCGTTAAAACGTAAAACACGAGAAATAAAGATTAAATATAATAAAAATCATTTTTATGATTATTGAATATAATATCGATACCTAACATATTCCTTGCCGGTTTTCATCTAATCGACATTCTTACGCTAGTTTCAAGTCATAACCTTCTCGGTTAGTCGATAAAATTTTAAATTCTCATTAAATTAAACACGTAATACGTAATAGTCGAGATTAAAATAACGACCTGAAATTGGGGTTGTCACAAATATTTTGTACGTAATGTTATTACGTAATTATATATTTAAGCATTTTAGTGTGTAGGCTATTACTTTCGGGTTTGTTTAAAACTCCGTTAATTTATTTAAGACTCGTAGATAGTAAAATTTTATAGAATAAAAATTTTAGAAATGGTTAAAGGTTTTAATTAAAAAACATGAACATACGTTTTAACGAGTTTTTAAAAGTTTAAGGTTTTAAAAATAAATAAATAATAAATATAAATATTGAAAATATATAGAAAAAAAGAAATTAATGAATATTAATAAAAAATATTTTTGGTAAATTTTTGATATAATCGGTTGAGAAAAAATAAAAGAAAAGAATGGGTAAAAGCCCATTAGGATTTGTGTTGTAATTAGGAAAGGAATATTGTAAATTATAAATAGCACACTATAAACAAAAAGATCAGATATTTCTTCATAAAAAAAGAGACGACCGGTTTATAAGAAAATTAGGGTTTCTTAAAAAAACATGGTTTTGATCATCTAAAGGTATTGATCTTTACTAAATTTTTGTTCTTATTTAATTAATTATGTTAGAATCATGTTAATAATCATATGATGGATTAGGTTTTTTAATTTTCTGGAATTAATATAATTTAGGGCTTGAATTTGGTAATTAATGAAGGGTTTTTGGGGTTTAAAATCGTTTTTGAGGGTTTAAATCGGATTAGTCATGAACTGTCGCTAATCTGTCAGAATCCGTCACTAAACTGTCTAATGAATAGATTTTGCTAGGTTCAATTGTTGTTCTCGGTATCTTAACGAATTGATTTCCGGCTTAAAGTATGACTCTATTGTTTTTGGTGAAAAAGAATATTTTGGTTGTTTTTAAATTAAAAGTGCGAAACTTTAAAGTAAAAGTGCAATTAATGTAAATCTAAATCTAATTAAAATAAAGTGGTACAAGTATTTAAAAACGTGACTGAAATTAAAAGACACTTAAAGTAAATGATGCAAATTTAAACTAACTAAGGCAATCTTAAAACGCACCTAAAACTTAAACTAAGGCAAGGCTAAAATAAAGCTAAGGAAAATAAACTTAAAGTGCAATTAAATAAAAGGCGGGAAAAATAAAGATTGAAAATGAAAGACAGAAAATTAAAAAGGAACACTAAGAAGAACCTGACAAAAATCCTTGATTCGGAAGTTTTAAGTTCCGAATGAACCTAGTTCTTGAGTCGGAATCCCTTGATACAGAAGTCTTGATTCGGAACTTTCGTTCGGAAGACTTCCGGATGAATAAGCTTGAGTCGGAACTTTGGTTCGGAAGTTTTCACTGATTCGGAACTTTGTCCTTCGTCCGGAACTTCCTTCGGAAGTTTCGTTCGGAAGTTCGTCCGGAACTTTCGTTTGGAACATCGTTCGGAACTTCGAATTGATCCGGAACTTTTGAAACATCCGAATCAACCGTGCTGAAGCTAGCTTGGTTCGGAACTTTGGAGTTCCGAATGAAAGAACTCTTGACTCGGAAGTTTTGCTGATCCGGAACTCTTCCGGATGAAGCCCTTGACCCTGAACTTTGAAGTTCCGAATGAAAGAACTCCCTCCCTTGGATCGGAAGTTTTCCTGGAAAGATCAGACACAGAAAAAAACTCCCCCGAAGAACAAGGGATCAAAAATACACGAATCTAACAACAAATTTAACCAAAATCAAACAAACAATTTAATCAAACTAATAACAAAACATCAATAATCATAAACAAACAATGTAAATCAACAAAACTAACAAATTTAACCACAATAATAAAAAACCCACTTGATCAAAATAAAGATATGAACATAAACATAAACATAAACTCAAAAATCAAAGATTAAGAAAGGTAGATGAGAGATTAACTAGATAAAGTAAAGATTGACAAGAATTAAATGGAAACTTACTTGAAATTAAAGGAACTTAATGTGCAAGACAAGGTAATTAAATTGACAAGTATTTAAATGAAAATGAAATTAAAGGTGCAAGGTAAGTAAATGGTGGAAGAGCTAATTTGTCAATTTAGCCAACAAAGAAAAATAATAATAATCCTAATCTATATAGGGGAGGATTAGGAAGCTTCCTCCCCTCCTTCATTTCTTCTTAATTGCGAGATTAAGTCCCTCCTTCTTTTAATCTTCATTAATTGCGTCATTAGTCCTTTATTCTTCTAATCTTCTTTAAACTTGGACTTTAAGGAATTTTGGTTTGGGATTTCTTTGAACTCGTCTTTAATTTCTTCAATAAATTAGACTTGAGTTTCTCGGCTTTAAGTAAACTTCCGTCTTTCGACTTTTTCTTCGATAAATCTTCGGAATTGGTCTTGGACTTCCGTTCTTAATGCACTCTTGACTTCTTGACTTCGTCTTTCATCTTTTTCTTCAATAAAAGCCCGTAAATGCCCGTGAATTCCCGTGTTTTCTCCACTTTTCACCTTTTCGTCCTAAATCACAACAAAAACACAAACCACGCATAATTCCGACATAAAATACACGTTTTGGTCCGGTTATTATTGTAATTAAGTGGTAGAAAAGATGGGTGTTTACACACCTATCAAATCCCCTACACTTGACCATTGCAATGTCCTCATGCAATGCATTAGTTACAAAGCAAGATTACACTTTTCATCATAATTAATCTACGTTGGCCTTTATTAAAGAAATAGAAAATTAAAACATACAAAATAAAGAAATCAAAAGCATACCTTGGGTTTAGGAAATGTCATGAATAATCATCATCTTCAAGTTTTCACTTTCTCCAAACCAAGCTTAAAAACGAGATCATTGTTATTATAAGTTAGTAGACTAACACGAACTCATGTGGGTCAGTTATTCACTTAGACTCCCTTATTCCTAGGTGTATCTCTTATATTTTATTGTTGTCTTGAATTATCACGAGGATGCATTGTTTGACTTATTTCGATAGTTTATTAGGCCGAAAATAAAGTGAACGATTTAATCAATAGTTAGCTAAAGGACAAAATCTTTTAAAACTGCTTCTCGGGACCTCATAAAGTTCATATCTTGGCATAACTCGCTTCGCGATTTGAGACCTTTCTCGGATCGATATTTGGCAGCGACTTCATACTTCAAACCTTGAGAGACGTTCATGAAATTATGGTCTTCTCTTCATAATAGAATTTCTTCACTTAAAATTTTGAGAGATTCATACTTGGACCACGACTTCTTCATTTTTCTCCAATCTTTATTTTGGAATTTGATATACAACGATCCGCCTCCTTTTATGACTTGGATCTATTTATCCTCATACCTTGTTAGGGTCTTTTCGGATACACTTCTCCATGACTTTTGGGAGTATTTTCTTTTCGTCGTGTGTCTCGATCCTTCATATTGATTTTCGATAAATGATTCTTCAGATCACTTGGATCTTTAGCAACAAAATATAGCCCTCATGCCTTGTTAGGTCCTTTTCGGACTCGCCAATCTTCGCATCCCGCTTCAATAAGTTATGCCTTGGCTATGAACTCTAATCCATACCGAGCAACTTTTAAACGATCTTGGGCTAGAAGCTAAGTAACTTTTCAAATCGTACAACCTTATTTATTAACAGATTAATTATTAGCAAGCGATGGGAGAATAGGCTCATAATTAACTCACATAAATTCACGAAAGAATACCGAACTTATAATTGGATCTATCATCTCTCGTTCTCCACAGTTTAAAATCTCAAGTAATGAGACTCGTGGATGCTTAGCCTATTAAATCAAAGTTTTGGGTTTTCGAGTCGCCTATAGGATCTTGCAAATTCTTAGACTCTTTCAAGTTTAGAAATCGCGTTTTAAAGTTCCCTTGATAAACGACTCTCTAGGATCAATTATAGGAACTTGCGAAAAGTTCTTGTTCTTAACCCGTGAGAGTTAAGACTTTCGCGTTTTACAGCTCCCTATATAAAGGCCTAGCAAAACTTGACTTAAACACGTTAAGGATACTAGCTAGAGTAACTTAGATAAGTAAACTCGGGTTGAGTCAAAAAGATTCACAACTTTTGAAAATTAAAACCACTTTATTAAACATTTATTCTAGCAAAGAAAGAAAATAACTATACAAAGGGAAAAACTAATAGGCCAAAATAGATCAAAAATTTTGAAAAATGTCGAAAAATTGATTTTCCGGTTAAAATGAGGACAAATACAAGGAAAAGACCACTTAACTTCGATAGAAGTCCCCCCTACACTTAGGATAAACATTGTCCTCAATGTTTAAGCATGTGGGAGTAAACTCCCCTACACTTAGGACATTGTGCACTTTGGTTAAATCTCGCTAAGGAAAAGACAACTAAAGAGATTCCTATTTTAGTATTAAGAAAATATAAAATAGTGAATCGAAAAGAGTTTAGGATAGAACCGGGATAATGGAACACGGAATCACGGGTCGTCAAGAATCATCAAGAGTGGATCATTGAAGCTCGAATCCCTGATTATAAGAAGAGAGGAGAGGAAATAGCAAACCAAAGGGTCCCCCCTACACTTAGGATAAAGAGAGCTAAAAGATAGATGCATGGGTTGCCTCCCAAGAAGCGCTTGGTTTTTGTTTACCGAGTCGTGAGTCTGACTCGACCTTGATTATCAACGGAAGAAGCATGAAACATATCCACCAGGATCAAAGACATAGTTTTCGTCCATCAAATAGCACAAGCTTAAGGCAAACAAGGCAAGCCAAAGAAGAGTAGGCAGGGTTCCCTTAAGCAGTGATGGAGCACGGTGGAAGCAAGGTTGAAGTGGTGCAAGCAGATTTCCATATGTTCCAAAGATATTTCCTTTTATTTCATCAGGTGGATACTGAGATGGCTGCAGAATGTCGATACCGGGGTCGAACACCTTTTCCTTTAGGGGAAAATAGCACTCAGGCTCAACAGAGTGTGAAGAAGATCCGCAAAGAAGCACAACCTCGTCCTCAAAAGGGGGACAAAGAGGTGTCAAATCATATGTGCAACGGATATTGGTGTCAACCGGTTTCTTCTCCTTTGACAGAATGTTCTTCAAATCCAAAGTAGGATCAAGACGATAATCTTCAAAGTCATAAGGAGGAGCATCACTCTCATGAGGGAAGTAAGTGTGGAGAAATTTAGAGAAATCTTCCTCAAATGAGTAATCGTCCAAAGTAGGATCGAGTGATGGCGGAGGATCTTCATCATGTGAAGAATCGCTCGAAAGAGTATCGGCCTCATCAAAATCATCAAAAGTGGGCATCTCGGGATACTCATAAGTACAATCATCAAAATCATCCGAGTCTGAGCTAGAATCATCATCATCATAAGCATCAAAGACTGGTGGAGAATCATAAATGGGAGAAGGTTCCAAAATGGAGAGAGAATCATCCACATCATCGTCAAAGAGTGGATTATCGATGGAAGAATCGAATAGAGGATTGTCATAGACGGTAAAGTCATCGAGCACATTAATCGTATTCACTGATTCTCGTCCAAAAGATTTGCCTATAAGCTTCCCCATTTTAAAAACTTTTGAATCGTCCCTGACTCGTAAGATTAACTCACCTTCGGCCACATCCACTAAAGCTCGTCCGGTTCTCAAGAATGGCCGACCAAGTATTAAAGGAATACGAGGGTCCATTTCATAATCAACTACGACAAAATCGACCGGGAAAGTAAATGTGCCAACTTTGATGAACACGTCTTCGGCTATACCAACGGGGTAAGCGAGAGTGCGGTTTGCAAGTTCAGGAGTCATCTTTGTTGGAGTGAGGTCGGGTAATGATAGTGTTTTCCAAACACTTAGTGGCATCAAATTAATATTGGCCCCGAGATCAGCAAGGGCAGTAAATTCTTCAGTTTTGTTGAACACGCAAGGCAACACAAAACGACCGGGATCTCCAAGTTTTTCTGGAAGTTCTTTAAGAATAACTGCAGAGCAGTTTTCATTTAAGCGTGTGTTGGCGAGTTCATTCAGCTTCTCCTTCTTGCTAAGCAATTCCTTGAATGCTTTGACAAATTTCGGCATGTGGACAAGTGCTTCAACAAGACTAATGTTGATGGTCATTTGAGATAGCATATTCACATATTTCGATACTTGACAGTCATTCTTGGTTAGCTCGTTGGTCTTGCCTATGCGAGAAGGGTATGGGATATTGGGTTTATAGGTGGAAGGTGAAGGTGTAGTAGGTAAAGATTGGAATGTTGAAGGATCCTTCCGAGATACATCGTCATGACGAGGCGGAGACGGTAATGGTGCACTAATACTAGGTGTAGGAGGAGTAGGGATACATGGTGGTGGAGGAGGTGTAGATGATGGTGGTGGGATTGGTGGTCCTACGATGGTGACTCCACTACGGGTAGTAATAGCACTCACATTGGCTCGCGGATTGGTGACGGTGTTTGAAGGTAGAGAACTTGAAGTAGAAGGTTGAGTGGCAGGCAAGAAACTAGCCAACAGATTCTTTAATTCATTCGTTTGAGTGCTGAAGGAGGATTGAATATTATCGCGAACCTCGGTTCTAATATCATTTCCTTGCTTCGTGATATCTCCTCTAAGATTGATAATTTGGCTTTGTAGATTCTTGATTTGCTCACCTTGGGTTCTCATTGTGGCTTCAACATCGGAATTAATGGGTGGGGTTTGTTGAGTGGATGGGTGATAAGGATTAGAAGCTCTTCGTGGGATTTGGTTGCTTCTATTGTAGTTGTTGGCGGGGTTTTGGTTTTGAGGAGAAAAACCGGGTGAAAGGTAATTGTTGGATCGGTAACTCAGCAGATTTCTATCCCCTGGTTGTCTAGCTTGGTAATTTTCCGGTGAATAATTACCATAAGCTGCATACACATTTTCCGTATTTCCTTGTGTAGAAGGACAATCGGTGTATGAGTGAGGACCGCCGCATGTTTCACAAGGATTAGAAACCGCTTTAACTTGTTGTTGTTGTTGGTTTGAAGCGAGAAGCGTAATACTTTTGCTCATTTCAGTCATCATGCGGGTGAGTTCGGTCATCTCAGGGTTTGCTGAGGTGGAGGAAACATTGACTCTCGGGTTGTTCCTTGAAGAAGCAGAGGAATCCCAGTTTTTGTGGTGAGTAGTCATGTTCTCAATTAGCTCTCTACACTCCTCCGGTCTCTTTTTCATGAATGTGCCACCGGCGGCTGCATTTATCGTATCACGATCTCGAAAAGTCAAACCGTTGTAGAAAGTATCAATCAAGGTGACGGGAAGCATGTTGTGGTTTGGACATCTATCGATCAAGACATTATATCGCTCCCAAGCATCAAAAAGAGATTCATCAGGGTCTTGCATGAAACCGCTGATCTGATTGCGAAGACTCGTGACCATGGATGGTGGAAAGTAGCGCGAAAAAAAGCGTTGAGTCATGTCTTCCCAAGTGTGAATAGAATTCTTCGGGAGACGATCAAACCATTTCTCGGCATGATGTAATAAATTATGTGGAAAGAGTTGTAGGCGAAGTTCATCCATTGTGGCACTAGCCAACTTCATGCTTTGGGTGATTGTAATGAACTTGTCGAGGTGTTTGTTGGCATCATCATCAGGCAATCCACGGAATGGGTTTGTTTGTACTTGCTGAATCATGTGGTGCTTCAACGAAAACTCAGGAGCGTTGATTTGCATCGGCGCAATCGGTCCTCCTCGTCCAAACATGGTTGGTTGACAAAGTTCCTCCATGGTCCGAAGATCGGGCTGTGGAAGAACATTGTTGTTATTATTATTATTATTGAGGTGCGGTGGAATGTTGTTGTTGTTAACACCTGACATATCTAAATCTTCTTGAGGCTCGGGCTCTTGATAATTAGAAGATCTAGTACGCATACACACCTGAAAATGCAAAAGAAAACAAAACCAAACACAAAGACAATATATATACACAATAAAGATAAAATCTTTTTGGATTTTTGAAATTTTTAATTTTTATGGTTTTTTATCAATTTTTAATTTTTATGATTTTTTGAATTTTTTTAGGCAAGAAAAATAACGCACACAAGTGAACGGATCCCAAAAAGCAACGCGTCTCTCACAGAAAACCGTTAATCTTTACGAAAAGAGCCGGCAGCGGTGCCATTTGATAACTAGGCTTTTGACACCCGTATAAAAATTAAAGTTCTTTGTCGTGGTCTAATCGAATTGATCTAGGTTCTCTATGTGACTATTTTGTTTTTGGTGAAAAAGAATATTTTGGTTGTTTTTAAATTAAAAGTGCGAAACTTTAAAGTAAAAGTGCAATTAAAGTAAATCTAAATCTAATTAAAATAAAGTGGCACAAGTATTTAAAAACGTGAATGAAATTAAAAGACACTTAAAGTAAATGATGCAAATTTAAAACTAACTAAGGCAATCTTAAAACGCACCTAAAACTTAAACTAAGGCAAGGCTAAAATAAAGCTAAGGAAAATAAACTTAAAGTGCAATTAAATAAGAGGCGGGAAAAATAAAGATTGAAAATGAAAGACAGAAAATTAAAAAGGAACATTAAGAAGAACCTGACAAAAATCCTTGATTCGGAAGTTTTAAGTTCCGAATGAACCTAGTTCTTGAGTCGGAACCCCTTGCTACGTAAGTCTTGATTCAGAACTTTCGTTCGGAAGACTTCCGGATGAATAAGCTTGAGTCGGAACTTTGGTTCGGAAGTTTTCACTGATTCGGAACTTTGTCCTTCGTCCGGAACTTCGTTCGGAAGTTTCGTTCGGAAGTTCGTCCGGAACTTTCGTTCGGAACTTCGTTCGGAAGTTCGTTCGGAACTTCGAATTGATCCGGAACTTTTGAAACTTCCGAATGAACCGTGCTGATCCGGAACTTTTAGACTTCCGGATGAAGCTAGCTTGGTTCGGAACTTTGGAGTTCCGAATGAAAGAACTCTTGACTCGGAAGTTTTGCTGATCCGGAACTCTTCCGGATGAAGCCCTTGATCCTGAACTTTGAAGTTCCGAATGAAAGAACTCCCTCCCTTGGATCGGATGTTTTCCTGGAAAGATCAGACACAGAAACAAACTCCCCCGAAGAACAAGGGATCAAAAATACACGAATCTAACATCAAATTTAACCAAAATCAAACAAACAATTTAATCAAACTAATAACAAAACATTAATAATCATAAACAAACAATGTAAATCAACAAAACTAACAAATTTAACCACAATAATCAAAAACCCACTTGATCAAAATAAAGATATGAACATAAACATAAACATAAACTCAAAAATCAAAGATTAAGAAAGGTAGATGAGAGATTAACAAGATAAAGTAAAGATTGACAAGAATTAAATGGAAACTTACTTGAAATTAAAGGAATTTAATGTGCAAGACAAGGTAATTAAATTGACAAGTATTTAAATGACAAGGAAATTAAAGGTGCAAGGTAAGTAAATGGTGGAAGAGCTAATTTGTCAATTTAGCCAACAAAGAAAAATAATAATAATCCTAATCTATATATAGGGGAGGATTAGGAAGCTTCCTCCCCTCCTTCATTTCTTCTTAATTGCGAGATTAAGTCCCTCCTTCTTTTAATCTTCATTAATTGCGTCATTAGTCCTTTATTCTTCTAATCTTCTTTAAACTTGGACTTTAAGGACTTTTGGCTTGGGATTTCTTTGAACTCGTCTTTATTTTCTTCAATAAATTAGACTTGAGTTTCTCGGCTTTAAGTAAACTTCCGTCTTTCGACTTTTTCTTCGATAAATCTTCGGAATTGGTCTTGGACTTCCGTTCTTTATGCACTCTTGACTTCGTCTTTCATCTTTTTCTTCAATAAAAGCCCGTAAATGCCCGTGAATTCCCGTGTTTTCTCCACTTTTCACCTTTTCGTCCTAAATCACAACAAAAACACAAACCACTCATAATTCCGACATAAAAGACATAAAATACACGTTTTGGTCCGGTTATTATTGTAATTAAGTGGTAGAAAAGATGGGTGTTTACACACCTATCACTGTCTCAGAAACTGTCGCTAATGTCTGGGCAGATTTTAGGTAAAATCGTTTTGGTCATAACTTATTCTTTTTTAATGCTTTTTGGGTGATTCAAAAGTCTAAAAATATGTACTCGAAACGTACTTTTCAAATTATTAGAATGTATAGCCTATGGAGGTCAGTAGCTTTGTCGAATTATTTGTACAAGTGTCGAGTACAAGATTAATGTTTGTACGACAAGGCTTAAAAGCATGTTTTGGGTATTTTAGGTTAATGGCACTTAGAGGGCTAACATGGGGCTGACTTGGGATAGTATTTGGGATGTATACATCATAGGGATTGTTACATTGATGAAGGATTAGAGTTCTGGAGTCAATGTTGACGTGTGTATTATTGTATTATGTGCTTTAGGTAATTGGTTATTCGTGAGGAGACTTTGGATTGCTTTCGCAAGGTGAGTTCATAGTCCCATTTTCACTGAGTTTTTTTAAATGTTTTTCTTCTAGTATGGGATGGAGATGACACTTGTGGTGTTCTTAAAATATATTGGTACGATATTTGTAGTAACCCGAACTTTAAATCAACATTTAGACTTTGTTCTAATACTAATTCTATTATTCGAACCAATATTTATTAAGCAAATTTTATTTGTCATCTTCTTTCGACGAATGATATTGATTTCTCGACTAGACGGAAATATTAGGGTTTTAATGTATCGAATATGTGTCATTTATTATTTATCGGAAAAGTATATGTCCGGCATCGACCGTAAATATCCTCGTTATGACATAGAAATATTTTCTATTGTCGTCGTTTTAATTTCTCGTTTTATGAGAATTCTTGATAATTTACGTTAAACCTTTTGGCGTCATTCGTTTAGGCGACGCGTTAACGTTTATTAAATTATAAGTCTTCCTTTATTTATTGAAATATAAATGTTCTCTGAATGTCAATGTTTTTAGTTTATACTGAGCGTTTATTTTTCGTGGTTAACGCGTATCTTTTAAATCGCGTAACTTTATAAATATCGGGCCTCAATAATACCCGCTTTATCGTATCATATAGCAAATTATTTAATTTTGATAAATACATCATCCATGTGTCTAGTTCTCAAATGTTATACAATGGAAAGACACGTGCTTTGCTTCATTTCATATGCATCTACGTATTCATACAAATCACATTACCGACACTTACATCTCATTTGTTTAGTCAAATGACACTACCGTTTCATTTTATCCTTGAAGTTGCTCGACAAAATTTATTCTACCAATATAATCGAACTAAATATGTTTATAATCATTGAATGTTTAGTGTTATGTTATAATCTTGGATATAACATAGCATATGGAGATTGGAGGTACTAGTTGAAGCAAAGAGATTTGTTATGTCCATACTTGTTCATCTTTTGTAAGGATTTATTTCTTTGTAATTTTTTATTGTAATTTTATTTGTAAATTTATTTTCAAACTATTTAATGATTATTTTATTTATGTAAACTAATGATTTAATAGTGTATTAGTGAATTTTGGACATTGTACATATTTGTCAAATGATAAAATGGTAACATAAACAAGCCTAGAATCAAACTAGTTAAAAGATAATTTTGATCAGTTGAGAAACGTTATATTTTTATAACATCAATATGTTAGGACTAATGGGACATACATATTAGGATAGAGGTTTATTTTGCGAGTATTTTCCCTGGTGGGTCGTCCCGTGGCGATACCCGGAGAGTAGGTTACGACTGACTTAGTAAAATAGGTCAGAAACTGACCTGCTGGAAAGATGTGTTGTTTACTTATAAATTTCGTATACCAACATATAAATATTTAAAACTAAAAGTTCTTGATAAACTTATATACAACACACGAAAATAGGATGGTTTTTGATAACTCGATTTTACTCAGGTTAAAAAGATTCGTTGTATCAATCTCTTCGAATTGAAAACTTGTGTTTAATGTGTGACTCAGTTATATTTTGGTGGAACAAAGATGTGTCGTTGTAGTTTTTAAAATTAAAAGTGCGAAACGATTAAAGTAAAAGTGCAATTAAAAGTAAATCTAAGTCTAATTAAAGTAAAAGGTGCAAGTATTTAAAAGCGAGACGGAAATTAAGAGGGCACTAAATGTAAATGACGCAAACTTAAATCTAACTAAGGCAAACTTAAAACGCAACTAAAATTTAAACCAAGGCAAGGCTAAAATAAAACTAAGGCAAGTAAATTAAAAGTGCGACTAAGTAAAAAGGCGAGAAAAATAAAGCTCGAAATTAAAAAGGCAGAAAACTAAAAACTAAGATTTCCCTATCCGGAATAAACCCCTATTCGGAATAAATGGCTATTCGGAATATGTCACCTATCCGAAATGATACCCTACTCGGAATATTGGTCTATGCGGAATCCTCAGGCCTATTCGGAATAACAAGCTTGTGCGGAATATTCTCCTATGCGGAATATCCTATGCGGAATAAGCTATGCAGAATATCTGCACTATCCGGAATAAGTTCCTACTCGGAATAACCAGAACTATTCGGAATAAAGAAGTCTATTTGGAATATTTCCTCTATGCGGAATATTTCACCTACTCGGAATAAAACCTCTATTTTGAATAACCAGCCAACTCGGAATAACACCACTATCCGGAATATCTATTCGGAATATCTTCCTTACTCGGAATATTGAATATTCCGAATAGGGTACTTTGAGCAGAACCTTGATACGGAACGTTGTTGGGCTAGTTTTCCTAGGAAAGAACAGAAACACAGGAACAAAATACCGAAGAACAAGGAAAAAGAAAGTATAGCACGGATTCAATCAAAACAAAGCTAGATCAAACACAAGATTAAATCAAACAAACAAATTAACATCTACTAATCATAAACAATCAATACAAAACAATCAAACTTACAAAACTAAATCAAAATAATCAAAACCACTTGATCAAGATAAGAAAGAATAAGAACATGAACATGAACATAAACAATAAGAATCAAAGATTAAGAAAGGTAGAATGAGATTAACAAGATAAAGATGAAGATTAACAAGAATTAAAAGTAAAACTTACTTGAAATTAAATGGAATTTAAGGTACAAGACAAGGTATTTAAATTTGACAATAAAGTAAATGACAATGTAATTAAATTGCAAGGTAATTAAAAGTGGAAGAAATAGTGTGTCAAACTATCCAACAAAGAAAATGATTAACAACTAATGACTATTTATAGGGGAGGATTAAGGAAGCTTCCTCCCCTCCTTCATTTCTTATTAATTACAAGATTAGGTGCCTCCTTCTTTTAATCTTCATTAATTGCATGCTTAGTCCTTTTCTTCTAATCTTCTTTAAACTTGGACTTAAAGGACTTTTTGGCTTCGGGATTTCTTTGAACTCGTCTTTAAATACTTCAATAAAATAGACTTGAATTCTTCGGCTTTTGATAAACTTCCGTCTTTTGACTTTTTCTTCGATAAATCTTCAGAATTGGTCTTGGACTTCCGTTCTTTTTGCACTCTTGACTTCTTGACTTCGTCTTTCATCTTTTTCTTCAATAAAAGTCCGTAAATGCCCGTGAATTCCCGTGTTTTCTCCACTTTTCACCTTTTCGTCCTAAATTACAACAAAAACACAAACCACGCATAATTCCGACACAAAAGACATAAAATACACGTTTTGGTCCGGTTATTATTGTAATTAAGTGGTAGAAAAGATGGGTGTTTACACACCTATCAAATCCCTACACTTAACCATTGCAATGTCCTCATGCAATGCATTAGTTACAAAGCACGTTTACATTTTTAATCATAATTAATCCACGTTGGCCTTTATTAAAGAGATAGAAAATTAAAATGAAGAAATCAAAAGCATACCTTGGGTTTTGGAAATGTCATGAATAATCATCATCCTCAAGTTTTCATTTTCTCCAAACCAAGCTTAAAAACGAGATCATTGTTATTATAAGTTAGTAAACTATCACGAACTCATGTGGGCCAATTACTCACTTAGACTCCCTTATTCCTAGGTGTATCTCTTATATTTTATTATTGTCTTGAATGATCACGAGGATGCATTTTTGACTTATTTCGATAGTTATTAAGTCTGAAAATAAAGTGAACGATTTAATCAATAGTTAGCTAATGGACAAAATCTTTTAAAACTGCTTCTCGGGACCTCATAAAGTTCATATCTTGGCATAACTCGCTTCGCGATTTGAGACCTTTCTCGGACCGATTTTTGGTAGCGACTTCATACTTCAAACCTTGAGAGACGTTCATGAAATTATGGTCTTCTCTTCATAATTGAAGTTCTTCACTTGAAGTTTTGAGAGATTCATACTTGGACCACTACTTATTCATTTTTCTCCAATCTTTATTTTGGACTTTGATATACAACGATCCGCCTCCTTTTATGACTTGGATCTATTTATCCTCATACCTTGTTAGGTTCTTTTCTGATACACTTCTCCATGACTTTTGGGGAGTATTTGCTTTTCGTCGTGTGTCTCGATCCTTCATATTGATTTTCGATAAATGATTCTTCACATCACTTTTGGATCTTTAGCAACAAAATATAGCCCTCATGCCTTGTTAGGGCCTTTTCGGACTCGTCAATCTTCGCATCCCGCTTCAATAAGTTATGCCTTGGCTATGAACTCTAATCCATGCCGAGCAACTTTTAAACGATATTGGGCTAGAAGCTAAGTAACTTTTCAAATCGTACAACCTTATTTATTAACAGATAAATTATTAGCAAGCGATGGGAGAATAGGCTCATAATTAACTCACATAAATTCACGAAAGAATACCGAACTTATAATTGGCTCTATCATCTCTCGTTCTCCACAGTTTAAAATATCAAGTAATGAGACTCGTGGATACTTAGCCTATTAAGTCAAAGTTTTGGGTTTTCGAGTAGCCTATAGGATCTTGTAAATTCTTAGACTTTTTCAAGTTTAGAAATCGCATTTTAAAGTTCCCTTGATAAACGACTCTCTAGGATCAATTATAGGAACTTGCGAAAAGTTCTTGTTCTTAACCCGTGAGAGTTAAGACTTTCGCGTTTTATAGCTCCCTATATAAAAGCCTAGCAAAACTCGACTTGAACACGTTAAGGATACTAGCTAGAGTAACCTAGATAAGTAAACTCGGGTTGAGTCAAAAGATTCACAACGTTTGAAAATTTAAACCACTTTATTAAACATTTATTCTAATAAGGAAAGGAAATAACTATACAAAGGGAAAAACTAATAGGCCAAAATAGATCAAAAATTTTGAAAAATGTCGAAAAATTGATTTTCCGGTTAACATGAGGAAAAATACAAGGAAAAGACCACTTAACTTCGATAGAAGTCCCCCCTACACTTAAGATAAACATTGCCCTCAATGTTTAAGCATGTGGGAGTAAACTCCCCTACACTTAGGACATTGTGCACTTTGTTAAATCTCGCTAAGGAAAAGACAACTAAAGAGATTCCTAATTTAATATTGAGAAAATATAGAATAGTGAATCGAAAAGAGTTTAGGATAGAACCGGGAAGAAGTGGACACGGAATCACGGGTCGTCAAGAATCATCAAGAGTAGATCATTGAAGCTCGAATCCCTGATTAAGAAGAGAGGTGAGGGAATAGCAAACCAAAGGGTCCCCCCTACACTTATGATAAAGAAAGCTAAAAGATAGATGCATGGGTTGCCTCCCAAGAAGCGCTTGGTTTTTGTTAACCGAGTCGTGAGCCTGACTCGACCTTGATCATCAATGGAAGAAGCATGAAACATATCCACCAGGATCAAAGACGTAGTTTTCATCGAGCAAATAACACAAGCTTAAGGCGAACAAGGCAAGCCAAAGAAGAGTAGGCAAGGTTCCCTTAAGCAAAGATGGAGCACGGTGGAAGCAAGGGTGAAGTGGTGCAAGCATGTCTTCAAAATTTCCAAAGATTTTTCCTTTTATTTCATCAGGTGGATACTGAGATGGCTTAAAGACTTCAATATCGGGGTCGAACACCTTTTCCTTTAGGGGAAAATAGCACTCAGGCTCAGCAGAGTGTGAAGAAGATCCGCAAAGAAGCACAACCTCCTCCTCAGAAGGGGGACAAAGAGGTGTCAAATCATATGTGCAACGGATATTGGTGTCAACCGGTTTCTTCTCCTTTGACAGAATGTTCTTCAAATCCAAAGTAGGATCAAGACGATAATCTTCAAAGTCATAAGGAGGAGCATCCTCTCATGAGGGAAGTAAGTGTTGAGAAATTCAGAGAAATCTTCCTCAAATGAGTAATCGTCCAAAGTAGGATCGAGTGATGGCGGAGGATCTTCATCATGTGAAGAATCGCTCGTAAGAGTATCAGCCTCATCAAAATCATCGAAAGTGGGCATCTCGGGATACTCAGAAGTACAATCATCAAAATCATCCGAATCTGAGCTAGAATCATCATCATCATAAGCATCAAAGACCGGTGGAGAATCATAAATTGGAGAAGCATCCAAAGTAGGGACAGAATCATCCACATCATCATTAAAAAGTGGATTATCATTGCAAGAGTCGAATAGAGGATTGTCATAGACGGTAAAGTCATCGAGCACATTAATCATATTCACTGATTCTCGTCCATAATATTAGCCTGTAAGCTTCCCCATTTTGAAAATTTGTGAATCATTCCCGACTCTTAAGATTAATTCACCTTCGGCAACATCCACTAAAGCACGTCCGGTTCTCAAGAATGGCCGACCAAGTATTAAAGGAATACGAGGGTCCATTTCATAATCAACTACGACAAAATCTATCGGGAAAGTAAATGCGCCAACTTTAATGAACACGTCTTCGGCTATGCCAACGGGGTAAGCGAGAGTGCGGTTTGCAAGTTCAAGAGTCATCTTTGTTGGTGTGAGGTCGGGCAATGATAGTGTTTTCCAGACACTCAAAGGCATAAAATTAATACTAGCCCCGAGATTAGCAAGGGCAGTAAATTCTTCAGTTTTCTTGAACACGCAAGGAAACACAAAACGACCGGGATCTCCTAGCTTTTCCGGAAGTTCTTTAAGAATAACTGCAGAGCAGTTTTCATTTAAGCGTGTGTTGGCGAGTTCAATCAGCTTCTCCTTCTTGTTAAGCAATTCCTTAAATGCTTTAACAAATTTGGGCATGAGGACAAGTGCTTCAAGAAAACTAATGCTGAAGCCCATTTGAGAAATCATATTTATATATTTTGTCACTTGAGAGTCCTCCTTTGTTAGATCGTTGGTCTTGCCTATTCGAGAAGGGTATGGGATTTCGGGTTTATAGGTGGAAGGTGAAGGTGTAGTTGGTAAAGGTTGAGATGTTGAAGGATCCTTCTGAGATACATCGTCATGACGAGGCGGAGACGGTAATGGTGTACTAATACTAGGTGTAGGAGGAGTAGGGATACATGGTGGTGGAGGAGGTGTAGATGATGGGGGTGGGATTGGTGGTCCTACAATGGTAACTCCACTACGAGTAGTAATAGCACTCACATTGGCTCGCGGATTGGTGACGGTGTTTGAAGGTAGAGAACTCGAAGTAGAAGGTTGAGTGGCGGGCAAGAAACTAGCCAACAGATTCTTTAATTTAGTCGTTTGAGTGCTGAAGGAGGATTGAATATTATCACGAACCTCGGTTCTAATGTCATTACCTTGATTCATGATATCTCCTTTCAAATTGATTATTTGGCTCTGTAGATTCTTGATTTGCTCACCTTGAGTTCTCATTGTAGTTGTTGGCGGAGTTTTGGTTTTGAGGAGAAAAACCGGGTGAAAGGTAATTGTTGGATCGGTAACTCAGCAGATTTCTATCCCCTTGTTGTCTAGCTTGGTAATTTTCCGGTGAATAATTACCATAAGTTGCATACACATTTTCGGGATTTCCTTGAGTCGAAGGACAATCGGTGTATGGGTGAGGACCGCCACATGTTTCACAAGGATTAGCAACCGCTTTAACTTGTTGTTGTTGTTGTTGGTTTGAAGCGAGAAGCGTAATACTTTTTCTCATTTCAGTCATCATGCGGGTGAGTTCGGTCATCTCAGGGTTTGCTGAGGTGGAGGAAACATTGAATCTCGGGTTGTTCCTTGAAGAAGCAGAGGAATCCCAGTTTTTGTGGTGAGTAGTCATGTTCTCAATTAACTCTCTACACTCCTCGGGTCTCCTTTTCATGAATGTGCCACCGGCGGCTGCATTAATCGTATCACGATCTCGAAAAGTCAAACCGTTGTAGAAAGTATCAATTAGGGTCACAGGGAGCATGTTGTGGTTTGGACATCTATCGATCAAGACATTATATCGCTCCCAAGCATCAAAAAGAGATTCATCAGGGTCTTGCATGAAACCGCTGACCTGATTGCGAAGGCTTGTGACCATGGATGGTGGAAAGTAGCGCGACAAAAAGCGTTGAGTCATGTCTTCCCAAGTGTGAATAGAATTCTTCGGGAGAAGATCAAACCATTTCTCGGCATGATGTAATAAAGTATGTGGAAAGATTTGTAGGCGAAGTTCATCCATTGTGGCACCAGCCAACTTTATGCTTTGGGTGATTGTAATGAACTTGTCGAGGTGTTTGTTGGCATCATCATCAGGCAATCCACGAAATGGGTTTGTTTGTACTTGCTGAATCATGTGGTGCTTCAACGAAAACTCAGGAGCGTTGATTTGCATCGGCGCAATCGGTCCTCCTCGTCCAAACATGGTTGGTTGACAAAGTTCCTCCATGGTCCGAAGATCGGGCTGTGGAAGAACATTGTTGTTATTATTGAGGTGTGGTGGAATATTATTGTTATCGTTAACACCTGCCATACTTAAATCTTCTTGAGTCTCGGGCTCTTGATAATTGGAAGATCTAGTACGCATACACCTGAAAATGCAAAAGAAAAAGAAACCAAACACAAAAACAATATATATACACAATAAAAATAAAATCTTTTTGGATTTTTGAAATTTTTAATTTTTATGGATTTTTAGCAATTTTTAATTTTTATGATGATTTTTTTTTTTTGATTTTTTAGGCAAGAAAAATAACGCTCACAAGTGAACGGATCCCAAAAAGCAACGCGTCTCTCACAGAAAACCATTTGATAACTCGATTTTACTCAGGTTAAAAAGATTCGTTGTACCAATCTCTTCGAATTGAAAAACTTGTGTTTAATGTGTGACTCAGTTTTATTTTGGTGGAACACAGATATGTCGTTGTAGTTTTTAAAATTAAAAGTGCGAAACGATTAAAGTAAAAGTGCAATTAAAAGTAAATCTAAGTCTAATTAAAGTAAAAGGTGTAAGTATTTAAAAGCGAGACGGAAATTAAGAGGGCACTAAATGTAAATGACGCAAACTTAAATCTAACCAAGGCAAACTTAAAACGCAACTAAAATTAAAACTAAGGCAAGGCTAAAATAAAACTAAGGCAAGTAAATTAAAAGTGCGACTAAGTAAAAAGACGAGAAAAATAAAGCTTGAAATTAAAAAGGCAGAAAACTAAAAACTAAGATTTCCCTATCCGGAATAAACCCCTATTCGGAATAAATGGCTATTCGGAATATGTCACCTATCCGAAATGATACCCTACTCGGAATATTGGTCTATGCGGAATCCTCAGGCCTATTCGGAATAACAAGCTTGTGCGGAGTATTCTCCTATGCGGAATAAGCTATGCGGAATATCAGCACTATCCGGAATAAGTTCCTACTCGGAATAACCAGAACTATTCGGAATAAAGAAGTCTATTCGGAATATTTCCTCTATGCGGAATATTTCACCTACTCGGAATAAAACCTCTATTCTGAATAACCAGCCAACTCGGAATAACACCACTATCCGGAATATCTATTCGGAATATCTTCCTTACTCGGAATATTGAATATTCCGAATAGGGTACTTTGAGCAGAACCTTGATACGGAATGTTGCTGGGCTTGTTTTCCTAGGAAAGAACAGAAACACAGGAACAAAATACCGAAGAACAAGGAAAAAGAAAGTATAGCACGGATTCAATCAAAACAAAGCTAGATCAAACACAAGATTAAATCAAACAAACAAATTAACATCTACTAATCATAAACAATCAATACAAAACAATCAAACTCACAAAACTAAATCAAAATAATCAAAACCACTTGATCAAGATAAGAAAGAATAAGAACATGAACATGAACATGAACATAAACAATAAGATTCAAAGATTATGAAAGGTAGAATGAGATTAACAAGATAAAGATGAAGATTAACAAGAATTAATAGTAAAACTTACTTGAAATTAAATGGAAATTAAGGTGCAAGACAAGGTATTTAAATTTGACAATAAAGTAAATGACAAGGTAATTAAATTGCAAGGTAATTAAAAGTGGAAGAAATAGTGTGTCAAACTATCCAACAAATAAAATGATTAACAACTAATGACTATTTATAGGGGAGGATTAAGGAAGCTTCCTCCCCTCCTTCATTTCTTCTTAATTACAAGATTAGGTCCCTCCTTCTTTTAATCTTCATTAATTGCTTGCTTAGTCCTTTTCTTCTAATCTTCTTTAAACTTGGACTTAAAGGACTTTTTGGCTTCAGGATTTCTTTGAAGTCGTCTTTAAATTCTTCAATAAAATAGACTTGAATTCTTCGGCTTTTGATAAACTTTCGTCTCTTGGACTTCCGTTCTTTTTGCACTCTTGACTTCTTGACTTCGTCTTTCATCTTTTTCTTCAATAAAAGTCCGTAAATGCCCGTGAATTCCCGTGTTTTCTCCATTTTTCACCTTTTCGTCCTAAATCACAACAAAAACACAAACCACGCATAATTCCAACACAAAAGACATAAAATACACGTTTTGGTCCGGTTATTATTGTAATTAAGTGGTAGAAAAGATGGGTGTTTACACACCTATCAGTTTTCTACGGATTAACGGTTTTAAATGGCGGGCGAAACGGTGGGACTAAAGTTGGCTGTGAATCACAGCCATGACCTCTATGTGGTAAAATGGATATTTAGGCTATGATAGATATAATTTGAGGGCATATGGACACATGATCAGTAAAGAATATTATCTTATGTTCATTTTGATATATAAGAATCAATTAGACGGTTTACGTTTCAAGAGAAACGACTTAAATATCAAGTCATGTTGTAAAATTGTTGAATTTAAACTATTGTAGTAATAAAATGTATAAATTGATCATTTTTATAAAAACCAAAGTGGTAGGATCCACTTATCGAGATTTCGAGATATACTGAGTTATATGAAACCCGAGACCCGATCATCAGAAAATATTAAGTCAAAAATGTTTTGGAGACGTTTTAGAACCCGAAAAGCTTATAAAGTGGAATTGGGACACAAAAGCTCAACATACACTTATAATGGCTACTGGGCCATTATTAGACCTAAGATTGAAATGAACCAAGTGATATGAACATGTAATGAGCTACTAGTGGGCCTTAATGGGCTTAATGGTCATAATAGGATAACACATGAAATTGTTATCAAAAGTCTTATGAAAAGTTTTACAAACTTATATAATGTCCAAACTTACTAAAGTAAACAATACACATATATGTATGACTTATGTATAGTCTCGAGCCTAAGACGCGTCTCGTCATGATTAGGTCTCCTTCGGTCATATGTTGACCGTTGGGCATCTCGTTCTCGATCAATGAGCGATTGATATCTCGTGAAGTCGTGTATCGACTATTGGACGTTTGTTCCTTGATCTACGTGTAATAGCTATATCAGGTGAGTTCATAGCCTCGTTTTTACTGCTTTATATGTTTTTATAAACCCGCGAGGGGGAATACATGCTCTTGGTATAAACGTATACGTTGTTTATATATATGATTTTAAGAGAATACATGGTTAAGAATAAACATGCGAGGTTTGACTATATGATTTGAACGAATACAAGTTGTTGGAAATGAATGTAAGATGTTTGAATAAATACTTTTGAAAGATGAACACAAGCGTTTATTGTATTGATTGTGAAACGCTATTTGCTAAGTGTTGTATTGCAGAAATTTGAAAGTCCCTAAAACCCATGAATCGTTAACTACCTGTAATGGGTAGGCGCTGGTACAGACGGATGGATACATCGGGGATGGCCCCCACCTGGGCAGGTGGCACCTGTGGGTTGGAGGCTCAGCCAGGTGTGTTGTATTAGAAGTAAGGGGGGTATTAGGCAAAATACCTAACTAGGGTATTATTATACTTAAGGCTTCGGTGTCATGGCTTAGTAAAATAGCGTGGACTTTGGGTATTGCATGTGTTTCACTATCGATAGTGGATGAGATTATTGTGTTCAAAAGCTCAATGGTTTATTTCAAACCCCATTATTGTTTATTTAAAACCTATGAATTCACTCAAATGATGTGTTGACTGTTTAGCATGTATTCTCAGGTATGTAGGTTTAAGAGCAGTTGGAGCATGGAGCCGCGCGGGATAAAGTAAAGACAAAACAATCAATTTCAATTCGATACATTTGACAAATCTTTATTTTTATTCATGTTTGAAATAGCTATTCCTGACCTCTTTTTATTGAACTCTGATTTTGTCGAATGGTTTATTTTATAAAACGTCTCTTTTGATGTCGTTTTCTATGACTGTGTGTGATGTGTTATGAGGTAACACCCAATGTTGATATTCCGCTGCCTTGTAAAAATGGAGGTGCTACAGATTGGTATCAGAGCACTAGATATAGTGAACTAGGTCATTTTTAAAACCTATACTATAACTGCTCTTTCGTAAATTTGTTTGATTGCCTTACAATGTATCCGCGCGCTAATGCCTCCTCGAAACCAATGATTGGTTGAGCATGTGTATTTAGAAATGATTGTATGTATATGTATGTACATACCATGGTAGTTAAAGGCATTGCGCGTGAAGCAATGGTCTTTGCCTAATTATCGTACATTTTATAATGGCGATTTTTGTATAGAGTCTGGCCGCAGTGCCAATCACCGATTTCGATAATTAATTTATTATTCGAATACCAGTGTGGAACTCGTTTGAAATTTTGGGTACGTTTATATCGTTTCGTAATCGATCACATATCGACTAATTTGAACTTGATTGTTGTTATCGCGTCGTGATGTACTATTTTAGGACATCTCCTTTTGAAACGTAATTTATAAACATATTATTTTATTTTTGTACTCCTTATGATTTTGAAAAATCATTTTTTTTCCAAGGAGACAATTTCTACTTAATGTAACATTTAATTTCTTGTGCATGATTACGTTTTATTGGCGAAAAGGAGGATGCCAATGTTGGACCTAAAATATATATATACCCAAAACAACTATATATAGTTTGGGTACAACAAAGATATGCTCGTAGTAGTCATTCAGTTGAGTGACTTAATACCTTGTATCTAAATGGAATGGGACATTTAGATATAAAGATTTTAACTCGCCCAACTATGTGTTGTTTAAGGTTCTCTTATTGAAATGGATTGGGACATTTGAATAAGAAAGTTTTAAACCACTGGACCTTAGATTATTTATGATTTCTTTATTCAGATGGAATGGGACGTTTGAATACAGAAATCATGAAGTAAGTTTATTGACACCTTGTACTTTTCATGGCATGTAATTTGATTATTATATCGTGTTTTGAGATGGTATTACCTGAGTAGGATGATTTATAATCGTCTTGTTGAAATAAATTGGGACGCCCTTTTATTTTAACAAGAAAGTTATAAGTTCTCTAACCATAAATTTATAATTCCTGTTTACATGGATTGGGACCCCTTTGGATGTAAACAAGAATTATAAACGAGTGGGCTCAAGTGTGCCTAACTTGGTTTTTTATTATTTTGTATACGAAAGTATTTCTTCGAGTCGTATTTCGTCGGTAAGAATCGTTCATTACGATCGTCATTGTAGTTATTATTGATTATCGTCTATGTACGAGTAACCCCTGTTAGTCTTCTATCGAGTTATAATTTGTTTCTATGGACCATTTCTAATGTGTCCTAACTATCGTGACCATTATAAGCTAATCGTTAAGAACCATTACCTGTTCCGAGAACAGATGGCTTGTTTAATCGACACTAGTTGTGTACTGTGGATTGACTGAGGATTAAGTTATCAACACGACTCATCGTGAATGAAAAGATCTTGAGATTCTTTATTGTTATTATGGATGGTTCATCAAAGAATTTTTCACACGTAACGAGAAAATATTTTGGGTATGGATCCGTTTGTGAACACCCTGTAATATCTTTTCGGTATGGATCCCTCTATGAGCACCCTGCAATGTCATTTGGGTATGGATTCATGTGTGAGCACCCTCTGATGACGAAAATATTGTTCTATATGCATCTATGCAATCAAGATCGTGAACATCCTTTAACTTGCAAACTTTCCTTTGACTGGACTTATCTGAAAATCCTATCAAATATTCTTATTTATCATGGCTTGGCTACTTAGCAAGTATGATTTAACTTGATTGAACTTTTTTGATTTGGCATGTCTTGGCTATTTTGCAAGCATGTCGTAATGTGATTATGTGTGCCTAATGATGGATTTATATTTGATTTGGATCATAGTTCCTCCGATCGAGTAATATATACTCCGAACGATTTTTGTGTCAATGAATTTGCTTTTGACGAAATAAGTTTGCATGTTCGAGATCAATGCAATTAGGTGATTTTTTATGACTAGTACTAATTACCTCATCTTGATTATTTTGTAATGTTTTGATGGACTTATGTGTGATCCATACGATTTTCTCTTACGACGTAATTGTTTTTATCAGACCCGTGGACGATGTGTGTTCTAATTTGATCGACGTGATCACCGATTGTTTTAAATTGATTGTCGCATTGAAAAATTTCTCAAATGCGCCCAATTCTTTTGTCACTTCACTTTTCATGAGGAATTTTTTTTTCTAACTTATATCGATCATCTCAAGTTTGATAAGCTAGTAGTAATGTACCTTGAGCCACTTCCAAAAATTGACGGCTTGTTAATTTTTCGCTTTCAATGGCTTCTCCTTTGAGTTATGTATTATTCTTTACTTATGAGGGTTAAAGCTACATTTAAAACGTTCATTCATGGTTGTTATGTATACTCATTTCTTTGAAGTTTGTTCATTTAACATTCGTTCAATCCTCAGCGATGACTTGTCTATCTCTCACCTCTTCGCCCTTTAACCGAAGACTATTGAGACGAATTAAGCGCTGGGACATCGCTTCCTAAAGGGGTAGATAATGAAGTAACCCGAACTTTAAATCAACATTTAGACTTAGTTCTAATACTAATTCTATTATTCGGACCAATATTTATTAAGCAAATTTTATTTGTCATCTTCTTTCGACGAATAATATTGATTTCTCGACTAGACGGCAATATTAGGGTTTTAATGTATCGAATATGTGTCATTTATTATTTATCAGAAAAGTATATGTCCGGCATCGACCGTAAATATACTCGTTATGACATAGAAATATTTTCTATTGTCGTCGTTTTAATTTCTCATTTTATGAGAATTCTTGATAATTTACGTTAAACCTTTTGGCGTCATTCGTTTAGGCGACGCGTTAACGTTTATTAAATTATAAGCCTTCCTTTATTTATTGAAATATAAATTTTCTCTGAATGTCAACGTTTTTAGTTTATACTAAGCGTTTATTTTTCGTGGATAACGCGTATCTTTTAAATCGTGTAACTTTAAAAATATCGGGCCTCAATAATACCCGCTTTATCGTATCATATAACAAATTATTTAACTATTGATAAATACACCATCCATGTGTCTAGTTATCAAATGTTATAAAATGGAAAAACACGTGCTTTGCTTCATTTCATATGCATCTACGTGTTCATACAAATCACATTACCGACACTTACATCTCATTTGTTTATTCAAATGACACTACCGTTTCATTTTGTCCTTGAAGTTGCTCGGCAACATTTATTCCACCAATATAATCAAACTAAATATGTTTATAATCATTGAATGTTTAGTGTTATGTTATGATCTTGGATATAACATAGCATATGGAGATTGGAGGTACTAGTTGAAGCAAAGAGATTTGTTATGTCCATACTTGTTCATCTTTTGTAAGGATTTATTTCTTTGTAATTTTATATTGTAATATTATTTGTAAATTTATTTTCAAACTATTTAATGATTATTTTATTTATGTTAACTAATGATTTAATAGTGTATTAGTGAATTTTAGACATTGTACACATTTGTTAAATGATAAAATTGTAACATAAACAAGCCTAGAATCAAACTAGTTAAAAGACAATTTTGATCAGTTGAGAAACGTTATATTTTTATAACATCTATATGTTGGGACTAATGGGACATACATATTAGGATAGAGGTTTATTTTGCGAGTATTTTCCCGGGTGGGTCGTCCGGTGGCGATACCCGGAGAGCAGGTTACGACTGACTTAGTAAAATAGGTCAGAAACTGACCTGCTGGAAAGATGTGCTGTTTACTCATAAATTTCGTATACCAACATATAAATATGTAAAACTATAAGTTTTAGATAAACTTATATACAACACACACAAATCAGATGGTTTTCTACGGATTAAAGGTTTGTAAATGGCGGGCGAAACGGTGGGATTGAAGTTGGCTGTGAATCACAGCCATGACCTCTAAGTGGTAAAATGGATATTTAGTCTATGATAAATATAATTTGAGGGCATATGGACACATGATCAGTAAAGAATATTAACTTATGTTCATTTTGATATATAGTAATCAATTAGACGGTTTACGTTTCAAGAGAAACGGCTTAAATATCAAGTCATGTTGTAAAATTGTTGAATTTAAACTATTGTAATAAAATGTATAACATGCTCATTTTTATAAAAACCAAAGTGATAGGATCCACTTATCGAGAATTCGAGATATACTGAGTTATATGAAACCCGAGACCCGATCATCGGAAAATATTAAGTCAAAAATGTTTTGGAGGCGCTTTAGAACCCGAAAAGCTTATAAAGTGGAATTGGGACACAAAAGCTCAACATACACTTATAATGGCTATTGGACCATTATTAGACCTAAGATTGAAATGAGCCAAGTGATATGAACATGTAATGAGCTACTAGTGGGCCTTAATGGGCTTAATGGTCATAATGGGATAACACATGAAATTGTTATCAAAAGTCTTATGAAAAGTTTTACAAACTTATACAATGTCCAAACTTACTAAAGTAAACAATACACATATATGTATGACTTATGTATAGTCTCGAGCCTAAGACGCGTCTCGTCATGATTAGTTCTCCTTCGGTCATATGTTGATCGTTGGGCATCTCGTTCTCGATCAATGAGCGATTGATATCTCGTGAAGTCGTGTATCGACTATTGGACGTTAGTTCCTTGATCTACGTGTAATAGCTATATCAGGTGAGTTCATAGCCTCGTTTTTACTGCTTTATATCTTTTTATAAACCCGTGAGGGGGAATACATGCTCTTGGTATAAATGTATATGTTGTTTATATATATGATTTTAAGAGAATACATGGTTAAGAATAAACATGCGAGGTTTGACTATATGCTTTGAACGAATACAAGTTGTTGGAAATGAATGTAAGATGTTTGAATAAATGCTTTTGAAAGATGAACACAAGCGTTGATTGTATTAATTGTGAACCGCTATTTGCTAAGTGCTGTATTGCAGAAATTTGAAAGTCCCTAAAACCCATGAACCGTTAACTACCTGTAATGGGTAGGCGCTGGTACAGACGGATGGATCTATCGGGGATGGCCCCCACCTGGGCAGGTCGCACCTATGGGTTGGAGGCTCAGCCAGGTGTGTTGTATTAGAAGTAAGGGGGGGGGGTATTCGGCAAAATACCTGACTAGGGCATTATTATCCTTAAGGCTTCGGTGTCATGGCTTAGTAGAATAGCGTGGACTTTGGGTATTGCATGTGTTTCACTATCGATAGTGGATGAGATTCTTGTGTTCAAAAGCTCTATGGTTTATTTCAAACCCCATTATTGTTTATTTAAAACCTATGTATTCACTCAACCGATGTGTTGACTGTTTAGCATGTATTCTCAGATATGTAGGTTTAAGAGCAGTTGGAGCATGGAGCAGCACGGGATAAAGTAAAGGCAAAACAATCAATTTCCATTCGATACATTTGACAAATCTTTATTTTTATTCATGTTTGAAATAGCTATTGGGACCTCTTTTGATTGAACTCTTATTTTGTCGAATTGTTTATTTTATAAAACGTCTATTTTGAGGTCGTTTTCTATGACTGTGTGTGATGTGTTATGAAGTAACACCCAATGTTGATATTCCCCTGCCTTGTAAAAATGGGGGTGCTACAATATTTTTATAAATGTTAAGACATAGATGTGTTATTGTGTGACATGCGTGCTTATGTGTTCTCATATGTGCTTTGATATGTATTTTTATATGTGAATCTTGTTTGGGTTGTGATTGGCTTTAGTACATAAATGTATGGGCGTCTATGGGACCAGTTGTGATGTGTGTGGAGTGTGGGGCACGATCCATCCTGAGTACTTGTGCATCGTCTCCTCGGAGGCAAGATATCTCGACGGGGATATGGTTCATCTTCCACTAGTGGTGTGGTAAAGATCCGGATAGTATGGTGCATTGTTCTTTTGTTTGTGTGACATGATGTTTCTTGATTGTTATAGTGTGCTTTGTGAATTGTATATGTGATTGGTAGTTGGTTTGAGTTTTGTTGTAGGTGCATTTAACATGATTATTACATTATGGTCCATTTCTTTAACTTGTTTTCTTCAACTTATTTACATCGGTTGACAAGGTTTCTTAAGATGTTTGATAACTTAAACCTATGTTCTCATGAACTTTATGTTGACAAATTTTAGTGTCCTTTTCAGGTAGGATAGTTGAGAAGGATGATGTTAGAAGTGGCTAGAGTCTAGAGGCTGCTAGGACTGCATTAGGAGAAATACCTTTCCTCTTAGTCTTTATTTTTTGTTTGAATAAGTAGTACATTTTAGACACCTGTATGTTTGATGTTTGTTTATTTGTTTGTCTTTGGTAAGAGGTTGGCATGTTACCTACTTACCTAGACTCCTACATTTAGTTGAGATATTGTCATGACATTATGTCACCATTTATGGCATTTCTTTTGCATTTAGTTTTCTCTATATACACACAGTTTGTTGTGATGATATCCATACATCCTGCCCCACATTCCGCCATGGTGGGGTGTGACAGAGACCTTGGGTCTCAGCTGTTGGTGATCGCAAGACCAAGCCGAGAGCCTAGGTCTCTCGGTTGTGCGTGTCGGCCGAACAAATCCCACCAAAAAACCCCTACTTTTCTTGTTTCTTGGATTAATCTTACTTGTTTAATTATGTTTTTAATATAACACATGAACATAATTAAAGAAAATAAAAATAATAAATGAGATGAAGGTTTTTGATGATATCGAACACATGATTTGAAAAGAACTATGAACACGAACATGATCCACCCAAATCAATGATCAAAAATCAAACAACCACCCTCTTGGTGTGGTGTATAGCCGGCGGCAACAAGGAGAGAAGGAGGATAGGGTTTTATTTTTTTTGTAAAAATTCTATGAATGAAAAACTTCGTATTTCACCTTTTCCTTTTTATTTAAATTAAAGTTGGGTTGGGCCCCCTCTTGCTCCTTGTCCGTAGTTACATAAGGCCCACAGAGTCTTAGCGGGCTTTGTTCGTGTTTGTCTATTTTACATGTTCGTTCGTGTTATTAAATGTTCGTATTGGTTCATGTTTTTAATATTCATGATATGTATATTATACGTAATACTTGTTTATCGTGTAATAATATATAATACGTAGTTCACATGTTCATGTATTAATGTTCGTGCTCATATGCTCGTGATTATAACTATTATAATTAATAATTATCGTGTATTACAACGTACTTAATAATTATTGTGTGCTAACACGTACGTAGTTTCTGAATTTAGTATTCGTGACACGTGCTCATGAAATAAATGGAAAGTCTTAATTGGTTTGTATGTTTACGTACTGTACTATTCATGGCATTTATATGAGGGTTTTACAACTCTTCCCCCCTAAAAAGAATAATTTGTCCCCGTATTATAGATAACGTAAATTGAAAGAGGAACATACCTGAATCAAAACTTGAAATGAGGGTATGAAGTCCGGATAGACTCCTCTGTTTCTCAAGTGGCTTCCCGCTCGGTATGATCCGTCCAAAGGATTTTGACGAATGGAATCGTCTTCTTCCTCATGACTCGTTCCTCTCTATCAATAACTCGTTCGGGTTCCTCGATGAAGGTAAGATCTTCACGAATCTGTTCAAGTGGATACTGAACCATGTGAAGGGGATGATACTTGTACCCTTTGTGTAAGGACACATGGAACACATCATGAACGTGAGAAAGATGTGGAGGTAACGCTAAACGATACGATACTTCACTGACTCGCTTGATGATATCAAACGGTCCGATGAATCAAGGACTGAGTTTTCTTTTGATTCCAAAATGTCTAACACCACGTGCCGGTGATTCCTTAAGAAAAACATGATCTCCCACATTGAAATGCAAATCCCTACGATTCTTGTCGGCATAACTCTTTTGACGTGCACGAGCTTCTTGTAACTTCACCGTAGCTACAACGACTTTCTCGTTGGTCAACTTTATCATCTCCGGAACTTCAAGTGTTCGCTAACCAACATGATCCCAACAGATTGGGGCGCGGCACTTCCTACCATACAACATCTCAAATGGGGCACACTTGATGCTGGCGTGCCAACTGTTGTTGTATGCAAACTCTACCAAGAAGATATAATCGTCCCAATATCCTGTCCATTCTAAAGCGCATGCTCGAAGCATGTCTTCTAATGTCTGAATGGTTCGCTCCGATTGGTACCCCAAGCCTTCTACGGACTCCTCCAAAATCACGAAGTAAACCAATGATCTCTGTCCGAGATGATACTGGATGGAGCACCATGAAGTCTCATGATCTCCATCTTATATGTGTCAGCCAGTTTGCAAACTGGATCATCTTTCCAGATTGGTAACAAGGGAGTTGACTTGGCAAGTCGATCAACGATAACCCAAATTGCATCATGCTTCCTCTTGGTATGTGGAAGTCCGGTGACAAAATCCATGGTGATCTTGTCGCACTTCCACTCTGGAATGTTTAATGGTTGTAGTAGACCACTGGACCGTTGATGCTCGATCTTAACCTGTTGGCAGGTAAGACATTTGGAGACATAGGTGGCAACATCCTGTTTCATACCACTCCACCAGAAATACTGCTTGATGTCGTGGTACATCTTGGTTGAACCAAGATGAATGGAGAATGGGGAGCTATGAGCTTCAGCCAATAACGCTTCCCTGAGTGTAAGATCATTAGGAACACAAACTCGAGTGCCCCGCCATAAGTGTAACACCCCCAAATATTCATACTTTAGTTCACCGGAAGAGTCGTTGGTGTTACGGGATAGCACATAACTCAAATCATAGACAACGCTTAAAAATCGCGTCGTTTAATATTAAAGCATTTTCCATTCATAAACATCAAATTACATAGGTCCTCAGGTCATAATATGTCATACAAATTTTCAAAACATTTGAATGGAAAATTTATTTGAATGCGGGCCATAAATTCTTGTCGTCTTCCCGAGAATTACCTTCAAGTACCTGAGATAAAACATGTTAAAAAGGTCAGCGAAAACTCCGAGTGAATTCATAGAGTTTAATAAAAACCATTAATATGTCATCGGTATATAATTATTACCGAAAAATCATTTTGTATAACTCTTTGTAGTAGGCCATAAAATAGGCCAAAGATGTTTTATACAACTCTTAGTCGTAAATCATAATATAGGCTTCTGCCTTCAAAACCATTATACGAACCATTGTCGCAAAAACATCATACAACACGTTTTATAATGTTGTATAGAGTTAAATAAAAACCGTTATATGAAAATGGTTATGTAAAACCAAAACACGTACATAATATTAGTAATAAGACCCCGTATTTCTAGTCAGGATATATATATTATAATTCAATGCTTATATCAGTATTTTCGTTATTGGATTATTATAAGCCGCATGCCATTGCTACCTTACTATAACAAACAACGGGTAGCTAACCCTTAATTCCTTTGCCGATCTATTTAGCGTGTCGTCACAATAATCACGCTTATATAAATCTTCCCATACATAAATTCGCTTACCAATCAATGTGGCACGACGGGGATCAACCGTCAAGACGCGAACTGAGGTGATTTTCCCCAAATAGTACTATTATATGTATAAGCGTCTACAAAATCCCGGTAGTTCACAATTCATGCTAATGGGACTTTTAGTGACATAACCTAACTAATAATAATCCATTTCATCTCATTCATCGGGTCATATAATCATTCACCGGGTCATATAATTATTCCGGTCCATATCAATACGCAAATAATCGGGACAACTGGTGTCCTATTTTTATTAAAACTAACATGTTATCTCCCTCGCGGGTTTATAAAATATTTCATAAAACATTTAAAAGAGTGCGAGGCTATGAACTAACGTTGATTGGGAAAGGTGGGTTATCGGCGGTTTGGATGTACGGTACGTGCTTCAATCACGGAAACCGAGACAAATAATACTCGGTCTTAGACTCTTGTCCAATGACTTTATAAAAACAATGGCTATGTATATAGGATGACTTTATAAGTATGATGATGATTGTGACACCCCGGGTAGGGTCAAAATATGCGGAATATCAACGGAGATGTCATAAGGGTGGATCGATAGCACATTGTTCATAGAGCATAAGATAATGAGTTATTCTAATCAGATTACATGATTATTAAATAAATTAATAAAAATTGTCTTTAACATGACGTAAGTAGATTGTTCATTTTCCCCAAATGGAACCCTTGACGATTCCTCCAATGCAGTTTGCATAGATACTTGAGTCCATGCACACACCACGTACTAACTTCATTTCCATGAGATAAACATGCTTAGAGGGTCAACATAAAGTTGGTGAATTTACAGGTTTTAACATTCATTAGTTTGGACATACATTAATCATAGAAGTAAAAATGCACAAAGCATTCTTACTAAAAAGTAGGCACATTTGCTATTACTCAAAACTGAAGCTTAACCTTCCATAGTCCTCAACAGATGAGGACGTAGTGTCTTACAAAAAGACATCCAAACCCAGTTCCAACATGGTATACATCTGTTGTCCCGGCCAAGGCACAGTGAGTATGACTCACCCAGATGGGTATGGTCAATCCCTAGTAGATCTATTTATAACATTCTTGCGATTTACAACAATTTAACAGTTTCTATAATAGTCAATCATAGTCAAGTTTATACAATTCATTTATGTCCATTTTAAAATAGTTTCATGTTTTCTCCCTCGTAGAGGAAAAGTTTGTGACAACCCAAACCCGAGGTCATTTATTTAATATTATAAAGTATTATTTTACGAATGATTTTGAAATTTTTGATGAGTTGAATGATATGACGGTTGATGGTTTTATTTAAACCCGACGTTGGAGGTCTTAATTTTATCTTTTTACTATTAGCGAGGATTATTAGTGACCACGATATCGACGGATGCCCGAGATTTTATGTTTTATCATTTGTTGTCTCGATGTTTATATTTTTGACGTTTTTATTTTAAGTTCGTATTAAGTCGAACCGGGATCATATTATCATCATATTTTTAGTGTGTTTAAACTTTTTAAAAGTAATTTTACGAAACCTGAGCCTCATAAATATTTTCATAATTGACAATTTACATTTTCTACCCTTACAACTATTTAATTTCATTTTGGACCAAAAATATCACAAATTGGCAAAACAAACCCCTCCACCCACCATATATAAGGTGATTCTCTTACCTAACAAACACACACAACATCACCACCACCAAACTTTTCCATCTCTCTTTCTTTTCCTCTTTAAGCCGTGAGCTAACACCCCTTTACCATCAAAATTTCACCAAATTTTCTATGATCTATCTAAAAACAATTAAAGACCACCTCATAAAATTCAATTGTGCATCTAATGGTATAATTTTTATACATATGCAAGAACTTTTATTTTTTTGATATGATCCATGCTTGTTTGATCTATTTTTATTTTGTGGGTGTGTTGTTAGTAGTATTATAATTGATTTTTGAGTGTTGCATGTTTATAATTTTGAGTGGGTAAATTTTTGTATGATCATCCAAGGGTGTTATGAATTATTAAAGTTGTTTGTGATGATATTAGGGTGATATTAGGCATATGAGATTGATTAAAATAGGTTGAAAAATTAACTTAACATGATTTTTAAACATGTATTTTAGATCAGTAGGTAAAAGGTAATTTTTGGAAAACTTACTTTTTTAAAATGGTAAAACTAATTAGATGATGTTGTAGATAATTCTTTTAGCTTCGATTTGATATAAGATAGAGCTTCTAGCTCCAAACGAGCGCGAAGTTATGATGTTTTGATTATTCGTGTACCGGGAGACGACTATGGACACAATCCGAAGTTGTTGTCGATATTTGGATCGAATCTCGGGGACTATAGAATGAGTTGTAAAAATGTTCAAGGTCTGATGTTTGGTTCTATACTTTGGGTTGTGAGTTTATTTTCAAACTCAAGTGTCGAATTTGTAAACGGGATTGTTTTGAATGGTCAAAATGGTTGTATGAGTCGGTGACGTAAAATTGTCCGGTTTTGGTAGTTCAAAGATGTGTCTGGCATGGAACTTTAAAAGTAAAATCTTTTGATGGGCTTTTAACAGGTCTTTCTATATATAGTAAATGATATCTCTGATTAGTATCATAAGTATTTAACGTGTTTAAGTGGGGTAAATGAGCTTGTACATTTGGTGTGTACCGACAGATTTTTATCGAAAGAATTGACTAATAAAGTAAACATATAGAATGATGTAATAGGTCACTTTTATTGTTTTCATTTTGGGTTGGTTGTGATTTTATGATTTTGAGTTTGATGTTACTAAGTATGGATGTTACTCGAGCTTATTATTGATGAGCGCGCCTTATTTGATAGGTTGCGGTTTTCGTGTTTATCGGGCATCAACTATCGTCGAAGATCGTCTTGATATTGCAATTACTCCAGGTGAGTCTATAGCCTCGCTTTTGTAATTGTGTCAAATGATTTTAAAACCCGCGAGGGGGATACATGCTATTTGAAAGTAAAATGAACACAAGTCATGATTGATTGTTTGGACCCGAATGTTGCATTGTTGCCTTTGTTGACCTGAATTGTATATGTACCTAAATTGAATAAGTCCCTAAATTCATTAGCCGTTAACTATCTTCTGACTTGATGGTGAGTTGGGAATAGCCGCTTATTCTAATGATAGTACTATTGGGCTGAAGACCCTATCTGAGACCAGAGCTTTACGCTGTGTAACATCTGGGAAGGATAATTTTACGATATGAGAATTGGTATTCTTGCAATTGATACCCTAGTAGGGGCACTAGAATTTCATCTAGTCATGACGGCTTTAGGCGTGGGTGACTAAGTTAAGTTATCGGTGTCATGAGCTTAATACAATTCAATAGCTATTGCTATATGCCAGACTACCTGAATAATAGATTGTATGTACAACAATTCTATTAAATGATCTTGATTGATTTTTCTCTTGTGTTCAAATGATGATTTGGAAAACCTATAGACTCGCTCAACCGTTGTGTTGATGACTTTAAGCATGTATTTCAGTTGATTGAAGTTGAAGAATTGCGGAGCTTGCTGGAGAAGGATTGCGGATTGCTTTTGTGGTGATAGGTCTAAAACAGATTTCTTTCCCTTTTGTCATAAAAATAATAATGTACGGTCATGTATTTTGGTAAATTGTTTGTTGATTTGATAAAATCTTTTGGGGGACCTAAATGTGACTCTGATATTTCTAAAATTGTTTTACTTGGGATTGAAAGTTTTAGACGTTGGTTAAAATTATATCCTTTTATAGTTCAAATGTGTATTTCCGCTGCGTAATGTAATTTGGGGGTGTTAAAGATTGGTAATCAGAGCTTTTTAGTTATAGCGAATTAGGTCGATTTAAAAAAAAGTCCTAAACTATAACTTTGGTGTCGAAAATATTTGACATAAGCACGCAACTTCTCCGCAAGGCTCCTATAAGATTATTTTTTTGCATTGTTTTATAGTTAGATGTATCCCTTAAAACTGAAATGATTTTAGTGTATTTATTAAGTAAATAATATGATGATGTATTGATGATGTATTGATGTTGTTGAAAGTACGTTGAGTACTTGTTATCGTAATTGTCTTTATGTAATGCATGTGTATATATAATTTCAAATAATGACCTTATATACTGCCGAGGGTCTGGGACAGTAGACCAGATGATGAACGATTTTACAACTGATTTCTTGCGACTTATATTGGGTATGAAGAAGTTTGATTAGATGATGTATGATAGATATGTGGTTGAAATTGGTGTGATTAGAAGGTTGATGTGAAAGAAAAGTTGTTTTAAAAGGTTGAATTTGGTATGTGGAGAATTGAGTTTGTAAGGACTTGGAAGATGGATGAGATTGCTAGTCCTGGGTCAATTGTGATGAATTTGTGTGTTTGAATTGAGAAGTTTAAAGAGAAGTAGGTAAGTTTTGAAATGATAAGTGAGTGGGAGTCTCATGTGAGATCAATTCTGAGGAGAGTTTGGAAGTTTAGGAATGTTGAAATTTGTACTGAGATTTTCCTTGTGATTAATCTGCCGTGTATGAGTGAGTATTTGAATTTGAGAGTAAGCTGCCATCATGTTAGGGATTCGACTTTGAAGTACGAAAAAGGGGAAATAGACGAGTGTGATAAAGCTGACAACAATGTTTAGGAGGATGAGGAGCTGCTGTCTAAGGAACTAATCACGTAATGGATTTCTTTGTATCTTATTTTCTTTTTGTGATCGAACTTTTTTAAACCTTGTGTCGTAGCATTGTGATGGAACTTATTATCCTTTAAGTTTGTTCGGTAGATGATTATAGTGACAGACACTGCCACTATCCTGTTGAATCCTTAACGCAATCTGAATTACCCTCATGATCTATGATGTGCCTTTATTAGCTCTTTTGTGTTTTGGTTGATGAACCAATGTAGTTATGTTCTTTGTGCATGTAGTATTCATGAGATGTCCTGATAAAGAATTCTTTCTTTTATCTTGATATGTATACTTATCATGTTTCTTTCTTCTGTGATGATGGAAGAAGGAGTAAGGGAAGCATAATTCTGTCATTATTAGATCGCTACGTGACTAAGTGTGTTGAAATATGTCGCCAAAACTAACGACTGCTACTGTGAACACTATGATTGAGCGAGTTATTGCTAGAGCACATGAAGCTGGTTGTGCTGCAAGGAATCAAGATGCTGGAGTTAGTTGTGCTGGAGATAATGGTGTTGCAGTCGATGCAGCTAAGAATAATGATGATGCTGTTGAAAATAATTATGATGCTGCTGAACATAATGATGATGCTGCTGATCCAGATGATAGTGTTGCTGCTGTTCTGCAAGTTCGAAATAATATATATATGTTAGTTCTCAGAAGTGGGGTTCTACGCAGTTTTGTGGTATTAGTGGTGCATTAGAATTGCATATTGGATTGATAAGATAGAGAGTACTTTTAGATTCTTGGGTGTTCAGAAACTAATAAGGTGAAATATGCTGCTACTACATTTCAGGATGGTGAACTAAGATGGTGGAATACACAAGTGACTACTTTAGGATTTGTTGTGGTTAACGGTAAGACATGGACCGTGATGAAAGGAATATTGACTGCTAGGTTTTGTCATATATAGGAACTAGGACAGTTGGAATCCGAATTGAGATAATTAGTGCTAAGGGCCGATGTTATTACTGCTTAATGGTAAATTTTCTGAGCTATATTTGCTATGTCTTGATACTTTTGTGAATAACCATAAAAGAACGAAGCATTACATTAGAGGATTGTTTAGTAATATCAAGAGTGAGATTATTTCTTCAAAACCTAAATCTTTCGATGAAGCTGTTCAGATGGCGCATGATTTAATGGATGTGAAAGTGCAAGATAGGAAAGATAGCATTGATGAAAACAATAATAGAAAGTGGGAATCTGCTAAGTTCAACCAGAATCAAGGACAGGATTGTGAGGATTACAGTTATAACAATAACCAAAGACAAAGCCAAAACCAATATTTAAACTATGGAAGGAATGAGGGAATTCGTGCAGCCACGTTGGCTGGATGTAAGATAAATCTCAAGTGTGTTTGTTGTACTCTATACCATGTAGGTAATTTTCCACAATTGCGACTAGAGTTAGGACAACCTAGTCATAAAGCTCCGAAGTGTACGATAAGAGGATTAGTTACTGGAAAATAGTACCCTTGGAGTAGTGAAATGATTTAGCCGTGGCGAGAAAGGACACAAGCAAGGGAATTGTCCAAGGAAAGAAAATTGACAAGATAGGAATGATGCCGCTCCAGCTTACGATTGAATGATGCTGACAAACCTTAAGGTCCGAACATTGTAAATGGTATATTCTTACTTGAGATTCTTAATGTCAGTATGTTGTTTGACTACATATCAGATGGAAACTGTAGAAATGTAAAGATTTGGTTGTTTTATCAACGGAGAATTAGTAAGGATGACAATTAACTAAGATGTGGAGTTAACTGATAGAAAGGTTGCTAGTATTAGTTCTATACCAAGAGTGTGTTCCTTGAATTTAGGAAAGTAGGTGTTTAGTATCGACTTGATGATCAAAGAGTTGTAATCTTTGGATGAGAATTATTGGTATGAATTAGTTAGTGGTGCGAAGTGCTGATGCTTGAGATTAGACTACTCTTCACTATAAATTGATAGCTGCTGGTTTAGATTTTGCTGAGAAACTGAGTGTTGGCTATGAGAGGTGATGAGTGAACTTTCCGTTTGAGAAGTATCTTGTTTGGAAATAAGGAAGTATGTGGAAGAGGGATATGATGTATTTCAGGTTCAGGTAATTAGTGATAGGGTAGTTGAGGAAAAGTTGGGAGAACTGTTAATAATTCGAGAGTATTCTGAGGTTTTCCTGAAGTTTTGAAGAGTTGCTGCCGTCTCATGTAGTGGAGTTCGTGTCGATTGAGTGTTGTAAGAGATAAGTGTAGTGCTTCTGCATTTCGTTGTGTAGTGCTTCTGTGTTCGTTGAGTAGTATTTGTAAGCCTTATCGTTTGGCACTGTCAGAGTGGAATGAGTAATCCGGTCAACTGCGAGAAGTGATGAATAAGAGATGTATTAGATTAAGTTTCGTTACAATGGCGATCGTTTGTGTTATTTGTCAAGAAGGATGGATTGTTTCGGATGTGTATTGATTATCGAGAGCTTAACAAATTGACAGTCAAGAATCGGTATCCATTACCAAGGATTGATGATTCGTTTGATCCTTACAACTTGTCTGGACGCAGTGTGTACTCAAAGATCGATTTGAGTTCTGATTATCATTAACTGAGAGTTAGGAAGGAAGATGTTCCTATAGTTGTTTTTCGTACTTGATGTGGTTACTATAAGTTTCAAGTGATGTTTTTGGAATGGACGAACACGTCTACCGTATTCATGAACCTGGGTGAATCTTGTGTGTAAGATGTACTAGGATGAGTTAGTCATTGTATCTACTGACGATAATCAATGTTATTCCAAGAGGAAAGGAGAAACATAAGTAGCATATGAGTATAATTTTGGAATGATTGGAAAAAGAGAAACTGTATGTAAAGTTTCCTATGTGTGAATGTTGGTTGAAATGTTTATGTTTTCTAAGGCAGTTGATTTACAACAAAGGTATTCGTGAAGATCTTGCCAAGATTGAAACGATTAAGGATTAGTCGGTACCAACGACGTCGACGGAAATCTGTTAATTCCTTAGTCTAAGATGGGAATAATCGGAGGTTTATCGAAAGGTTTTCACTGATTTTTAAACCATTGATTAAGCTGACTAAGAAGAATTGGATGTGTGAGTCTCACTTATACATCTAAATTGTGAGTTTCGAGATCTAATCCTTATCAGATGAGGATGCTGTATCCTGAACACTGAAGGGTAGGTTGTGTTCTACACCGATGTTGTCATTGTTGAAAGGAACTGAAGTATTTATAGTTTGTAGTTTTCTGTGATGCGTCTCATAAGGGTTATGTAGTTGTGGTGTTTGCTTTTAGATGGTAGAATTATTACTTGTATGGAATCAAGTATGTAATAATAAAGGATCATAAGAGTTTGCTTCCTAATTAATTTCCTGGGATGATAAAGAAATGAGTAGAGGATTACCAGTTATATATTTCGAGTATTTGAGTATGTTGATAATTATGACTGTGAGTGATTATGACTACGAGATTCGCTACCATCCAAGTGATGACGTATAGTCCCTAGCCGGGTCAGGAACCCGGCCCACGGGTACTACCCGTATCCGGCCCATCTCTTATGGGTAGGATAATGTCATTCAGGCTTATGGGCTTGGATGAACAGTAACCGCACACATGTGTGCGGCCCACGGCCCGGTGCGGCCGACATAGGGTTAGACAGAATCATATTCTGTCTAGGAATAGGTTTACCCCAAAAGGGAAGGATATTCACTACTATAATTAGAAGATAACAATCATTCTAATTCTAATAGTTATCCTTTCCTTAGGGCCGAAGTATCAGTGGCAGCCCACTAGGGCTCCACTGCCTATAAAAGGAACCCCCAATGGTTCCACAAAGGTATTACGCTCTATACTCTCAACTCACATAAACCCTAACCGATTACTTACTCTCACGCCGGAGTCTAATCGTGTGAAGCATTCCCACGGTAAGCCTAACGCGTGTTGTTTAGTGTGCAGGATCCCAACCAAACGATTCACTTGGTGTAGGAGCCGGAGCTCAGCCAACCCGATTTAAGCCTAATTCGGGTCTAGCAAGGATCACCCAACTTTTGCATCAACAAGTTGGCGCCATCCGTGGGGCCCATTACACTAAGCTAGAACAAAACCTCATTCTGAAGTTCCAATGACGAAGGGGAATCCGCAAGCTAATCCCAGGAACACGAATCCTGGGAATCAGAAGTCCCAAGGGGAAGGGATACTCATCCCCAATCAATCACCTAGCCGCCTTGCAGGCGGACCTGGTAACCGTGGCGGTTTTCATCCTTTGGGGGTGACGAGCACGATCTCCATGACACCCCCACCTACTTCAACCCTGGACAACCCTGACCCAGGGAGTGCGCCCAACCCTCCTAACAAGGAGTCGCGCAAACCATCGGCGGAGGAGGAAGTAGAGGTCCTACCACTCAGCGAGGAGGATCTTACTCGAGTTCTCATGCAGAACTTCGATAGGATCGTCCCGGGGATCGCATCAAGGTTGAATCTTGGGAGGAACCTCCAATCCAGACTCAACTTTGGTGACACCGGACCAGTCACCTCTTCCCAAAATCAGAGGAAAAGGAGAGCTCGACCTCAGGAGCAGAGCATCTTTAAGGAAACCCCTCAACCCAGGAATGTGTTTGAGCGCATAGGAGATCGCCTCATACAGGAACTAATGCAGTCTCGAGAAGGAGGAGATAAGTCTGATGGTTCACCCGAGCGGCCAGATCGAGAGTTGGCCAGAACCACTCGTCACACGAGCGTATGGGACAGGATGAACACTGGAAAAAGGCTCCTGGTTCATCCTAAAAAAGTGGTCCCTACCCAAAGGATGAGGCACTACCGCCATCTCTAGACTCGTCAGGAGAGGACTCAAATGACCATCCGCCTAAGCGTCGCCGACCTAGGCGCACCCCTCCACCACCACCAAACAATGATGAGTATTATGGTGGCCTTTATTATCGAGATACAGAAGCGAAGGATCTTTCGCGCCCATGGTGTGAACCATGGGATGACCCTATGCTCACCCGGCCATGGGCGGATCCCCGGGAAGAACCATTCACCCTCCGCATACGGAACTATTCTGAGGACACTAAACGTCGCATGCCGGCGTGTGTCAAGACCTATGATGGGACTGGTGATCCGGATGATCACCTTAAAATATTTGATACGCAGGCTAAAATTGAGCGATGGCCCATGCCTATATGGTGCCAAATGTTCAATTCAACTTTGATCGGAAATGCCCGTGACTGGTTTGAGGGACTCCCTCCACGGAGCATTGATAGTTTCACGGAACTACGCACTGCGTTCAAGAACAATTATACTCAGAGGAAGAAGTATAATAGGGATCCGGTCTCATTGGCAACTGTCAAACAACGGCCGGGGGAGTCCACAGAAGCCTTCACTGAACGCTTCAATGATGAGTGCACGCGCACAAAAACAATGTCGGAGCTCCTGAAAATCTCCGACTACATGCACGCCATAACAGACAGGGAGTTGATCAGGCGCCTCAATGACAAGCGTCCAGAGAGATATGATGACCTCATGGAAAGGATCAGAAATTTCATAGAAGGAGAAACAGTTGTTGTCGCGGCCTACCCATCCAGAGGAAATGGGTACCGGTCAAACGATCAGTCTCGGAGACAGTCGGGTGGTCAAGCCAACCAGAACAATGGCAAGGGCTCAGACTATAAGAGCCAAAACAAAGGAGGACGGTCGGATGATAAGTTTACCCCCCTAAAGATGTCCTACCGGGAGATCTTGCTGACGGAAGGGGCAAACTTTCCAAGGCCGCCCCCAATGACAACTCCGCCGGAACGTCGGCAAGGAAATCGCTTCTGCGAATTCCATAACGACAAGGGCCATGGTACGGAGGAGTGCATCCAGCTCAAGAAGCACATTGAGTCACTGATCAAATCAGGTAAACTCAAGCACTTAGTTAAGGATTGGAAGGATGGAAAAGACAACAAAAAGTATGATAAGAAGGATCCCCAAAAGGACAAACCTTCGACTATATACATGATCCAATCCAGACAACGCCGCACGAGGCAGAAAGTTGGCCAAACATTTTCACGCGGCAGGGAAATCTCATTCCTTCCCATCACAGCAAGCGATGTGATCGATGCTCCTCTCACTATTGAGATAAGCATTGGAACACACAATGTTCGTCGCATGTATGTGGATGGAGGGTCGTCAGCAGAGGTACTGTATGAACACTGTTTTGTGCAGTTACGCCCAGAAATCAGAAGCCAATTAGTACCGGCCACGGCGCCGCTCACTGGCTTTAGTGGAGACACTATATGGCCGATAGGGCAACTGCGTCTGCTTGTAACCATTGGGAACAAAGAACACTCCACTACGGTGTGGATGAACTTCATGGTGATACGCTCACATTCTCCGTACAATGGGATCATAGGCAGACCAGGCATTCTGGCTATACGGGCGGTACCCTCCACGGCACACGGAATGATCAAATTCCCCGTTGATGAAGGGATCGTCACCATTTACAACACAATCGTACCAGCATCCGAGTGTCATACCGTGACAACACCGGCTCCACCGGTTCCACCCAAGGATGGATCACCGCCTCCCAATTAGAAGGTGGCAATTCACCCTGACTACCCGGAACAGGAGATATCCATAGGAGGGGCGCTCTCGGATAGCGGAAAAAGGGCCATGTGCTCTCTTTTAAGTGCAAACTTAGATATATTCGCATGGGAGCCAAAGCATATGACAGGCGTGCCACGTGCGATAGCAGAGCATAAGCTCCAGATCCGCCAAGGGTACCAACCCGTCAAGCAAAATAAGCGCGGCCAGGCGCCTGAGCGCAGCCAAGTGATATTGGAGGAAGTACGAAAACTAGTGGACGCAGGTATCATGCACGAGGTATACTACCACGAGTGGTTGTCCAATCTGGTCATGGTCAAAAAACATGACGGAAGTTGGCGCATGTGTGTGGATTTTACGGATCTGAACAAAGCCTGTCCACAGGATTGTTATCCCTTACCGGAAATAGACTGGAAGGTAGAATCCCTATATGGATATCCTTTTAAATGCTTCTTAGACGCATACAAAGGGTATCACCAGATCCAGATGGCGGAAGAAGATGAAGAAAAAACGGCATTCCATACAAGCCAGGGCGTATATTGCTATACGAAAATGCCGTTTGGACTAAAGAACGCCGGTGCTACATACCAGCGGCTGGTGGACAAAGCTTTTGAATTACAGATAGGCCGCAACTTGGAATTCTATGTGGATGACTTGGTAATAAAAAGTCATACGGAGGATGCACTTCTCCGGGACGTCCAAGAGACATTCCACACACTGAGGAGGATTAACATGAAGCTAAACCCAAAGAAATGCACGTTTGGGGAAACGGAGGGAATATTACTTGGATATTTGATCGATCCAAAAGGTATCAAACCTTGCCCAGAGAAAACGGAAGCAGTGATACAGCTGCCATCCCCTCAGACGCAGAAGGAGGTGCAATCCTTAAATGGAAAACTAGCCGGGCTGAATAGGTTCCTATCCAAATCCGCAGAGAAGTCATTACCCCTATTTAAGACACTCAAGAAGTGCATTAGGAAGGGAGATTTCTGGTGGACGAAGGAAGCAGAGGAAGCTTTTGGCCAAGTCAAGCAGCATCTTGCATCTCTCCCTATGCTAGTAGCTCCCCGGCCAAAAGAGGAACTCATTATGTATCTCTCAGCCACTCATGGCGCAATAAGCGCAGTACTCATGAAAGATAGAGATACAGTGCAAACTCCGGTCTACTTTATAAGTAGGACATTACAAGGGCCGGAGCTGAATTACTCCTCTATGGAAATATTGGTGTTAGCACTAGTGTTTGCTACAAAGCGGTTGCACCGGTACTTTCAGGCGCACCCAATTGTAGTTATTACGGACCAGCCAATCAAGCAGGTCATCTCTAGACCGGATGTGGCAGGGAGGCTACAAAAATGGAGCATCTTATTGGGGGAGCACAATATATCTTGTATGCCAAGGACGACTGTGAAAGGTTAGATCTTGGCAGATTTCCTGATTGAGAAGCCGGAAGAGGAAGGACCAATCGTTAAACAAGACGAGATTCCAACAGAACCATGGGTGTTATTCACGGACGGATCTTCGTGTACGAACGGGTCCGGAGCTGGTCACATCCTCACAAATCCAGAAGGAATGGAATTCACGTACGCCCTCTGTTTTGAGTTCACGGCCACCAACAACGAAGCGGAATATGAAGCATTAATTGCGGGTTTAAAAATCGCCGCTAGAATGGGAGTCCGCAACCTTGAGGCCTACGTGGACTCACGGCTTGTCGCGAACCATATTCTAGGTGGGTATGTGGCTAAGGAGGACAACATGGTCAGGTACTTGGAAAAAGTCAAGTCACTAATCGCGGCTTTCAGTAAGTTTTCCATCAAACAGGTGCCAAGAGGCGAGAACAAGAAGGCGGACGCTCTTAGCAAGATCACATCCACAAGCTTCGCTCACTTGTCTAAACAAGTCTTGGTGGAAATACTCAAGGAGAAATCTATAACGGAAGGGGAGGTCGCTACTATAGTTGAGGAGGATGGACCTACATGGATGACCCCGATTATCAACTATTTGACTAGTGAGACCCTTCCAGCCGAGGAAAAAGCAGCACGGCGCATCAGGAGGAAGTCGCAGCACTTCAAACTTCGAGAAGGCATCCTTTACAAGCGCTCTTTCTTGCAGCCGTGGCTGCGGTGTGTTGGACCACGTCAGGCCGCTTACGTAATCAGTGACATACATGAAGGGTTGTGCGGCATGCATGCAGGTCCACGATCCGTGGTAGCTAGAGCCTTACGGACAGAATATTATTGGCCTACCATGCACAGAGACGCGCGCGACATGATTCGCAAGTGTAGTGATTGCCAAGTGCATAGGCCAGTGCCGCGGCACCCGTAGCAGGAGCTCACACCTATCACGTCCCTATGGCCATTCTACATGTGGGGAATCGACATTGCAGGACCATTTCCTGTAGCTGCGGGGGGAGTTAAGTTCTTGATTGTCGCAATGGACTACTTCACACGATGGATAGAGGCCAAGGCAGTCAAATCTATCACAGGCAAGCAAGTTAAAAAGTTTGTTTGGGAACATATTTTGTGCCGTTTTGGCCTACCAGGAGAAATCATCTCGGACAACGGTAAACAGTTCACGGACAATCCATTCAAAGACTGGTGTGCATCATTGAACATCAAGCGGCGCTTCGCATTTGTTAAGCATCCGCAGACAAATGGCCTCGTGGAGCGAGCAAATAGAAGCTTGGGAAATGGTATCAAGGCGCGTTTGGATTAACGAAGTGCCAAATGGGTCGATGAGTTACCACATGTGCTATGGGCGCATAGAACTATGATAAAAACAGCCAACGGAGATACTCCATTTGCATTGGCCTACGGCACTGAAGCTGTTATACCAGCAGAAGTAGGAATGCCTACCATCCGCACGGCGAAGGTCAACGTCGTCACAAACGACGAGCAGCTGCGAATCAACCTAGATCTGTTGGAAGAAAAAAGGGAGATAGCAGCCATCAATGAGGCTAAGTCCAAGGCTAAAATGAAAGCTTATTATGACACCAAAGTCAAAGGTGTTTCTTTTCGACCGGGAGATTATGTCTATCGTGCTAACGAAGCAAGTCGAGCGGAGAATACAGGAAAGCTGGGCCCTAAGTGGGAAGGACCGTACGAAGTCACGGAAGCCTTGGGACGAGGCGCGTACAAGTTACGTGATATGGATGGCCGCGACCTCGAACGCACATGGAACATTTCCAATCTGAAAAGGTGCTATCTTTGAAAGCTACGGCTTCTACATGCGTGCTTCGCTATATGTGGCTTTAATGAAGAACCATGCGGTCTATCTGTTTTTCTTCTTATGTTTGATTAGTTTCCTTTCTTATTTTCTAGGACTTGTCATTATTGTTCAAACAAAAAAATGTAAACGTTCTAATAAAATGCCGTGGGGCCTAGCTAGCTCCACGGCTTGTTTTGTGCAAATCATTTTTTAGATTTTTTGTTAATCGTATGAATTTTACTTGTATTATAATATGCCATGTTTCATTCATATGCATTCATTCAAACTACTGTACATGTACTATACGCCTCCAGGCGGGGTAAGAGGATTAAGTGAACCTACTAATTCAACTTGCCGCGTAAGAGGGATGCAACCCCAGCCGCACGAATCATGTATCCTTACTAGACACCTTACTCACAAGACATTGTGGTAAGTTTCGTATGCCGTGCTCACGCAATGCTCCGCATAGTAAAGACGCACGTCACATGTCTAGTAAATTATAGGCTTGTAGGTATTTTCCTTTTTTATGTAAGACGTGCCATGTCATGCTGTGTTGGCATACAATGTTCAAGCAAAATGAAAATACACAAGTTTCAAAAATAAATAACAAAATAGTCGTGGTCATCACGGACTTCTATATAAGAGGCAGTCATTTCACATATGTCTTAGTCGTGTACATACACGGACGAATAAAATTACAAGTGTTTACAACTGATAAATTACAAGGGGGGTAGGAATTCTCCTATGTCCTTCTTCCCTTCTTCAATTAGAGCACGAAGGACCTCCCCGCGAGCATCCTTCCCATCCTGTGCTTTGACCGCAATAGCATCCAATGCTTCTGCAAGAAGTGTTTCGCCTTTCATTGTTTTGGATGCGGAATCATAAGTGGCCAGGGTCAAAGGAGTGGGATCTGCAGTCAGCCGGGACATTATTGCCTCGTTTGAAGCTTCCCTAAGTGTCTCAAGCTCATCAAGGAGAGGGTGTTGGATTTCCGCCAAAACATTAATGGACGCGGTCATATTATCCGCGGCTGAGGGGTTGTGGTAGGGGTGCTGCATGATGTCTTCATTTTTCCCTATCAGTTCCACAGCTTTGATCAAGCCCTCATGTCTACCACGGTAAATTCCATCGGATACGACCCCGCCGAATGTCTGCAAAAGGTGTGGAGCCTCCAATGCCCTGCTCACAGCAACTCATCCTTCAGCGCATCACGCTCCTGGGCAATGTTGAAGGATTGCACGGTCACGGCCTTGGTAGCAGCTTCGGCCGCAGACACCTGCATATGAAATTTTGAGTTATTACAAGGACATATATTTTTCTTGGGTCGAATGAATATCCAAAGTTTGAGTATATGTACAAAAAATTTCGAAAGTATACCTTCTCATTTGATGCGGCTACAAGGGCTTCGAGCTCAGCGATGCGCTTTTCTCGCGTGTCAGCGTGATGAGCTTGCTCTTTTACCGTCGCCTCGGCTGTCGTCAGCGCTTCCTGCAATGACGCGATGGTCTTCTCGTTCTTCACGACCATCGCCTCACGACGGGCTATCTTCATATATGCCCGATTCACATTGTCAAGGGCCTTGATCAGACGGCGTCTCAAAGCAGCTCCTACCGTCACTTGATGTGCGGACGACACGTCAAATTGCTCAAGAAGGGCCTCATGATCCAACTCGTCCAAATCTTGGGCAAGGACTGGTGGGGTAATATGCTCAATAAATTCTGAACACTCGGACTCAGCTTCCAACCTTGTCAGGCTTGACAGGTTCCATGCTAGGCGCAAGCTTTCTTCCGGCCCTTCGGGGTGCGGCTCCTTGGCGTGTGTCGCAGCAGGGGATGGAGGTCTGTTAGTTGGGGCGGGGGAGGGATTCCTCTCCACTTCTTCCTCCTGTGCTACGGCCGACGGATTGGCCCTGTTATTGGCATGGCAAAATTAGTCTAATGTATTGTATATTTCACATAGTATAGTTACACGACTTAATATTCGAAGGATACTTACGTGTTATCAATGGCAGGGTCTGGGCCGGGAGAAGCTACGGCGCTCACGGGTGTGACCCGCAAGATTGGCCCTCCCATGTTCGGGGTGGGGTCGGCCTGAGCGGTCGCAGTACCACTTCCCTCTTGGTACTGCGGATGATCCTTCCTCAGTTTCTTTGGGGGAGCATTCGCGGCTCCAGCCTCGTCCCCTATCTTCTTTGCCACCCTTCTGGTGGTCTTTCTCTTCCTAGAGGTGAGCGGGGCGGATCCGGATGCCTGAGTAGTGTCTTCATTAGGGTCATTCCCCTCTTCCTGGTTGATGGTGCCCCCCTCCAGCAGTGGTTCTTCACCATCTTCGTTAAGGAAATCCAATGGGGATTTCTCAATGGCGGGTTCCTCTTCATCTGATCTGGGCTCGGATGTCTCCTCGAGAGGCATGTTGCGGTCCGCGGTCGCCTCCAACAGGGGGAGCTCCTTCTCTTTCAGAGGGCGGAACCCTTCGGCCACCTTCATTGGGTCGCCCTGGCGGATTAGCCCGTGTAGGTTCATTTCTGCGGACATTTATAAGTATATGGTTAGTAAAGTCCTACAAATATAAGTGACAATTCAGAGTTACAATAGACCTACCCTCTCCCTGTTCCGTCAGGAAGCACGGATATAAGTCATCCCTCCCAAAATAGTAGCGGCTTATTCCTACCAAGCACAAAAAGTGTTCCGGTAGTCCCTTATGGAACTCTGTGCGGTGGGTATCTAGTATTTGCAAGTCTCTGCTGCTATAATCTTTGGATTTGGGTGGGAAATCTTTGGGTGCTCTGGTTTTTAGTACGAAGGGGGTGGGGAATACCTTCTCATCGACAAAGAAGTAGTGGTCATACTAGTTTTTAAGGGAGTCTAAGGGCTTCCTATATGTCATGGGGGCATTGCCGGATCGTTTTTTAAACGACAGCCACCCATTCACTAGCTGGGTGCGTAGAAAGCCCTAAAAAGATTTACGGTGGGGGTTACATTACATGTACGACACGTAATTTCAAATTGATTGATTTTACATGCCCCAATACAGTGCAGTTGGGTTATATAGAAATCATAGTATAACAACAAGTCTACAAGGAATTGAGAGAGGGGTATGCGGTAGTTGGCCGAGTCAAAGAAGCGCGTGTACACGCCTATTTTCCCTGCCGGTGCATCCGTAATTGCATCACCTTCACCTGGATAGGTGGGATGTACGCTTTCGGGAATATAATACTTAGACAGGAAGTCGATGTATTTTTCCGCCGACATCACATTTAGGACATCCGTGATAATTGGGTTGTCCCTTACCATATTTTATACAAAGGTTTTAAAGGGCGTGATGATCTAACCTGCAACGAAGGGAATCCGTGGAAAAGAAGGCATGTTTTTTGGAAGTAGAAGCTTCTTAAATAACAATGGCGGAAGGAAGGTTAAATTGTGTGTGTAACAAACACACACCAACTCTTATATAGGGTTGCCTCGGTTTCCGAGGTAACCTGGATGTTTGACACGTGTAGGCCACCACGCCTATCCAACGGATAGGATTTCTGACATTTCTGCAAAATCAGAGGGGGATCCACGGGTCACTTCTTGGCAGTTTTACGTGGCTCAAAGGGTGGGCATTGATGGTGCACTTTTGCAGGCGTGCGACTGGAAAGTTGACTACCACTAATGTTTTTATTCTTGTGTCGGGATATGCGGCTCTTACGTAAGACCGTATTTAATGCTACATTTAAATTGTCTCGGCCGTTACGTGTGGCTGAGGTACTATTCAAAATATATTCCTAAGGCGGGTCACCACGTACGACCAAAACAAAATTTTCAATGTTTCTCATTTCCTAGGTCTTTCTTGGTATATCCGGGGAGCACCTTGATAGTCTAGAGGTTACGCCTACGGCTGTAACAACTAGACTGGGGGGACGTGATGACGTATAGTCCCCAGCCGGGTCAGGAACCCGGCCCACGGATACTACCCGTATCCGGCCCATCTCTGATGGGTGGGATAATGTCATTCAGGCTTATGGGCTTGGATGAACAGTAACCGCACACATGTGTGCGGCCCACGGCCCGGTGCGGCCGACATAGGGTTAGACAGAATCATATTCTGTCTAGGAATAGGTTTACCCCAAAAGGGAAGGATATTCACTACTATAATTAGAAGATAACAATCATTCTAATTATGATAGTTATCCTTTCCTTGGGGCCGAAGTATCAGTGGCAGCCCACTAGGGCTCCACTGCCTATAAAAGGAACCCCCAAGGGTTCCACAAAGGTATTAAGCTCTATACTCTCAACTCACATAAAACCTAACCGATTACATACTCTCACACCGGAGTCTAATCGTGGGAAGCATTCCCACGGTAACCCTAACGCGTGTTGTTTAGTGTGCAGGATCCCAACCAAACGATTCACTTGGTGCAGGAGCCGGAGCTCAACCAACCCGAATTAAGCCTAATTCGGGTCTAGCAAGGATCACCCAACTTTTGCATCAACAACGAGAAAGGTGAATGTGGTAGATAACACACATATCAGGGATAAAAAGGGGAAAATATTTTAAGATTTGAGTTTTGGTAATGACAAGAAGTGTGGGCTTGATAGCAAGGATATGAAATTTTATGTTAGTGGTCTGATTTGAGAAGGAGGTCAAGATAAGTGATTTCAACATTTTGTCAAACTTATAGAAAGGATTTTGTTGTAAAGACAAGTTAGGCATGGTATATTGAGCACTCCTAACATATCTAAGTTGAGAGAGTGAGACTTAGTGATGATGGAATCTCACAAGTCAAGTAATCGATACATTTTGGTTTGGGTAAAGATGAAAGTTTAGTTGAGTACTGTGTGTTATACAGAGACTGATGAACAGAGTGAAAGGACGATTCGAACATCAAACAGTATACTTGTGCGTGTATGATTGACTTAGGAATTGTTGGAATTTTTATATGATGATGATTATCATGCTAGTGGTAAGGCTGTACTATTGATGGTACAAAAAGAACTTCAATTTGTGAAGGTTAAAGATCGTGAGTTATGGACGTAAGTTAGGTTTTCGGTCTATTAAAGACATGCAGGTGTATTTGAATGAATGAACTAGAATTGATGTTGGTAAGTACTGATGAGATTGTATAGGTTAAGTATTGTTCATTAGTAACAAGGAGTTGTCCGAAGGGTTATGTTGGCAATAGAATAAAATCGATGGAGTTTGAAATTGGGAAACGTGGTTATGCTTGAAGTGTCGTTATGAAGGGTGAAATTTGTTTTGGCAACAACAAGGAAAGAATTCAACTTTAAGATAAGTTGCTTTTCATAGAAAGAACTGTGAAGAGTTCTTATGAGGTCTAAACATAGTAAAGATTATACTGTAAGGATACAAGAATTCCAGGAGTGGAATCTAAAATTGTGAAGGAAGCATGAGGATTTCTGTAAGGAAAAGAGTTCTCATTTGTTCTGGAGGTATGGAATGTGAATATAAGAGGGGCCGATAACCGGGACGTCACTCTATTTTAGGAGGGTAGGATGTGACAACCCAAACCCGAGGTCATTTATTTAATATTATATAATATTATTTTACGAATGATTTTGAAATTTTTGATGAGTTGAATGATATGACGGTTGATGGTTTTATTTAAAACCGACGTTGGAGGTCTTATTTTTATCTTTTTACTAACAGCGAGGATTATTAGTGACCACGATATCGACGGATGCCCGAGATTTTATGTTTTATCATCTGTTGTCTCGATGTTTATATTTTTGACGTTTTTATTTTAAGTTCGTATTAAGTCGAACCGGGATCATATTATCATCATATTTTGAGTGCGTTTTAACTTTTGAAAAGTATTTTTACGAAACCTGAGCCTCGTAAAATTTTCAAAATTGAAAATTTACATTTTCTACCCTTACAACTATTTAATTTCATTTTGGACCAAAAGTATCACAAATTGGCAAAACAAGCCCCTCCACCACCATATATAAGGTGATTCTCTCACCTAACAAACACACACAACATCACCACCACCAAACTTTTCCATCTCTCTTTCTTTTCCTCTTTAAGCTGTGAGCTAACACCCCTTTACCATCAAAATTTCACCAATTTTTCTATGATCTATCCAAAAACAATTAAAGGCCACCTCATAAAATTCAATTGTGCATCTAATGGTATAATTTTTATACACATGCAAAAACTTTTATTTTTTTGATATGATACATGCTTGTTTGATCTATTTTTATTGTGTGGGTGTGTTGTTAGTAGTGTTATAATTGATTTTTGAGTGTTGCATGTTTATAATTTTGAGTGGGTAAATTTTTGTATGATCATCCAAGGGTGTTATGAATTAGTTAAGTTGTTTGTGATGATATTAGGGTGATATTATGCATATGATATTGATTAAAATGGGTTGAAAAATTAATTTAACATGATTTTTAAACATGTATTTTAGATCAGTAGGTAAAAGGTAATTTTTGGAAAACTTACTATTTGAAAATGGTAAAACTAATAAGATGATGTTGTAGAGAATTCTTTTAGATTTGATTTGATATAAGATAGAGCTTCTTGCTCCAAACGAGCGCCAAGTTATGATGTTTTGATTATTCGTGTACCGGGAGACGAGTATCGACACAATCCGAAGTTGATGTCGATATTTGGATCGAATCTCGGGGACTATAGAATGAGTTATATAAATGGTCAAGGTCTGATGTTTGGTTCTAAACTTACGGTTGTGAGTCTATTTTCAAACTCAAGTTTCGGATTTGTAAACGGGATTGTTTAGAATGGTCAAAATGGTTGTATGAGTCGGTGACGTAAAACAATCCGGTTTTTGTAGTTCAAAGATGTGTCGGGCAGGGAACTTTAAAAATAAGATCTTTTGATGGGCTTTTAACAGGTCTTTCTATATATAGTAAGTGATATCCCTGATTAGTATCATAAGTATTTAACTTGTTTAAGTGGGGTAAATGAGCTTGTACATTTGGTGTGTACCAACAGATTTTTATCGAAAGAATTGACTAATAAAGTAAACATATAAAATAATGTAATAGGTCACTTGTATTGTTTTCATTTTGGGTTGGTTGTAATTTTATGATTTTGAGTTTGATGTTACTAAGTACAGATTTTACTCGAGCTTATTATTGATGAACGCGCCTTATTTGATAGGTTGCGGATTTTGTGTTTATCGGGCATCAACTATCGTCGAAGAACGTCTTGCTACTGCTATTACTCCAGGTGAGTCTATAGCTTCGCTTTTGTAATTGTGTCGAATGATTTTAAAACCCGCGAGGGGGATACATGATATTTGAAAGTAAAATGAACACAAGTCATGATTGATTGTTTGGACCCGAATGTTGCCCTTGTTGCCTTTGTTGACCTGAATTGTATAAGTACCTAAATTTCAAAAGTCCCTAAAATCATGAGCCGTTAACTATCTTCTGACTTGATGTTGTGAGTTGGGAATAGCCGCTTATTCTAATGATAGTACTATTGGGCTGACGACCCTATCTGAGACCAGAGCTTTACGCTGAGTAACCTCTGGGAAGGATAATTTTACGAGAATGAGAATTGGTATTCTTGCAATTGATACCCTAGTAGGGTCACTGGAATTTCATCTAGTCATGCCGGCTTTAGGTGTGGGTGACTAAGTTAAGGGGTCAGTGTCATGAGCTTAATACAATTCAATAGCTATTGCTATATGCCAGACTGCTTGAATAATAGATTGTATGTACATCAATTCTATTAAATGATCTTGACTGATTTTTCTCTTGTGTTCAAATGATGATTTGGAAAACCTATAGACTCGCTAAACCGTTGTGTTGATGATTTTAAGCATGTATTTCAGGTGATTGAAGTTGAAGAATTGCGGAGCTTGCTGGAGAAGGATTGCGGATTGCTTTTGTGGTTATAGGTCTAAAACAGATTTCTTTCCCTTTTGTGATAAAAATAATAATGTACGTTCATGTACTTTGGTAAATTGTTTGTTGATTTGATAAAATCTTTTGTGGGACCTAAATGTGACTCTGATATTTCTAAAATTGTTTTACTTGGGATTGAAAGTTTTAGACATTGGTTAAAATTATATCCTTTTATAGTTCAAATGTATCATTTTTTTAGATTGATTAAAGTGTTTTGTGAATTGTATAACGATGTTTGTGTTTAGCACCCAAATGTGTATTTCTACTGCGCAATGTAAATTGGGGGTGTTATATGGGGATGTAAACTCACCTAGGAGTTGGCAATAACTGTATAACACGAATATCTAAATAATGATCACGCCAAAAGTTATGCCTAATCAAATAGTACAGTCTTAATAGATAGTACAAAGAACATATGTATATGCTTATACAGATTTTTAGTCAGTTCATTTATGCTACTACATTTATCTAAATACATGTAGTACAAGTATTAACAATATCCATTTAAACTTATCTATATAAGTTTCATAGTTAAGTAAACACAAAAATGTTCCACTTAAAATATTAGTTCACGTTCGCAGTTCATGTATTATAATCATCCATTTAAACTTACTATTAAGTTTCATAATTAAGTAAACATAAAAATATTCTACTTAAAACATTAGTTTACGTTTCGCAGTTCATGTATTATAATAATCCATTTAAACTTACTATTTAGTTTCATAGTTGAGTAAACATAAAAATGTTCTACTTAAAATATTAGTTTACGGTCGAAGTTCATGTATTATAATCATCCATTTAACTTACAGTTAAGTTTTAGCCTTATTTTGCAACAAAAACGATAAACAAAAAGATAAACTTTGGAAAGCGTGAAGGTTTGGCAAGGCAAGTATCTATTCACCCCCCCCCCCATACTAAAGTTAAACATTGTCCTCAATGTTTCGAGTCTAGGGGTGCAAACACCCCCATACTAGAGACGTAGTCGAATGCCTAATCCAGCATGGAAAGGGTGTAACCATTAAATTAATAGCCGTTTATGAAGTGTGCTATAAACCTAAGGTTAGAACATCAAAAGGATATATCATGGATATTGAGAAAGTCTTCAAAGCAAACGATCGAGTGCTCCCATAAACGAACACGAGAGGCTCTAATCGTAAAGATCATGATCTAAAAACCACAATGCACAAACAACCATGGAACAAAGGTTGGAAGGGCACAAATCCCCTCACATTAACTAATTAGAAAGCAATAATATGTACATGGATAAGCATGGGTCTCCCCCACGAGGCACCTTGTTTTTGATAACCGAGTCAAAAGCTCGACTCGAATCCCTATAAATGTGATTATTTAGGGATAATCATGGTATGGTCAATTTTTAGTGGGGCTTACATGATAAACAAGGCCCAAAAACAACCGGTATAAAGGACTAAGTTCATTGATGATGCAAAATACCGGGATCGAAGATGGCGTTCTCGTTTTCATTGGAAAAACAAATCAACGCCACTTCATCAATGGTCAACAAAAACCAAAGAGTTTCAAGAAAATAGGAGAGAAGAAATAGAAGGGTTGGACAATGGGTAAGTCTCTAAAAACATGAGCTACTCGAGGTAGACTCGCACCAATCAAATGAAAAGATTTTCCATTTATTGCATCGGTGGAAGACCGAGATTTCCCTATATAAGCAATTCCAGGATCAAATATCTCGTCCTCGGTGGAGAAAGGGGAGGGAACATAAGGGGATTCCCCCACACTAAGTCCACACAAAGCATCGTCAAAAGGAGAAGACGAGCTTGTAGTACTCAATACACGCGGTGATGACGGAGTTAGAATTGTAGAAAAATCTTTTAAATCCAATTCAAAATCTTTTCCTTTTTCATCTTTTAAACTCTCCTTGTGAAAACCCGATTTAATTATGTCAAAAATATTTGGTGTATCTAAAGCAATGTTAGTCACACTAAAAATTCTCACATTTTGAAATCTTTTTGGTTTGGGTGGTGGTAAGTTTTCAAAACGTTTTTCAACAAAGAAAACACCCCCATCGGGATCAACGTATTCATCATCCGAAGATTCACTCGAGATTGGAATCGTAGGCTTAACACTCTTAACCTCCACCGGCGGAGGGGACGGAACTTCATTTTTATCAACTACTCCTAAAACTCTATTTGAAATTCTTTTGCAAATGCTTTTGATAGGATTGACATTGTACAAAGATGTGATAGAATACACATGAGAAAGAGTGGAGTTTTGGGTTGCATTAATGACGAGTTCTTCCTCATTGAAACGAAGAGTGATTTTTCTTGCATGCACATCGATAAGTGCTCTCGAGGTATCCAAAAAAGATCGACCTAAAATTAACGGAACTTTAGGATCGATGGGAATGTCAACAACAATAAAGTCTACAGGATAGTAGAACTTTACAACTTTCACAAAGACGTCCTCGGCAACTCCACAAGCTAGAATCGTAGAATGATCGGCCATCTCGATTGACATTCTTGAAGGAGTGAGATTAGGAAGATTGAGCGATTTAAAAATCTCAATAGGCATCAAATTAATACTAGCACCAAGATCGGCCAAGGCGTAGCATTCTTCCATGTCTTGTATAGCACATGGGATTAAAAACTTTCCAGGATCATCGACTTTATGAGGTATGCGGCTTAGAAAAACCGATGAACAACTAGACGATTTTTGCAATTTTTCTTTGTTATTCAACATACTTTTGAAGTTCGCGGCAAATCGAGGCATCATGACTAAGACGTCGGCAAAACTTATATTGAAATGCAAGTCACGAAACATTTTCATAAAGAGTTCAAATAGATAATTATTTCGTTCTTGTGCCTTTTCCTTGTCTCGTCTTGAAGGGTAGGGTAAAGGTGGTGTGGGTTGGGGCAAAGTAGGCATAGGCATAGGCCTTGGAATCTCGGGTTCCATGATTGGTATTGGTTCAACCGTAGGTGTGGTTTGAGCGGTACTTCGTGGGATTGTAATGTGCTCCTTTTCCACCAACACCTCGGGTTCTTTCTCTTTTTCCTTCTCCATAGAAGTACTTGAACGAGAAATGGGTTCTTTGAAAGTTTTACCACTACGAGTAGTAATAACCTTCAGTTCTACTTTCGGGTTCACGATGGTATCACTAGGAATACCACCCGAAGAAGAGGGCTTACACATGATAGCTTCAAACATTTTAGCCATTCGGTCTTCAAACTTAGATTACCTAGCATCCGCTTTTAACAACTCTTGCTTAATCTCATGTTGACCTTGCTCTATTTTTTGTTGATTTTGTTGGAGACGTGTGACATTTCCTTCCATTTTATTATCATGAGTTTTAAGTTCGTTTTTAAGCTCGTTTTTCAACTCGGACCTTAAGCTAACCATCTCACGTTGCATATTGTCAAACTTATCATCATTAGCCTTAGCATAATTCAAAAATTCTCCTTGAAAATTTTTGGTGTGATCGTTTTGAAAACTTTGGGCATTGTTTTGAAAATCACGGTTTTGGTTTTGGTTTGAAATTTGCCCATTTCCACTTTGATAATTACCCTTGTTATAATTCTTTTGATTTCCTTGGTAATTTCCACCTTGGTTGTTGTTTCGATAGTTATTAGCATTTTGATTTGGTGGAGCTTTATTTTGGCGAGAACCTTGACCGATTTGGTTATAAGTTCCCGCGGCTACATAAGCACTCGAAGTGTTACCATCCGCGGTAATGCACTCGGAAAGATCATGAGCTCCACCACACGACAAACAACTCTTAGAAACCGCTTTAACCGAAGCGGAATTCGAAGCTTCTTGAGCTTTCCAATGGGACATAAGAGTCGAAAACCTATCGAAAAACCGATTCTCCTCATTTGCTTCATCTTGTAAGGCATTAATGGAACGAGACGATGATGAGCCCATTTTGGCAACACTCGGTGTGTTACGAGGGCTATAAACCTTAGAACTATTCTCAATTATGACCAAAGCTTCTTCAACCGTTTTATACAAAAAATTACCACCCGCGGTGGCATTCAAATAATCTCTTTCATGATCATTAAGTCCATTGTAAAACGTGTCAATTTGGTGCAAATCGGAAAAACCGTGATGAGGACATTCATGTAACATCTCCTTAAACCTATTCCAAGCCGTAGAAAAACTTTCATTTGATTCTTGTGAAAATTTAGAAATCTCATTTTTCAAATGCGTAGTCTTAGAGGGCGGAAAAAATTGGTTCACAAACTTTGAAACGAGATCCTTCCACGTCAATATAGAATTAGGTGGCTCTTTCTCTAACCAAATTTTAGCAGGCCCCGCTAAGGAATACGGAAAAAGTATCATCTTAATCGAGTCATTCGAGACATCCTTTAATTTGCACGTGGCAGTAAGACGATTGAATTGGCGGATATGGTTGTGGGGATTGTCCTTCTCATCACCACGGAATTTGTTGTTTTGGATCATCGAGAACAAACCCGTTTTCACCTCAAAATTCTCCGCAAGGATAGAGGGAATCACAATAGCTTCTCCATAACCCTCGGTGGGTGCTTGAAGTAACTCCATCATAGTTCGATTCGCCATGGTAGGTGCTTCTCGTACAATGGGTTCGTCAATAGGAGACTCCTCACTAGAATGAGTTGGAGTGGGAGTTTTGTTCTTTCGTCTACGTGCACGTTTTGCTTGATTACGAGTTAGCATAAACGTCACGTACAACGTGGAGACGAGCAAAGAAGATTCTTTTTGGTATTTTGTATTTTTCAATTTTTTTGTTGTTGTGGTTTTTGATGGTATTAACCTTTTTTGGAAATTGGTGAAATGTATTAAGTAGACAATAATCTACAAATCTCCTCCTTAATCAAATCTCTCGATTAAAGAAGCCTCAAGGAATGAAAACGATCACGTGGAGTGAACGCCTTCGATGACTTTAGAACGATGGTGGAACACCAAATCGTTCAAGAGGGTTTAATCAATAGAAACCAAGAAAATATATATGATATGTAATAATACTTTGGGCGGCAAAACCCTTGATTCACTCTCAAAATCAAATACGCACAAGCAAGCGGAGGAAACGAGGCGGCGCGAAGCACTTAAGAGCCTTTTTCCTTTAGGTTGTGAAATACAACCGCCTTATACCCACCTTATAGTTTGTATTATCAAGATTAAGCTTCACGAAAGTATTTATCTATTTTTGCCTTTTTTCTTTGGTTTGAGATTCGAATACAATGATTGGGTAATGACCTCCCAAGTCAAGGTTGTGATTTCTCACGTATTTGGAGTACTTGTGAATTTATTGTTCTATGTATACAATATAGTAATAATATTCACACAAAAACCGAAAAACGATAATACGTATTAGTAGAGTGCTACTAATACAAATACTATTATGGCTAATATAAAAAACAACAATTGCTCAATCAAAACACAACACGCCTCCCCGGCAGCGGCGCCAAAATGATGTAGTGTTTTTGTACCCTTTTGGAAAAGGATGACAAATAGTGGTAGTATTAAGTGTCGGTTTAGGAAAACCGAGCACTAATGACCAAACAAGTTCGTTTCCCAAGGAGGCACATGTGTTGTGTAATGAATTGCTTTGATTGATGATTTTATTAAGAAGAAAAGAAAAGAAATGAGAAAGAAAGAAAGGAAAGAAAAGACGGTTACGAAGACGGATCGAGCTAGGACGAAAACGCGTTCACGCAAAACCGTAAAAACTACAAAATTGAAAATTTTAAAACCTAAAACTTAATTAAAAGCTAAAACAAGTCAAAAATAATATAAATAAGAAATAAAATCCAATAAAAATATTTTAAAACCTTTTATTAATTAAATATTCAATTTAAAATGCTAATTAAAGCCCTAAAATTAAATATAATTAATCAAAATGTCCAAAATATGATTTTATTGAACAAATAACTTACTTATATTATCTATAGACTAAAAAGTATTTTTCCTAATTTTTAAAAACTATTATTCTATTTTTAAATTACCAAAAACTATTTTAAAACTAGAATATTTATAAAAAATAATAAAATAATGCTAAAAATAACCTACCAATTTTAAAAATCCTAAACTACTCTAATGAATAGTAGAAAAATGAAAAAGATTGAAAAATATTAAATTTTTCACTAAAAGACAAAACTAGTTTAATTAAAACCCTAATTAAGTTAAATTAATTCAAAAAAATAATAAAAAGATGAACAGTAAAATCTTTTTTAACCAAAAATCTTAAAATAATATTCTAAGTCCAGGAAAATTGATTAAACTGAAAAATATTACTTTTTGGCACTAAAAGACAAAAAACAGAAATATTAAAGTTAATTAAAAATGCTAATTAATCTAAAAAATATAAAATGAACAGTAATAAAAATTTTAATTAAACTAAAAATTCAGAAATAAAATAAGAAAAATAATAAAACAAGTTTGAAGTCCTAATTCCACTTTTTGAGCACTAGAGACAAAAAATCAGAAAACTGATAGTGACATGTTCCTGGACTTTGTCCTTTAGCTTAGCAGTGTTAACAATTGAACTACCAGTGGGAAAGGAGTTCCCACTGCTAGTGTATTTTGAAGGTCTAGTGACCTAATAAGCTCAGGAGAGCTTATTATGAGCTTATATTTTGGACAAAAGGCACCCCTATACTCAGTTGAGTATAGGGAGTCAATGCAAATACAAAAACAAGCAAATCACTTCACAAAAATCCACACAATTAAGCCACAAAGTTACTGATTAAGGCAATAAGCAGGTCTGTGAACAGCAAACACAAATTTCATGCACAAATCCGAATTTTAAACCCCAAGATCTTGCACAATAATCAACAAAGTGACAAATAAGCTATGGCACACCCTTAAACAACCTATTATCTAGCAGCTTACAAGATTTGATGGCAAAATTCAACAAAAACAGCCCACAACAAGCACCTACTGATTTTTGACCATTTTCTTCAAACTTTATCATGCAAATGTGTTTTAATATTAACCAAACTGAAAGTTAAACTAACAAACAACCCTAAGTTACTATATTGAGTGAATTTAATCAGCTTTTGGCTCACAAATTTGTCACAGAATCTACTTAAATCACAAATCCAAACACCCCTTTAAACTGAAATTCAATCTTTTTACAAACCAAATCCCATCAAATCTATACCAAACTGATTATAACTTACTAAAACATGCATATAACATCTAAATGACCAATATTCAACACTCAAATACACAAATTACCAACTTTCATGTAAAATCATACAAATACATATAATTTTCAGAAAACTGAAAATGGAAAAGGGAATCAAGAAATCACCTTAAGGGTCCTACATCCAGGACCTTTAGTGGCTGCTTTGCCACCTCCTATAGGCTGGGGCCTATGCTGAACCTTGAACAGCAAGCCTTCAACCTGCTAAGAAAAAAATGAAACACAAGAACAATACAAACTGATTTTACTTAAAACCTCTTAAATTTTTTTCCTCAAACCTTGAAACCTTTAAAACGTTTCAAAAACAAGAACAATAGCAGAAAATCCAAGAGTATGATCCACTTTCACTTCACAAACTCTTGGCTTTTCTGAAAATAGAAACACTTTTTCAAAAACCTTTTGAAAATGAAATAAACACCAAGTGTTTATAAAAGATTATATGGAACTCAGATTTTCACTCAACAAACATTTACCAACTTTTAAAACAAGTAAAAAGGGATTACAATTTAAACACAAGAAAAATACCAAACTTTTAATTAATTTAAAAAGGAATTACAATTTGGAGTAAAAATCTGGAACAATGATAGAGGTCACATGCGACCTCTATTTATACAACTAATAGAAGATTCTAGTACATGAAGCAAAAATGCAAAACCCTAGCTAGTAATTAGGGTTTAAAGGGTGATGAAGGTAAGTTTTAATCTGAATTGGGGGATTAAGTTTTTAAATATCTTGTTTAGTGGGAAAAATTGGGGATGTTGACTGGAGTTTTGACCAAGTTTAATTAATAAACTTGGGTTGGGTTAATGGGTGGGCAGGTCGGGTAGGGTATGGATTTGGGTGGGTTATGGTGATGTGTCAATCACTGGTTGGGGGGATAAGTATGGCTGTTTGACAGTATTGGTCCCCAAAGGTTCATTTTTCTTCCATGTTGTAATAAAATGCTTTCAACGCCCATTTAACACATGACAACTTTTGGCAAGTTGTCATTTTTGGCACATATTGTTTATAAACTTAAACAAGGACATTTTATGCATTTTCTTAATACTTCAAGGGCTGATCTTGTATAGTCTTCATTCCTTAAGGACCATTCTTGTACAATTGACATTTGGAGGGTCATTTGTGACAAGTTCTTCAAAGATGAGGGACTAAAGTTGCCAATCTTCAATTCTTCAAGGGTCATTTTGCAAATTTCCAAACTTGGGCCCGGTTCATTGTGCGACTTCGTTTCTCGTGTTCGTTTTTGAATGATTCTTGTGATCTTTTGCCATTTCCTCAATATCCGTACCTAAAAATACACAAGTAACAAACACGAGCATATATTTGGCAGTTTTAATGATATTTTATGCATTTTAAGCCCGATTTGGACGATGAGACCATGTATAAAAGCAGTCTCATCATAAACATAAGAAGCTTTTACTTAAAACATTTATTTACATTCTTAGTACATGTATTAGTAATAACCATTTAAACTAACAATTAAGTTTCATATTTTAAGTAAAAGTAAGGTGTTCTACTTATAATATTAGTATTCAATTTATTTAACGTTCATATAATTTTATTTTCTAAAAGTATATGAGTTCATGTATTAGTAATACATATCCATATTGTTTATACAATTTATTTCATAAAGCAAAAATATAAATATTTTATTTTTGAGAAATAAAATATAATATTTTATTTAACTTAAAAGTTCCCGTAAATAATTTAACATTTATAAAATAATTTATTAATTACAAGTTTAAGAATTTATACATTAATCCTTATGGTTTAGGTTTTAATTAAGTTTCACCAAATTTAAAATAGAATTAGGGTTAGGGCTTGTTAAAGTTTTGGTATATGGAAAAACTAGTCCCTCCATATTTTAAACAAAGTATAACTTTCGGATTTTTACACATTCGGTACCTAGGGCTTGTTAAAGTTTCAGCTTATGGCAGATTTAGTCCTCCTAGTTATATCTAGGTTTTATAACTTTCATAAAATGAAAAAAACAATCCCTAGGGCTTCTTTAAGTTTTAGATTATTACAAAAATGGTCCTTAGGGTTATAAAATGACAAAACAACTTTTAGAAACTTCCCAAAATGGTCCCTAGGGTTTTATATGCCACGAATGGTATTTATTAAACCCTAGACTTTTGGATAATTACATTTTAAGTCCTTGTGTTTACGAATTTATCAAAACAAGTTTCATATGTCACGGTTTTAGTCCTTATGTTTCATAAATTGTCATTTTAGTCTAAAACTTTTTATAAGTTATATTTTATTATAAAAACTTTTATTTAAACATTCAAAACATTATATGGGTCCATTAAATGGGCTAAAATATCTAATGGGCCATTTAGTGGCCTAAATATATTTTAAGTCCACTAACTTGTTAAATAGGCCTTTAAAACATTTATTGGGCTTAAATACATTTTATGTCCATTAATTATTTAAATGGGTTTAAGTATAATCTTAAGTCCAATAGGATACTAAGATTTACTAAATGGGCTTATTGGGTCCATTAAGTCTTGGACTAATGTTGCATGGGCTTAATTAGTCCATTAATACTAATTTTCATTTTATGTAAGTATTAATCTAGGATTTTCTTATAAGCTTATTATTAGCTTATCCATATTTAGTTTTAAATCTTAATAAAAGAATAAAACTTATAGTTTATTTTATGTGATGTACCAAATGAGATCTAGATGTGTTACAAGGTTACATGCAAGTCATAAGCCCTAATATGAGCTTATAACTTGCGGCTATAATTAACCATAGCTTATTAAGATGAGTCAAAACTTATTTTAAGGTTGCATTTACTTATAAGTGTCCCCAAAATAAGATCTAGCTATGTACAAATCAAGAAATCAAGTCACAAGTCCATACATACATACATATAGCCCACAGATATAATTTTAAATCTTGGTGTTTCCAAGATGAACTTTTTAGCTAGTTTTATGTCTTGTAAATATTTATAAAAATACAACATGATTATCTAGGTTTCTTGCATGTTTCCAAGGTTACCACAATTCCAAGAAAACAACATATAGCTCACGGCTATATTGTTTTCTCCCAATGTTCCCATAATTTATGTTTATCATGTTAAGTTAACACTTATCACTAGATCTAGGTTTTATATAAGCATGCATGTACATTTAAAGTCCATTCAAGGTCATATATAACCCACGGCTATATATGCACACATAATTCATTTTTAGTGATTTTTAGTATTCCATTTCACATGTAATAATACATATTCCATCATTAAAACTTTGTGCACCAATCATAGATACATCATTCATTTATGCCGTGACCTTTAAGGTCATGGTCTTTCATGACTTTTAAGTTACACAAGCTTACTTATGAGATCTATGATTATTAGTTAACCAAAATCCCAAAGAGTAAGATGTGTAACCCATGCTACATTTAAATTCATAAGATGGTTCATATGATGTTAAATCAATTTAAAAAAATAGAGTAATAGTCATAGGTTTCTTTATTAAAAAGATTTTAAACATGACTAATGGTGCTCAAATATATGCCGTGACCTTTAAGGTCATGGTTTTTTACCAAATCTTGATTTTAAAAAGTTATTTACATGTGTTCATAGATGGATGATTATGCATACAAGTAAAAATGAAGAAGTATAAGGAGTATACCTTTCTTGCTTAAAAGTTACCAAGGAAGATCTAAATGAACAAGGAGATTAGAGATCTAATCAAGATGATGAAGAAACCCTAAATAGATACCAAGTCGTGACCCTTAAGGTTCGGCTAGGGCTTGGTAGAATGATTCCAAAAATGATGATGCTACTAAATGATTAGTAGTTAAGGTGGGACAAGGATCTAGTAGATTTAATGAACAGTCTTGGTTGCTTGTGGCTTAATGCTGAATGATTTGAGAGAGATAGGTGAAGAGAGAATGAGATTTAAGTTGCATGAGAGAATGAGAATGTATGTGTGTGTTTTTCATCTAAAAGGGGGAAAGAGAAAGCTAAGGCAAAAGACATGATTTCCTTGGTAAGAACAATTATGCCAAGTGTAAGCTCTTGTGTTTCCAAAGCATCTCTTCTCCTTCCACATATGCATGTGTGCCATGTATAGCTGACCAAAGGGCAATGGGCTTTGGTTTGGGCTTATGTTGGGCTAGCACACAAGGAGTATATGGTCTTAGACTAGTCCAAGAAGGTTTTAAACATGTTCATGGTATGCATACACACATACATACACGGCTACATATAGTATGTGTAGCATGTTTTTCAAATTTTAGATAAGTGTTGTATACTTCAAATATTGATTATACATTTTATTACTTGCTTCCCCTAGTTTTAAATACAAGGTTTGAGTTATGATACTTATTACAACAAGTATGAATGTAAAAGTATAAGTACATAATGGACAGGTTCACACATAACTTATAGAAACATAACACATGAGTATGTGATCTAGGATTAATGGATGAAACTTCATTACATTAAATGATGGTAAAATCGTTGATTTTACAGCATCACCCCGTTATTTTAGCTTTGTCCTCAAATCTACTAAAAACGTAGTTATCTTATAAGTGAATGATGTTCTAAGTATATGGTTCATTTCGGAAACTCTCTCAGGAACGGATGGTGACGTTAACGCTAAATGGTCTACACCTAGCTTACCCTTATACGTCTGATTGAGCAGTAATGAAGGTTTCTGCTACTACGGGTGGACAGAAGGTGATGCAAAGAGATCTTTATCCGGGTCGCACTATTCATCCAATTAAGTAGTAAAGGAGACTGCTGCTATGGATGGATAGAAAGCAATGCAAAGATATTTTTATCCGGGTCGCACTATACATCCGATTGAGCAGCAAAGGAGACTGCTACTATGGACGGATAGGAAGAAATGCAAAGAGATCTTTATCCGGGTCGCACTATTCATCCGATTGAGTAGTAAAGGAGACTGCTGCTATGGATGGATAGAAAACAATGCAAAGAGATCTTTATCCGGGTCGCACTATTCATCCGATAGAGCAGTAGCGGAGACTGCTGCTATGGATGGATATGAAGCAATGCAAAGAGATCTTTATCCGGGTAGCACTATTCATCCGATTGAGCAATAAAGGAGACTGCCGCTATGGATGGATAGAAAGCAATGCAAAGAGATCTTTATCCGGGTCGCACTATTCATCCGATTGAGCAGTAGCGGAGACTGCTGCTAATGATGGATAGGAAGTAATGCAAAGGGATCTTTATCTGGGTCGCACTATTCATCCGATTGAGCAGTAAAGGAGACTGTCGCTATGGATGGATAGGAAGAAATGCAAAGAGATCTTTATCTGGGTCGCACTATTTATCCGATTGAGCAGTAGCGGAGACTGCTTCTATGGATGGATAGGAAGCAATGCAAAGACATCTTTATCCGGGTCACACTATTCATCCGATTGAGCAGTAAAGGAGACTGCCGCTATGGATGGATAGAAAACATTGCAAAGAGATCTTTCTCTGGGTCGCACTATTCATCCGATTGAGTAGTAAAGGAGACTGCCGCTATGGATGGATAGAAAACAATGCAAAGAGATCTTTATCCGGGTCGCACTATTCATCCGATTGAGTAGTAGCGGAGACTGCTGCTATGGATGGATAGGAAGCATTGCAAAGAGATCTTTATCTGGGTCGCACTATTCATCCGATTGAGTAGTAAAGGAGACTGCCGCTATGGATGGATAGGTGCGGGCTTCTCAAAGGGGGTTGCAGTTACATCCTTCCAAGAGCTGGGAGAGGACCAATGGTGTTGTGGATTTGGTTAGGAGGGCAAATCCACTGTAAATGGTTTCTGGCATGAGGAGTACATGCTGGGAAAGCTGGGGATGCACTACTTATGCATCCTTTTCACGGGTGAGATATAGGTTATATCTCCACACCCGATGGTGAAAATTGGGGGTTGAAGGTAAAATAAGATAAAAGAATATTTTAACTAGAGCCCCTCCTATGGCAACAGCTTTACGCGAAAGACTTGCAGTTATACCTCAAGCTTATGGGATACAAAGGTTAGTTACTAGTACTAATGCTTCTACCCAGCAGAGAGGTTAAGATTATTGCTGATGGCGATTGGATAGGAAGTTGCAAAGGATCTGCTTCATTTGTTGCGGGGTTGAGCGAAAAGGGGCGCAGAAAAAAAGTACCTCAAATGATGGAAATAAAAGAAGATACTAAGAATAAAGAAGTGCGCGCCTTGCGGGGTGCTGCAAAAAGGGTCATGCATCCACTATCACTGGTTCAAAATTTGCACAAATTTTGACTTCTAAAAAGAGGAAGTTACACCTCTCAGGGTTTGGTGGATTATGGTATTGTTGAACTAATTGGACCCGAAGTGGGAAAAAGGTATGTCCATAAACATGGGGCATTCAACATCTCTTTACGAGGGATGTCAAACACAGCCCTACAAAAACACTCATTGTGAGTTGGACATGTCTTCTAGGTTTAGAGTTGCCTAAGGTGGCAGATATAACCCTACAAAATACACCCATTGTGTTGGATGTGTCTTTCAGGTTTAGGGTTGCCTACCTCGTCACTTAGGGAGAAACAGGTTAGGAAGATGGGGCATCCTTTAACCAAGTATTTTTGGTTTTTGGTGCTATAAATGACACTAAATCTAGTGTTGATTATATCGGGGTTATCGTCCCCTCGTATAATCAAGGTTTCATCGACCCAAGGTATATGAACCAGTTTTTGATCACATGAGATAATTGCATGATAATTTTCTAGTCAGTCCATGCCAATGATGACATCAAAGCTACCAAGACCTACTGGAGTCAGATCGATGTAAAACGGGTGATTGGGAAAAAGGTTTAAGGTACAACCTCGAATGATGGTGTCAACCATCACAACTTTTACGTCAACTAGTTCTACCGTATGGTAGGGGTCTAAAACTAATGGAGTGATTTCCAATAACTTACTAAATTTAGTAAATATAAGACTTCAGTTTGTCCCGGTGTCAAACAAGACGAATGCATATCGTTGGTTTGGTAAAAAAAAACGTACCGGTGGCGACGTTGGAATCTGGATTGGCTTGGGCATTGCCAGCCATGTACACTTGCGAAGAAGTTCCCTTATTGTCCTTCTTCTGGTTGGCTAACTTGGGACATTCGGGTCTCACATGTCCAGGGGTTCCATACTCGTAACATACTACAGCTTTCTTTGGTCCACTGTTGCCTCCACCTGTGGGGTTTCGGTTTCCCTGTTGCCCACTTCCGCTCCCACGGGCATTAGACTTGCCTTTGTTGCTATGTTCGAGGTTGTTATTGGGTCGAACCGAGGTAGCAACATTTGGTTGACATTCACGAGCAAAATGGCCTTGTTGGCCGTACTTGTAGCATCCTTGGCATTGTCCTCCAGCAACATGATGATAGTTGCACTTTGAACACTTAGGCTTGGATCCTGAGTAGTTCTTTGTGCGGGTTGTGGGATTAGTGTCATCAGCTTGCCCAACGTTTTGCCTTTTGGAAGGTTGCGGGTGCTGGCTACGAGAGCTTTCATCTGACTTTCTCTTGTTATACATTTGCCTTTCAGACAAATTGCGGGCTCGCTTCTTAATCAGCTCAGTCGCGAATTCCATCGCACCTTCAACGTTAGTGGGTCGTGAAGCTAGCACACTGTCATGGATGTTGTCAGGGAGTCCACTGACATACTTCTCAATCTTGTCACTCCTTTGAGGGAACATTCTGGTGCACATCAAGCTTAACTCTTGAAATATTTGGTTGTACCAAAGAATATCATTGTTCTTACACTTTAGATCCCACAGCTCTATTTCCAACTTCTTCGTTTCTCCTCTAAGACAGTACTTCTCAGTCATCCTCTCTTTGAGGTTGGCCCAAGTGAGAGTATAAGCAATGTCACGTCCAAGGGTAGCGACCACAGTGTTCCACCAGGTAAGGGCGCTCTCAAGTAGTGTGCATGTGGTAAACTTAACTTTGTTATCGTCAGTACAACCGATGATGCGGAGAACTGTCTCTAGTCTTTCAAACCATTGCATCAATTCAACAACTCCTTCTTTTCCTTGGTAGTATGAGGGTTTTCACTTTAATAAGTCGGGGTAAGAGCAACCCCTGTTGGTCTTGTTTCTGCGCATATTGACGTTTGGATCATTGTTTGCATTTGGATCAGCTCCTCTGGCTGCCATAGCTGCTGTAATGCCCTCACTTATCATTTCCCGGAGTTGTGCGGCAGTGCATTTTGAGTAGCTTCTGGAAATTCAGCATTATCAGCGTTGGAAGTGGTTACATTATTGGGATTTGATCTCGTAATCACCATTTGTCAATAGTCATACACAAAATGAGATTATTGGTTCAAACGTTAGTACAATTATTATATTATTTGAACGGGGAAAAATTCATGCACTGATTTCATAACAAATTTGGATAACCTATCAAGATCTCATAATATAATACATTGCACAGCAAATATAATAAAGAAAGTGATTACATGCTATTTCTATAATAAATTGAAAATCCATCTAGCATAACAAAATCCAAGTCATTGGCCTGTCGAGCCTTGTCCAAGGTAATGATACACACAGTCTTTAATACATTACATCCCAAAATTACATGTCCAAAAAGAAAAGATATGGTACATGATTACATCACCAAAAGATGAAAAGAAATAAAAGTACAAAAGTCCTATACCATGACAACTAGGGTGCAACACATAGGTTGATCATGATGTACAAGAAATCTAGTACATCTATCCTACTCCTCCCTAGATGGTCTGCTAGATGAGGCTGGGGCTGGTGGGGCTGATGAAGCTGCAGGTGCTCTCCTGGTGTTCCAAATGTCTGAACTGTCGCTCGGGCCTCCTTGAGAATGCGGAATGTTCTCAGCAGTTGGGTCCTAAGTCTGTCGACGGCCCCTCGAAGATAATTCATCTCTGCAATAACCCCATCATGACGGACGGTGGCAAGGTCGAAGAAAATGGACAAGGACTTCTCCTGAGCAGATAGAGTAGCATGGTTCTGGTGCTGGAGATTATCCATGGTATGGATATGGTGGTAGAGACGATAGTTCTCCTCCCAAAGCCACTGCAATGCCTCGTCAGTCTTGGCCTGGACGCCTCGGGATGCTTGTGCCTCTCCCCTCATAGTATGAGTGAGAGAGTCGATACGCTCGTGGATGGAAGCATAGCCTAGTTGACCATCTGTCAATAGGCTGCGAAGGTCGGATATCTCCTGCTCCTGGCGTGCGGCCAGTGTCGCGATTTGGGCATGGATAGAGTCGGCACGTCCCACCTCAGAGCCTTTCCCGATCTCAAAAGTGGAGCCAGGTATAAACTCGAGAAAATAGCCCGATGGTAAAGATGCAGGTACAGAAGATGGTAGGTCTGGAGACACTTGGTCCTCCTTTATAGAGGTGGGGACCAGTATGGCTGATGCTGGAGCAGAAAAAGGGTCCTCAGGAAGTACAGCTTCGGTGGTATGATCATCCTCCGAGTCAGAGGCTGATAACCATCCGCACTGTACGGATCGTGGAGGTGAACGGGTAGCTGAAGCAAGTGCTACTACTGGTAGAAAAGTCGGAGGTGCAGTAGGCGAAGTCATGATGCTCTAAAAATAATATTATTTTAAATTTGAAGTAAGTATATGCTTACAAACAAAGGAAAAATATTATTTTTTTGGGCTACAAGTTTTATGATGTATATCCCTTTTAAACCATCATCGTAATGTTTTTAGGTTATATATATTAATACTTTTATATATATATATATATATATATATATATATATATATATATATATATATATATATATATATATATATATATATATATATATATATATATATATATATATATATATATATATATATATATATATATATATATATATATATATATATATATATATATATATATATATATATATATATATATATATATATATATATATATATATATATATATATATATATATATATATATATATATATATATATATATATATATATATATATATATATATATATATATATATATATATATATATATATATATATATATATATATATATATATATATATATATATTTAACCAGTTTATTTATCAATCAGTATACACTTAGTTGACATAGCACATAATGCCCTACGATCTATATGCTTAACTAATACGGTCCCAAAAAAAATACCTAAAGATTTTATAAAGTTATAGTCCAGTTTTAAATAAAAGAAAAATCACTTTATTTTTATTTTATTTTAAAATTTATCTGGTTCTCTATAACTAATATGCGAAAATATCAACGGAGATGTCACAAGTTTGGATAAATAGCACATACTTCATAGAGCATAAGATAATGAGTAATTCAAATCAGGTTACATGATTTTTAAATAAATTAATAAAAATTGTCTTTAACATGACGTAAGTAGTTTGTTCATTTTCCCCAAATTGAATCCTTGACGATTCCTACAATGTAGATTACATAGATGCTTGAGTCCATGCACACACCACGTACTAACTTCATTTCCATGAGATAAACATGCTTAGAGGGTAAACATAAAGTTGGTAAATTTACAGGTTTTAACATTAATTAGTTTGGACATACATTAATCATAGAAGTAAAAATGCACAAAGCATTCTTACTAAAAAGTAGATTACATTTGCTATTACTCGAAACTGAAGCTTAACCTTCCATAGTCCTCAACAGATGAGGACGTAGTGTCTTACAAAAAGACACCAAACCCAGTTCCAACATGGTATACATCTGTTGTCCCGGCCAAGGCACAGTGAGCATGACTCACCCATATGGGGATGGTCAATCCCTAATAGATCTATTTATAACATTCATGCGATTTACAACAATATATCAGTTACTATAATAGTCAATCATAGTCAAGTTTATACAAATCAGTTATGTCCATTTTAAAATAGTTGCATGTTTTCTCCCCCATAGAGAAAAAGTTTATCAATAGTTTATATGGTGTTGTAAACTCACCTGGGAGTTGGCAATAGCTGTATAACACGAATATCCAAATAATGCTCACGCCAAAAGTTATGCCTAATCAAATAGTACAGTCTTAATAGATAGTACAAAGAACATATGTGTATGCTTATACAGATTTTTAGTCAGTTCATTTATGCTACGGCATTTATCTAAATAACCGTAGTACAAGTATTAACAATATCCATTTAAACTTATCTATATGAGTTTCATAGTTAAGTAAACACAAAAATGTTCCACTTAAAATATTAGTTCACGTTCGCAGTTCATGTATTATAATCATCCATTTAAACTTACTATTAAGTTTCATAATTAAGTAAATATAAAAATGTTTGACTTAAAATATTAGTTTATGTTCGCAGTTCATGTATTATAATCATCTATTTAAACTTACTATTAAGTTTCATAATTAAGTAAACATAAAAATGTTCTACTTAAAATACTAGTTTACGTTCGTAGTTCATGTATTATAATCATCCATTTAACTTACAATTAAGTTTTATATTTTTAAGTAAACATAAGAAGCTTTTACTTAAAAGATTTATTTACATTCTTAGTACATGTATTAGTAATAACCATTTAAACTCACAATTATTTTAAGTAAACGTAAGGTGTTCTACTTATAATATTAGTATTCAATTTATTTAACGTTCATATAATTTTATTTCCTAAAAGTATTTGAGTTCATGTATTAGTAATACATATCCATATTGTTTATACAATTTATTTTATAAAGCAAAAATATAAATATTTTATTTTAGAAAAATAAAATATAATATTTTATTCAACTTAAAAGTTCCCATAAATTATTTAACATTTATAAAATAATTTATTAATTACAAGTTTAAGAATTTATACATTAATCCTTATGGTTTAGGTTTTAATTAAGTTTTACTAAATTTAAAATAGAAATAGGGTTATGGCTTTTTAAAGTTTTGGTATATGGCAAAACTAGTCCCTCCATGTTTTAAACAAAGTATAACATTCGGATTTTTACACATTTGGTACCTAGGGCTTGTTAAAGTTTTGGCTTATGGCAGATTTAGTCCTCCTAGTTATATCTTGGTTTTATAACATTCATAAAATGACAAAAACAGTCCCTAGGGCTTCTTTAAGTTTTGGATTATTAAAAAAATGGTCCTTAGGGTTATAAAATGACAAAACAACTTTTAGAAACTTCCCAAAATGGTCCGTAGGGTTTTATATGCCACGAATAGTATTTATTAAACCCTAGACTTTTGGATAATTACATTTGCAGTCCTTGTGTTTACTAATTTATGAAAACAAGTTTCATAAGTCACGGTTTTAGTCCTTAAGTTTCATAAATTGTCATTTTATTCGAAAAGTTTTATAAGTTATATTTTATTATAAAAACTTTTATTTAAACATTTAAAACATTATATGGGTTCATTAAATGGGCTAAAATATCTAATGGGCCATTTAGTGGGCCTAAATATATTTTAAGTCCACTAACTTGTTAAATGGGCATTTAAAACAATTATTGGGCTTAAATACATTTTAAGTCCATTAATTATTTAAATGGGTTTAAGTATAATCATAAGTCCATTAGGATACTAAGATTTACTAAATGGGCTTATTGGGTCCATTAAGTCTTGGACTAAAGTTGCATGGGCTTAATTAGTCTATTAATACTACTTTACATTTTATGTAAGTATTAATCTAAGATTTTCTTATAAGCTTATTATTAGCTTATTCATATTTAGTTTTAAATCTTAATAAAAGAATAAAACTTATAGTTTATTTTATGTGATGTACCAAATGAGATCTAGATGTGTTACAAGGTTGCATGCAAGTCATAAGCCCTAATATGAGCTTATAACTCACGACTATAATTAATCATAGCTTATTAAGATGAGTCAAAACTTGTTTTAAGGTTGCATGTACTTATAAGTGTCCCCAAAATAAGATCTAGCTATGTACAAATCAAGAAATCAAGTTACAAGTCCATACATACATACATATAGCCCACGGCTATAATTTTAAATCTTAGTGTTTCTAAGATGAACTTTTTAGCTGGTTTTATGTCTTGTAAATATTTATAAAAATACAAATGATTATCTAGGTTTCTTGCATGTTTCCAAGGTTACCACAATTCTAAGAAAACAACATATAGCTCACGGCAATATTGTTTTCTCCCAATGTTCCCATAAGATCTATAAGCTTGTTTTATGTTGATCATGTTAAGTTAACACTAATCACTAGATCTAGGGTTTATATAAGCATGCATGTACATTTAAAGTCCATTCAAGGTCATATAAACCTACGGCTATATATGTACACATAATTCATTTTAGTGATTTTTAGTATTCCATATCACATGTAGTAATACATATTCCATCATTAAAACTTAGTGCACAAGTCATAGATACATCATTCATTTATGCCGTGACCTTTAAGGTCATGGTCTTTCATGATTTTTAAGTTACACAATCTTACTTATGAGATCTATGATTATTAGTTAACCAAAATCCCAAAGAGTAAGATGTGTAACCCATGCTACATTTAAATTCATAAAATGGTTCATATGATTTTAAATCAATTTAAAACATAGAGTACTAGTCATAGGTTTCTTTATTAAAAAGATTTTAACCATGACTAATGGTGCTCAAATATATGTCGTGACCTTTAAGGTCATGGTATTTACCAAATCTTGATTTTAACAAGTTATTTACATGTGTTCATAGATGGATGATGATGCATGCAAGTAAAAATGAAGAAGCATAAGGAGTATACCTTTCTTGCTTAAAAGTTACCAAGGAAGATCTAAATGAACAAGGAGATTAGAGATCTAATCAAGATGATGAAGAAACCCAAAATATATACCAAGCCGTGACCCTTAAGGTTTGGCTAGGGTTGGTAGAATGATTCCAAAGATGATGATGCTACTAAATGATTAGTAGTTAAGATGTGGCAAGGATCTAGTAGATTTAATGAACAATCTTGGATGCTTGTGACTTAATGCAGAATGATTTGAGAGAGATAGGTGAAGAGAGAATGAGATTTAAGTTGCATGAGAGAATGAGAATGTATGTGTGTGTTTTTTGGCTAAAAGGGGGAAAGAGAAAGCCAAGGCAAAAGGCATGATTGCCTTGGCAAGAAAACTTGTGCCAAGTGTAGGCTGTTGTGTTTTCAAAGCATCTCTTCTCCTTCCACATATGCATGTGTGCCGTGTATAACTAACCAAAGGGCAATGGGATTTGGTTTGGGCTTATGTTGGGCTAGCACACAAGGAGTATAAGGTCTTGGGCTAGTCCAAGAAGGTTTTAAACATGTTCATGGTATGCATACACACATACATACACGGCTACATATAGTATGTGTAACATGTTTTTCAAATTTTAGTTAAGTGTTGTAAACTTCAAATATTGATTATACATTTTATTACTTGCTTCCCCTAGTTTTAAATACAAGTTTTGAGTTATGAAATTTATTAGAAGTATGAATGTAAAAGTATAAGTACATAATGGACAAGTTCACACACAACTTATAGAAACATAACACATGAGTATGTGTTCTAAGATTAATGGGTGAAACTTAATTACATTAAATCATGGTAAAATCATGGATTTTACAATGATCAAGTGGGATTTTATCTCTTCATACACATTATAGTGTTATGTGTTAGTAAATTTTTAGACTAGTTACACTAGTTTTAACTTGTTTATATATAAAGGCCCAATAAGCCCATTAAAATCCCAACACATTATATTAGTCCATTTATAATTTTAATACCAGGCCTATAATCATATGTTGGGCCCAAGTGGGTTAAGCCCATGAGTAAGCCCATTAGTGTTTAGCCTAACTACTTGGGCTAATAGTACAATAAGGCTACTTTGGCCCGTTAATGTCCATAAGTTATAAAGCTCGGGTTTATCAGTTTTTACTTGTCAAATAGGTCTTCATATCAGTATATGAGTTTATACAAATGTTACATTAGACGGGTCCGAACGTCTAAGTTTCATTTGGCGAAAACGTTAATCTTTCGGTTTTTAGCCGAAAAGACGTAAAACTTATATATAGTTTTATAACTTTAGAAAACATTTGAGTTTGTATTTTTATAAAAATGGCATACTTATTTATCATAGTATATAACTCATTTTATACTACTTATTATTAGTTAGTGGGTTTTAAATATTTATTTTATAATAATATATAACACCCCCAACAAATGCTATGCGCAGCGGAACTACAACATTTGGGTTCTAGGCAGTTATCATCACATATAAGCTATTTCGAACGACTCAAAGAGACGTAGAAATTTGAACATAAGTTAAAGATTGATTAAAACATCAAAGTCTACTGTTTTCCAAACCCCAAAGATAATACAAAACAGAGTCGCGTTTTGGTCCCCATTGAATCTCAACCCAAAAGTACATTTTCGTTCACATGACATAATATAAAATATTTAAGTGCTAAAAGGGAGGAAAAACAAAGTAGACCGCCAAGCCACAACAACTTCCATCCTCGCATGGTTCGCTGCTACCAATCTTGGTAACCTGAAACACATGCTTAAAACCGTCAACACAAAGGTTGAGCGAATCTATAGGTTTATCAAATCATAAGTTGAACATAAGTATTAAAAACCAATCATGATCATTCAATAGCATTGTCGTACTCACAATCTATTATTCAAGGATATTATCTTTAGCAATAGCTAATAATTGTGTTTAAGCTCGTGACACTAATCCGTTAACTCAATCACCCGCATACATTTACCGGCATGATTAAGATGAAACCAGTGCCCCTTCTAAAGGCATTAGTTGTAATTATACCTTATTTCATATCACAAGTTATCCGTCCGTAGAGGGTACTCAACGTACTAGCTCTCGTCTCGGATAGGGTCGTCAACCCCATAGTACTATCAATTGTATAAGCGGCTATATCCAACCCACACAAGGGCAAGACAATAGTTAATAGTTCACGAATTTAGGGACTTTTGCGACTAGGTACTCAACACAATTCAAGGCAACATTCGGGTCCAAAAATCATTCATGACTTATGTTCATTTTCATTTAAATTAGCATGTATCCCCCTCGCGGGTAAAAACATTTGAAATAAGTAAAGAGCGAGGCTATAGACTCACCTTGCGTAGTAGTAGTGGTTCTAGCGAAGACGTAACAAGAAATGTCACCGACGATGTGGATGCCCCCGGGAAATCAAATACAACACCTAACGAATAAATTCTTAATGAATAAACTCCTTCAAGTACTTTCAAGTAGTGTATGTATATAATTAAAGTCACTCAAAGTTTGTATAAACTCACGCCAAAAATCCATACAAGTTATTATTACTAGACTCGTATTATCTATCTATGTAATTAAGTTGATTCCCATTTTATAACCTTGCCGGTACTTACCAAAAGTACGGGTTGTTTGCTATGACTTAAGTACCTATATAAATTACAAGAAAATTCACAAAAATGCCTCATGACCTGTATAAAACCCATATTTAATCCCATGAAAAGTTTTCATTTTTATGACCCGTTACACATCACATTACTAAACGTACACATTTTGGACTGATTTTGCACTTCTACAACGTAAGACTTGTTTGACCCATTTAAATGACACCATTAGCTATTCCAACTCCTAAACCTAAAAATAGGCTCAAAGTTACAGGTTTAGCACCAAAGAAAAAGTTTCAACTCTTTATAAAACTCTAGCTATGGTCCCCGGGATTTGACCCAAAATCAAACATAATTTCGGGTTATGTTGATTTTCATCTCCCGGTACACGAACTTTCAAAATAACATAACTTTTGACTCGTTTAGAGTCGTAAGATATACTTTATACCGAAACGAAGCTGAGACAAATCTATACATCTACATCCTATGTTCTCAACCTGGCCTTAGACTTAAACCCAGAAAATAACCCTTAAACAATCTGTTCTAAAATCACCTCTTTAAAATCACATCTAAACATCATTTTGACCCATTTCAATCATTCATATACTTCTAATAACACCTAATAATCATCCTAAACAAATCCAAATACCCTAAATCACTTGCATGTTCAATCTCATTCAAAACCCAAAAATTAAAAATAAGAACAAGTACTCAAAATAATTAATTAAATAATAATAACAAGAGAGGGAACCTTACAATAGATTAATTAAGATCAAAACACCAAGAACACCCCTTGGGCCGTCGGGTTTTGGGGCTGAAATCACCAAGAAAACTTTTTCCCAAGCTATAATATTCCAATCCTATTTTCCGAAACACATTTAAACACAAAACCACGAAATTAATTAGATCAAATCATTGTATTTTTCAAAATATTTCAAAAATTAGATCTAAAAAAAAAGTTGTTGCATGTTGAATATTTTTGGTGGGATTTACTTATCTTGCCATTATGAAGGTGGGTCTTTGATTAGATTTCTCAAAATCAAATTTTTGGTGGTGGTTCATGGTGGTGCTAGGTTGGCCGTGGGGTAGAGAGAAGAAAGGAGGGAGGGTGAAATTTTTTTTTAGTTGAAATGAAGTGTGTGTGTGTGGTGAAGGTTTTTGTAAAAGGTGGGAGGACCTTTGTGCAATTATGGCTTTCTTTTGGCCTTATTAATAAAACATGTGCTAAAGAGCGGGATTATGACTAGTAGTTGGTTTGGAAAATTTACGGTAGTCGGGTTTCGCCCCGAACACTCGAAAATACTTTTAAATGGTTCAACGCACACAAAACGAATATACACATGGTTCCGTCTCGACTTAACACGTAATAAAAATAAAATCTCGAACAACTCAAATATCGATCAATCGATAATAAAAGATAAATTTTGGGCATCCGTCGGTATCGTAGTCGTCATCGGTTCTTCTTAAACCGTCAAATGTTAAAATTACGCCCGTAAACGTTGGCTTCAACTTAAACCGTCAAATATATTGCAAATGAAATTTCTTAAAAATTTCAAAAATATTCATAAAATAGGATTAAATAAATGACGTTGGGCTCGGGATATCACATCCACAAGTGAGCCACAACTTAAGATAGGTGCTCATACTGAACAGCTCGTGAGACAATAACTTAGCATCATACGACACTTTCACGGGTATCACATCCTCCCCTCCTTAAGGGAGCGACGTCCCGGCGCGCTCTGATTCTTATACTCGCATTTCGTTCTACGACAAAGGTGAGGGTACTTCTTCTAAAGAGGTCTTAACGTTTTGAAGTGGACTTCGGTTCATGCCTCAGGCTCCATCACACCTTCACAATGAGTATTATAACTTGCTTCAATCTCTTAACATCTCGATCCTTGATCTCCACTTCGATTTCCCAAATTCTTCCTACGATTATCGACACGTCTCTTCTCACAGCTTCTTGCAGTTAGCAAGTGATTCTTAATCTACACCATCTCTTCCGTAGCCTCTCGAATCATTTAAAGTCCATTCAACTGACTTTTTCCTACTTCATTCTATCCAACTGGCGATCTATATTTCATCATCATAATTCCTCAAAGGCTGCAGCTTCAATGCTACCATGGTAAATGTCGTTGTACAAAGATACCACCACGGCAAGTGTCGGTCTCAACAGCTATCAAAATCAATCACACACGCTCGGAGCACGTCTTCCAACGTTCGAATTGTCCTTTCACTTAGTCCATTATCTCATAAAAACAATTAATCACAAAATAAAATCGCACGGGTCACACATAACCCCATCGAAAACGTTCATAATATACCAGACGAAGTAATTAATACTAGTCGTACAAAATAACCTTATTGCAATATTACGTACATACAACCCTAGCTCATCGAAAATGAACCCATCGATATGAAAATCATTCGACGTATACATAACTCACTCGAAAACATTACAATCCAATCAAACGCAAAAGCCATAATAAAACACATACAACCACATTACGACATGTTTGCAACATAGCCAAACCATCCCCAGTCAATCTGTTCAATCAAGTTAACCCACGCTTGCTAATCAGCCAAGCCATGGTAAAATAAGAATATTTGACATGATTCTCGGATGAGTCCAGTCAAAAGAAAATTGCAAGTTAAATAAGGTTCACGAGCTTGCTAGCTATGGATGCATATCCAAAAAGAAAGAAAAATACATACATATGTCATCCCAGGGTGCTCACACACGGATCCATACACCAAATATATATATATATATATATATATATATATATATATATATATATATATATATATATATATATATATATATATATATATATATATATATATATATATATATATATATATATATAATACAAGAACACCATCTTACTTCCGTCCCAAACGTGGTCAAAATCTCAATATATATCATCGTTCACAGTAAAAAAAAATATTACATAGCATGTGTTCTCCATGATCTGACTTCATTGGACAATGTCGTCTCAAGTTCTCACAACTTACGATCACTCGACCAGATCACTTACCGCATAAATACATAGAAGGCAAGGGTTTACCACAAAAACATCAACTATGGCTATCCGTCGTTTAACCATCGATAATCAAGGATGGTTGAGGTAAGCAAAGAGGATTCCTCACTTAAATAAACAAAGACGGCAATGGAATTGTCTTCCAATTACCGATGCACAGTTGGTAAACTTCAACATTTTATCGCGTGTCGTTTGACATATCAAAAGAACAAGAAAAAGAAGCAAATAAAGTACGATACATTCGATGTAGGAGAATTCTTTGTCATTTCCCTCAGAGTTACTCAAACTCGGATTTCCTCTACTTCAGAAGTCTTCTATTTTTGTTAAAACTCTTCTCAGTGTCGATACGAGCCCCTTTAGTATTTCATCAACACCCTCGTGATTCCGATGAAATTCGCATGTTACATTCAACACATAAAAACATTTTCCAAAATTACTCGGTCAAGGTGACTTACCAAGTCAACGCCAAACGAAAGAAAAGATTTCAAGAAACACATAAAATTCAGGATTTTCTTTAGGAATCAAAGAGAATACGATTACTTGTATAAGGATCCACCATTTTTAAAACCTTCTCATCCAAACATTTATCAAAAACACTACCGGTTTTAAAGATGACCAATTGACTTGAAACTACATTGTGATTCCTAATCTATGCATAATTAGCTAGATCATGCATACTTAAGGACCAAGCAACGACAACCAACAAAATAGGACTCTTCCCTAATTATGCATAGTTAGCTAAGCTGTGCATAATTGATGATCGAGTGACGACACAAACATTACTATTACACACCAAACACGACTATGAAAGTTTTCGACCTAGTCTTCAAAATATTTAAATCCTTTGAAATGAAATTTGAAATGGTAAAATATTGTTACTATCGTTTCAATAAACACATCAAACATTTTTCGTCCACTTTGGAAACATACTTTTGCTTTGCCTTTTTATGAGAAAATAAATAAATAAATAAATCGACACCATTCGCATTTGGTTGAACGAACCATTTCAGACACTCATACATATTTTCAAAATAGATTACTCATTAATCAATGGTAAGGTGGTTCAAGATTAAGGATCATTACAAGCACATCAAGTAATAAAATAAAAAATCAATGAGATCGAACGAGGTAAACAAGCAATATAATTGCCCACTAAAATTAACTACATTAGAAAATTAAAATACTTCAAATATATGACAAAAGTATTGGGATAACAACAGCGATCTACGAATACATGGAGTAAAAATTGAATATCAACACAAGCGTCAAAATATGGCAACGATCATAATTCCCATCATCTCGAGTTGCACACACATTCCACCAAGAGTATACGGGGAGTGGAGGAAGAATCACCCGGTCGAATAGAAACAATTTCACCAAGAAGATCGAGTTCTTTCACCTCTACAATTTGGTAAAGCGGCTTCGCCTCCTCGCTTTTGTTCAATTATAAATAAATAACCACTTTCATGAAGATTTATAGCATCATTCAAGTGAATACAGAATTTTAGGTTCCATTAACCGAAAGAAGAAAAGTTACGGGGTCCATGAAAAGGACAAAAATACATCGGGTGACATACCCTCATTATCAAGTACTAGCGAAGTAGCAACCCAAAAAAAATAGATATAATAATAATGGTTTCATACCATAGACAATATTAAAATGAACAATCACATGACTACTCAAGTTTAGATATAGACTCCCAAAATCAAAGAAGTGATGCTGTACGATCGAATCTTCGTGACTCAAAATATTACATCTTAAGAAAATATTATATAAGTAGGCGTGTGTTGGGTAATCCATTTTCATTTTTCTAATTAATGTTACCATGTACCTTGTAAAAGCGAGCATTTGCACATTTTTAATTTGTGTTACACAATTAAAGAATTTAACCCTTTCATTTTTCAACTTTACAAAGTCTTCATTTCTGGAAAAATTTCAATCTCTCGGCAATTATTAACATTAGTAGATGCGGTGACTCGGTTATCATAATCGATAATTCACTAGGTTTGAAAATCTCCATACTTGTGTCAAAATCTCGTTAATGTTCATATCTTAAGTACCAAAAACGTACATAGTATGAATTTTTCAAGTTTTACGTTATTATTATTACGACTTATCTTATCACATATATACCTATCCAACATGACTCAAACTAGTCCAATTGACTCTTAAAATTAACCTTTGACTTTTTATTATACACATGTCTTCCTTAAAACTGATTTGTTAAATCATATTCGCGCAATTTGACCCAGATGCTAAAAAGGTTTCATGTAGTATTATCTCCAATAAATTACTGATTTTAGCCAACACTTGAATCTCAATAATAATAATAAATAATCAAAATGCTTATTTCAATTAATTCTAAAATATATAAAATTCAACTTTTAATCATTAGCCCGTTATCAAACAATTTTTAAAATTAACACATCTCGCGGCGGGATAAAATAACGTTCCATCAACATTTTATAATTTATTTCAAGCATTATAATTTTTCACTTAATGTGTACATTCCGGTTTTATCCCAATTTATTCACTAAAACAAGTGACGAGTTCCAGTTTATACCAACGCATTCATAATTATAACTTGACCTTATGTTTAAAATAAAACCAATTTTTCAAAGTCTCTAGCTCCAAAACACATGACCAATTTTTTGTTCTACTCATGTTTTATATTACAAAATACGCCAAAAGTTTTCTATATTGACCCAAAAATTAATTCATACCAAGCCCAATGATACATATACTCAATAGTCATATCGTTAATTTTACCAATAACTCCTTTCTCAAATTAAATTAAACAAATTTTGACGGTTCCATCACAAGCTTTTAGTATCAAATTATTAATATATGAAAACAAGGGTTTTACGAGTAATAATAATTACTTATTATGATATACCAACCAAGGTTGAAGGAAAAATAATTTCACTTTGTCCATTTCTTCTCTACACTTATTTTTACTTGTTACAAGACACATCATAAGTCATTTTTATCCAAAAGTTTCATCCGCCAATTATTAAATATGTAAAACACTTTATGTTTAAACCATTCAATCAACAAAGTTTAGTGCTTACTTTAACTCGCACAAATGCAGGACCTCGTCATGTATAATATCGAATTCAATATAATGAAACAACATAAACAAAATGAAATAAACGAAACGAGAATACGTATGTCAACAAAGTGTTGTTATCGGCCTCGGATGAGTCTCGAAATCATACCCTACAAAATTAACACAAACCAACCAAATTTCAAGCTATCACGCTTGATCAAAATGCTAGTCTATTTTTAAAACGCATATTTAAGTTCAAGCAGGATGATAAAAACGATTAAATGGCGATACGCCTCAACCACGTTTCATAATATACACACATGATTCGCCGCCACGATGTACGCGTCGTTGATTATACTTCGTCTATATTATAGTTACGCCAACCAATATATCAAACCCATAAGTAATAAAGGAAATACAGTAATACGATAATAATTTACGTTCCAAAAAGAAGATGTCCCAAAATGACACATCACGGTGCGATAACAACAATCGAGATCACTCTAGTCGATATACAATATGTTACGCAGAATTATTTACGTATATTGAATATCAAACGAGGTTCACACTAGGTTATTCGAACAATAATTAATTATCAGGATTGGTAATTAGCGGTGAGGCCGAATTCTCAACAAAATCGCATTTTAAATGTACGATAATCACCCAAGGACCATTGCTTCGCGTGCAATGCCTCCAAATACCATATTATATATATACCTATACATACAATCATTCCCACATACATATAGGATCACAACACAGTGTTGCCATGTAATGCAATGTAGCCCGTATTGTGACAATCCGTCAATTTATGGTTGATATTTTATTCTCGAATATTATTTATAAATATTATTTTAATGTTACAATATGAACTCTCTTATTTTTGGGAAGAAATTTGGATTTACGTCTTGAAGTAGCGTCGACTACGTCTAAACCGGATGATTCAACGTTACGTGCTTACGTTTACATACACCGTTTTTGGTGACAGTCCGACATTTTAGAAAATAAATTTATCCGTGAATATTATTTTGTAGTTTTAAATTTGTGTTGGTTCATAAACTCACAAATTTACGAGAAGAGATTAGGACTTACAATTTTATTTTAACGTCCTTTACGACCAAACCGGAAACCTTAGGATTACGTATTTACGTTTTTGAACTCCGTTTTTGATGAGACAATTTTTATTGGATTCGTTTTGTGACGTTGATTCATAATTTATAAAAACGTTTTTCGTAAAACGACCCGAGGGCACGCAAATCGAGGAAACTAGAATCGAGGAGTACCCGTAAATAAATGGGGATGAGACAAGTGGGACACTTGTCCCACCCCACTCCAAAACCGGCCTAAGTAGCCACACATCCCATGATGTGTCCAAATTTTAGCTTAAAGCTTACACTTGTAAGCTAAGCTTACAAGTTAAGCAACTTCCACCCACCATCTAATCAAAACCACTAGCTACCATTCCATTTCCACCATTTACACCATGCAAATCAACTCCAAATCCTCTCTACTCTCCATCTTATGCCGTCCCATTTCTCCACAAAACACCACCATTCATACAAAATTTAACCATAAACATATGTTATAATTAACATATGTTAATCTCCATTCAAAAAGATGAAGATTGGTGCAAGTTATAACATCCAAGGAGGAGTTTTCATGGAGTAGTAGGGCTGATTTTCCATAATGTATTCATGAAGAATGGTGTTCTTGAAGATGGTGTTGGCTATGCACAAGTTTCTCCATCAAAATCCATGTTTTGATCAACCTACATCAACTTGGTGGTATAAAGATTGTCCTCCTCATCCTCTTGTTATTTTGATTATGTAAACATGTATTGTATTTCCTATTGTATATGTATATGATGATTATATGATGATAAAAATGTTATGTGGGGATTTGGTGTTGATAAACATGATTAAAAAGGTGAAAAACTATAAAGAACAAGGCTAAAATCTTGCTTAAAAGTGATGGCTGTATAAAACAGTAAAGAAACAGGTCATGGACTGATAAAATGATGAGGTAGAATCCATTTACAGTAAGCTATATGTCTTGTACACATGTGAGAGTTGGCCATGCAATGGAATCATTGTAATGAGTGAGATATGATCAAAACAAGTTTAAGGTACAAATCTGAGTTCACTATTTTGGACGATTTTTAGAAACTATTTAGAGGATGATTCAACAGTAGCTATAGTAGAGTTAAATGTAGCACATATCATTTAGTTTATGTGATAAAAATTTGAGCTTCTATCTCCATATAGAACTCAAGATATGGCAGTTTTGGTGAAAGTGAAGATAAAAATCAGATTTTGGAAATTAAAGTATAATACTATTATATAAGCACTCAAAATTATATTGTATAAAATGTAAAGTTAAAACCCACTAACTCATGAATTTTATTTATATAAATGTGTACAATGATAACTAAGTGGAAATTTTATAAAAATGGTAACTTGTTATGTTTTATTAGTTATAAAAACTATAAACATGATTTTTACGACTTTTTCGGCTAATACCGTAAAATTAACGTTTTTGTTAAATAAAACCTAGATGGTTGGACCCGTCTAATGAAAACTTTATAAAACTTATATACTGATATATAGACATGTATAACAAGTAAAAACCGATAAAACCCGAACTATAGGGCATACGGACATTAACGAGCTAAGTAAACATATTGGACTAATACTTGGACTAATACTTGGACTAATACTTGGACTAATACTTGGGCTAATAATTGGACTAAATAAGATAAACACTCCTAAAAAGAACTTATTGGACTTAAATCATTTAGGCCCAACTTGTAAAGTGTAGATACTGATAATGTAAGTATAACAAGGATTAATACAAGTTAAGAACTTATAATAGGCTTATTGGACCTAAAACACGTAAATAGGTAAAACGAGAAAACTAGTATAAAAGTTATCGACACATAACTCTAAAATGAGTAAACGAGAATATGTAAACCCAGTTGATCATCATATATATATAATCATCATATGTATACATAATTGTTATTTTTATAAAGTCATTGGACAAACGTCTAAGACCTAGTATTATTTGTCTAGGTTTTCGTGATTGAAGCACATACCGTACGTCCGAGTTGCCGATAACCCGCCTTCCCACATCAACGTGAGTTCATAGCCTCGCACTCTTTTAAATGTTTTTATAAATGTTTTATAACCCCGCGAGGGACATAACATGTTAGTTTTTATAAAATAGGTCACCATTTGTCCCGATTGTTTGTTTATTGATTTGGACCCGAATGATTGAATGACCCGATTGTATGACCCGATAAACGATTAAAGGACCCGATAGATGAAATTAAATGGATTATTAAAGTTAGGTTATGTCACTAAAAGTACCATTAGCATGAATTGTGAACTACCGGGAGTTGGTAGACGCTTATGCATATAATAGTACTATTTGGGGACGATCACCCCAGTTCGCGCCTTGACGGTTGATCCCCGTCGTGCCACATTGATTGGTAAGCGAATCTATGTATGAGAAGATTTCCATAGCGTGACCTTTGTGACGACACGCTACTTTAGATGGGCAAAATTTGGTATCGGGTTAGCTACCCGTTGTTGGTTTAGTAAGGTAACAATGTCATGCGGCTTATAATAATCCGACTAACGAAATACTACTAGACGCTCAGAATTACGACGTATTGCCTGACTAGCAATACAGGGTCATACTATTGATATTATGTTTGTGTTTTGGTTTTCATAACCATATTCATATAACGGTTTTTATTTAATCTATACAACGTTGTAAAACGTATTGTATGATATTTTTATGACATTGGCTCGTATAATGATTTTTAAGGCAAATGCCTATATTATGATTTTGATAAAGATTTGTATAAAATGATTTTGGCTATTCTATGGCCTATTACAATGATTTGTACGAAATGATTTTTGGTAATAATTTTATACCAAAGTTATATTGATGGAATTTATTATTAAACTCTATGAATTCACTCGGCGTTATCGCTGACCTTTTCTTTTAACATGTTTTATCTCAGGTACTTGAAGGTAATTCTCGGGAAGACGACAAGAATTCATGGCCCGCACTTAAACAATATTTTCCATTCAAATATTTTGTAAAACTTTGTATGAAATGTAATGATTTGGGACCGATGTAACTTTGATATTTATGAATGGAAATGATTTATTATTAAAAGACGCGATTTTTATGCGTTATCTATGATGTGAGTAATGTGCTATCCCGTAACACCAACGAGTCTTCCGCTGTATTGAGTTGTATAAATTTGGGGGTGTTACAGTTTGGTACCAGAGCTCTCGTTATAGAGAACGAAAGATTTTTAAAACTAAGGTTTTGAATAAAACATTTCAAAATCATTTAACTATAAACATTTTTCTAAAAATGTCTAAAAATCTTTTGACTATAACGGTGCCGAAGAATTCCCGAGTTACCGACAAGGCCAGACTGAGAAGTGTTATTTTAATATATATATAACTTGGATTATATATATATGATGTAACTTTATTACATGATTATTTGATGATTATTTTGATATTTATACGAGGTATTTATACGACGTAGATTGTCACAAGAAACCCTAACTCCCCTAGTAAATTAATCGAAGCTATTCTCGTAGGAATTCTAGCTATCCTAGATCTAAACCAAGTTGTGGATATTTATGATCCCGACAAATGGTTGATATTCGTAGAAATGTAGATATTAGTTGATTGTGATATTGGAAAAAGAATTGGCAAGATTAAATCTGATATCGATGTCATGACGATCTTTCCTTATAGAGTGGAGTTTGACAAAACGTTATCACCTGGAAAGATGTCATCTGATTCGTTGTCATCCAATTCTTAAATTGAAATCGAAAGGGTGAATGTTGCACTTGAGGCTGTCATTGGAACCATTACCCAAAAGCCTCATGCCACTAATACCTTTCCGAGAAGTCTAATTGACTGATCAAGTCATTTAATATTAGTGACTCATTTGATAATTGTTGTTGTAAGAGCTATAGGATCTGAAATTAAGTGTTGATTCATATCGAGCTTTTATTTCCCTATTAAGGTTTATGAATAAGGTTGAAGTATTTAAAAATGAGGTAGGATATCGAATTGAGTATAAGTCGGTTGAAACTTGAATAAAGTAAAATTTAACCTGTATGGAATATGAGATTGTTAATATAAATCGTTAAGTTTTGTGATTGAGGTATAAGGTTTTAATTGATTGTTGATTCGTGTTAAGGGTTGTTCCTAGGCCATTGTCCACTAATGAGGATGCCCAGTGTCCAAGAAATAAATTGAAGAAATCTTCTTCTAAATTGAGACCGAAGGATCTTCGGGGACATGTGGAACACCTAATGACTCTTGTAGATTAGTATTCATTGTGGTATCTTTCAAAAATCCCTAACTTAACTGAGATATCAGTTGGTAGGATGAGTTCTGAGAATTGTATGACATAGTGACACGTAATGTGTTACGGTACAATTTGACTTGTTTGTGATTAATGAAAAAGACTACCTTTGATTGCTAAATCCTACATGTATCGATGTTATCTATCTTTTATTTGCTTCATCCTAATGTTCGCATTAGTGATGCAACCATTGAACAAGTACTCATCTTGATTTGAGTTACGTTGTGGATTATTCTTCTTGAGTGCCATCAAGATCATGAACCTCATGATTATTTGGCTAAGCTCATTTCCTATTACATTGTAGTTAGTTCTTGGTGAACAACTTTTCATCACTCTTTTGCAGATCACACATTGTTTTTATAAAAGTTAAAACGATATCCTTTGAGAAAATTTAATTTTCATCACAATAAGGATTATTCAAAGTGAGATTTATAAGTGATTGATATCAAAATGAAGTTGTTTATGAGACGCTTTGGAAACTTAATTATTTCCATAACAAATAAAATCTTTGTAAATTTATTTTTGATTTTTATTTAAGGATTAAGCATGAAAGTGTTTTTGTTATAAACATGATGATAAAAATTTTGACGAACTGAGTGTTGCATCGTTAATCTTGAAATTGTATATAGTTGGGCGCCTACATACAATTTGGAATGGACCATGCAAGACTAATTAGTAGTCACCATAAAACTAATGAATAAACACTACATTTTCTTTGAAGATTGTGAAAGATTAAAATTTATGAGATCTGCAAGAAGTGAAAAATAGGGACATAATGTTAGGGACACCTACATATGTACCCGTACTATTTATTCTTCTGAGTCGAATTTACTCATCTGTGGAAATTGTCTTATTTGACAATTGACAATTCTTTCTTGTCCAATTCTCCCGTAGTGAGATTCTTAGGAAAAGTATCTGATTACCGAGTGTTGATACCCGACTGGATGTATCGACATTCCTATCATTTATTTTGATATTGATTTCATTTGAATGACCTGGGTAACGATCCGAGGAGCTTTCGAATGCGTACTCAAATTATGAAAACATGGGATATATTCATATTCGTTAAATGTTTTCGTCTGTACCTGATTTGAAATTCTCTCACATAGATTATGCGTTGACCTTACTTTTTTAATAGTAGTTGTGTCTCCAGATATCCTTGAATTTGTGAAGGATTATGAGTTATTATTAGTCTTTTGAGAAGTTCACATCTTATCGACGGCAATAAAAAACTGGAAAGTTGATAGTGCCAGTAGAATGGATTGATTGATTATGACATGACGACATTGTCTTAATTGACGAGAACTCGAGTAGAATTCCCCTAAAAGATAAGATGTTGATTATCAAAAGTGATCTAAATAATTCTTGATGGATGACCATATCTTGTATTAAGACTTGAAATTATACCATGAATGGTTGTGAATTAGTCATAGATATTATAATCTAGAAAGAACTTAAAATAAATGTATTAAAAGATGTTTATGTTATCTGAAACTTTAGTAAGTATTTATTGATGAATTACCTAGACTTTCGCCATTAAGGCAAGTTGAAATTGGTATTGATTATATTTCCGGTGCTGCACTTGTGGCTTGTGTAAACTGTACGTCAGCACCATCTAAATTAAAGGAATTACCGTACAACTGAGAGCGTTGTCGGAGAAAGATTTTATTATACCAAGCCTGTCATCCTGAAGAGTTATGGTGTTATCATTCCTTATATATATAGATTACTGTGACTGAGTAAATTGACAATCGAAAACGATATCCATAACTCGAAATGGAAGATTTGTTCGATCATTTACAAGGTTTTAGCGTATGTTTTAAAGATTTGATCCACGGCATGGTTATTATCAACTTCGCGTCCGCGAAGAAGATTATCTATTCCAATCACTACATCTGGTACTTGTAATGAACGTTATGAGTTTCACGTAATGTCGTTTGGATTGACAATGCACATGTAGTATTCGTAAATATGATGAATCACGTGTGTAGGCTGTAATTTGATAAATTCATGCTCGTGATCATTAAGGACTATATGTTTGTTTATCAGAATAAGAATGAGTTAATAATTATTTATAGACTGCCCTAAATTGGTCGAACAATGAAAACATGTACCTTAAATATTTAACATAAGACTTAAGACTTAATTCTTTACATGATTTAACCGTGTGATTAATAGATAATGGAAGCTATATTGACTTTTCAAAGATTAGAACCCTTAACGCTTAGGGATTAAAAACTTAATCCTTTACATAAAATGACCGTTGGATTAATAATGGTAAGATGTATGCATATAGACTCTTCAAAAATTAAGAGCCCTTTTAAGACATTCGATTTTACCAAAAAGAAATGGAAATATGTTTTGACAAATGTTTTAACAAAGGATTTTTAAAGGGATTATTCCCTTATACACAAACCATTTAACTAAACTTCTGTTTAGGGGTAGATGTTTGTGTATACTTCTAGACAACTTAAGAAGGACTGAGTAAAACCATTTATACCATAACCTGAAAACTTAAAACGACAATTTTTGCTTTTCAAACTAAGAAAACTTTGACCAAAGTATAAACAAAGGTTTTTCGAACATGTACGAATCTTATTAAATATTTTCGATAAATCAACAAAAATCTTGTTAATTAAATTCAAATTTATTTTGAACATTTTATATAATTGGTCGAACTAAGAAATTTAAAACTTTTACGCTTCATAAAAATTAACTAATAATTATTTAATTAATTATGATAATTATCGACGCTTTAGACGACAGATTGAGTAAAACGGATAAAAATGATAGATGAGACGAAACTAAAACATAGAAGATATGAAGAAAGAATTTTGAATAAATACGGTTGTGATCTTTATTTCATCAGGAGAAAGTGAACGTAATTACTGACGCATAATATAGAAAGAATATCTGAGTGAATTGTGGACATGATAATTACATCATCATGAGAGGTGAATATAGATACCGACGCATTATGTAGAAAAGATAAAGAACCAATTAGGACATGTTCCCTTAATAATGAAGGAGGAAAATAAAGTGCCGAACGATATAAAAATAAACAATGTTTGTAAAAAGGATAATATAGATAATAAAAGGGGTTCGCGGCTAATGTGAACCATCAGAATTGAGAAGCCGATAGCGTTAAATGTTTTAAAAACCACTTATGGTTGCCTAAATATGAAGGATTGTGAGATATAGTTATATTGGAATTTGTAAGTATAAGTATTCTATTTATATCATTTATGACTAGAAGTATCTTTGTCTGAAGATGTTGTACTAATGACAAATTATGAAGGCAGACATCGCCTCATACATTAGTAAAACGTCTAGCTATTGCAAAGGTCATCATCTGAATTTGATTCGATTTGGGTCATCGTCGACAGACTGACCAAATCTGCTAATATCATTCCCGTTAATGATAAATACAAAAGAGTTATGTAAACATAGTGTGCCTGTATCGAACATCTTTATCAAGATCCTCTCTTCGCATCGAATTTCTAGAGATTTGCTCAGAAATCATTGAGAACGAACCTTGATGAGAGTACTATGTACCACCCCAATCGAAGGGACGAGGTAAAGTAACGATACAAATTACTATAAGCGTTGTTCTATGTTTGAATGATTGACCTTTGATAATAGACTGTATAATCGTTTTCCTTTGGAGAGATTATCATTGATAATCATCGTATTAGGATTGAGATCGAATCTTGTTAGGGTCTAAATATTAGAGCATCTGTAAGCAGGAGTTGAGATGAAGACACCCGACATACACCCATTGTGAGTTGGACATGTCTTTAGGTTTAAAGGTTTCCTATGATGGCGAACCTAACCTTACAAAATACACGACCCGCGAAATCTGAAATGATTGTTGAAATTAGGATTTGATTATTGACAGCCGGTAGTGGGCAAGAGGTTATGTGAATATGAAATGTAGATCTTGAAGTGCCAAATGGGTAGCGAAGTTATGCCACAATTTTTAACCTTGGAAAAATGAATTCATGATATGACAAATCATGGGATATAAGTCCCCGTTGTATGGGACCATTGAGATGATGTAAAAGTTGGGATTGAAAGGCATATAAGCTGGATCTACCCTATGACTTCAAGAACTGCGTGAATTATGTTTCGTAAATCGAACTTGATAGAATATCTATCAAGTGAAAATATGATTGTTCTTAGTAAAGCTTAGATCGGCGAAAAGTTGCATTCATCAGAAACCCGTGAACATCATGGATAGAGAAAGTAAGTCAACATTAAGCCTGATCTTATTCCCGTAGTTATGTTTGATGAAACTCGCGTATTGTAATGAATTACACTTATGAGAAAAGACCGAATGTGGAGGAAATACCCACATGGCTTTAACTCTATAAGAAGCGAGTAGTAAGGTAAGATGATCTTTGAGGACAAAGATCCTGTTTAGGGGTAAATGTTGTGACAATCCGTCAATTTATGGTTGATATTTTATTCTCGAATAAAAATATTATTTTAATGTTACAATATGAACTCACTTATTTTTGGGAAGAAATTTGGATTTACGTCTTGAAGTAGCGTCGACTACGTCTAAACCGGAGGATTCAACGTTACGTGCTTACGTTTACATACACCGTTTTTGGTGACAGTCCGACATTTCAGAAAATAAATTTATCCGTGAATATTATTTTGGAGTTTTAAATTTGTGTTGGTTCATAAACTCACAAATTTACGAGAAGAGATTAGGACTTACAATTTTATTTTAACGTCCTTTACGACCAAACCGGAAACCTTAGGATTACGTATTTACGTTTTTGAACTCCGTTTTTGGTGAGACAATTTTTATTGGATTCGTTTTGTGACGTTGATTCATAATTTATAAAAACGTTTTTCGTAAAATGACCCGAGGGCACGCAAATCGAGGAAACTAGAATCGAGGAGTACCCGTAAATAAATAGTGATGAGACAAGTGGGACACTTGTCCCACCCCACTCCAAAACCGGCCTAAGTAGCCACACATCCCATGATGTGTCCAAATTTTAGCTTAAAGCTTACACTTGTAAGCTAAGCTTACAAGTTAAGCAACTTTCACCCACCATCTAATCAAAACCATTAGCTACCATTCCATTTCCACCATTTACACCATGCAAATCAACTCCAAATCCTCTCTACTCTCCATCTTATGCCGTCCCATTTCTCCATAAAACACCACCATTCATACAAAATTTAACCATAAACATATGTTATAATTAACATATGTTAATCTCCATTCAAAAAGATGAAGATTGGTGCAAGTTATAACATCCAAGAAGGAGTTTTCATGGAGTAGTAGGGCTTATTTTCAATAAGGTATTCATGAAGAATGGTGTTCTTGAAGATGGTGTTGGCTATGCACAAGTTTCTCCATCAAAATCCATGTTTTGATCAACCTACATCAACTTGGTGGTATAAAGATTGTCCTCCTCATCCTCTTGTTATTTTTATTATGTAAACATGTATTTTATTTCCTATTGTATATTTATATGATGATTATATGATGATAAAAATGTTATGTGGGGATTTGGTGTTGATAAACATGATTAAAAAGGTGAAAAACTATAAAGAACAAGGCTAAAATCTTGCTTAAAAGTGATGGCTGTATAAAACAGTAAAGAAACAGGTCATGGACTGATAAAATGATGAGGTAGAATCCATTTACAGTAAGCTATATGTCTTTTACACATGTGAGAGTTGGCCATGCAATGAAATCATTGTAATGAGTGAGATATGATCAAAACAAGTTTAAGGTACAAATCTGAGTTCACTGTTTTGGACGATTTTTAGAAAATATTTAGAGGATGATTCAACAGTACCTATAGAAGAGTTAAATGTAGCACATATCATGTAGTTTATGTGATAAAAATTTGAGCTTCTATCTCCATATAGAACTCAAGATATGGCAGTTTTGGTGAAAGTGAAGATAAAAATCAGATTTTGGAAATTAAAGTATAATACTATTATATAAGCACTCAAAATTATATTGTATAAAATGTAAAGTTAAAACCCACTAAATCATGAATTTTATTTATATAAATGTTTACAATGATAAATAAGTGGACATTTTATAAAAATGGTAACTTGTTATGTTTTATAAGTTATAAAAACTATAAACATGATTTTTACGACTTTTTCGGCTAATACCGTAAAATTAACGTTTTTGTTAAATAAAACCTAGATGGTTGGACCCGTCTAATGAAAACTTTATAAAACTTATATACTGATATATAGACATGTATAACAAGTAAAAACCGATAAAACCCGAACTATAGGGCATACGGACATTAACGAGCTAAGTAAACATATTGGACTAATACTTGGACTAATACTTGGACTAATACTTGGGCTAATAATTGGACTAAATAAGATAAACACTCCTAAAAAGAACTTATTGGGCTTAAATCATTTAGGCCCAACTTTTAAAGTGTAGATACTGATAATGTAAGTATAACAAGGATTAATACAAGTTAAGAACTTATAATAGGCTTATTGGACCTAAAACACGTAAATAGGTAAAACGAGAAAACTAGTATAAAAGTGATCGACACATAACTCTAAAATGAGTAAACGAGAATATGTAAACCCACTTGATCATCATATATATATAATCATCATATGTATACATAATTGTTATTTTTATAAAGTCATTGGACAAACGTCTAAGACCGAGTATTATTTGTCTAGGTTTCCGTGATTGAAGCACATACCGTACGTCCGAGTTGTCGATAACCCGCCTTCCCACATCAACGTGAGTTCATAGCCTCGCACTCTTTTAAATGTTTTTATAAATGTTTTATAACCCCGCGAGGGAGATAACATGTTAGTTTTTATAAAATAGGGCACCATTTGTCCCGATTGTTTGTTTATTGATTTGGACCCGAATGATTGAATGACCCGATTGTATGACCCGATAAACGATTAAAGGACCCGATAGATGAAATTAAATGGATTATTAAAGTTAGGTTATGTCACTAAAATTCCCATTAGCATGAATTGTGAACTACCGGGAGTTGGTAGACGCTTATGCATATATTAGTACTATTTGGGGACGATCACCCCAGTTCGCGCCTTGACGGTTGATCCCCGTCGTGCCACATTGATTGGTAAGCGAATTTATGTATGAGAAGATTTCCATAGCGTGACCTTTGTGACGACACGCTACTTTAGATGGGCAAAATTTGGTATCGGGTTAGCTACCCGTTGTTGGTTTAGTAAGGTAACAATGTCATGCGGCTTATAATAATCCGACTAATGAAATACTACTAGACGCTCAGAATTACGACGTATTGCCTGACTAGCAATACAGGGTCATACTATTGATATTATGTTTGTGTTTTGGTTTTCATAACCATATTCATATAACGGTTTTTATTTAATCTATACAACGTTATAAAACGTATTGTATGATATTTTTACGACATTGGCTCGTATAATGATTTTTAAGGCAAATGCCTATATTATGATTTTGATAAAGATTTGTATAAAATGATTTTGGCTATTCTATGGCCTATTACAATGATTTGTATGAAATGATTTTTGGTAATAATTTTATACCAAAGTTATATTGATGGAATTTATTATTAAACTCTACGAATTCACTCGACGTTATCGCTGACCTTTTCTTTTAACATGTTTTATCTCAGGTACTTGAAGGTAATTCTCGGGAAGACGACAAGAATTCATGGCCCGCACTTAAACAATATTTTCCACTCAAATATTTTGTAAAACTTTGTATGAAATGTAATGATTTAGGACCGATGTAACTTTGATATTTATGAATGGAAATGATTTATTATTAAACGACGCGATTTTTATGCGTTATCTATGATGTGAGTAATGTGCTATCCCGTAACACCAACGAGTCTTCCGCTGTATTGAGTTGTATAAATTTGGGGGTGTTACATGTATGCCAATTACATGCAACATATAAGATAATCTTACAAGAATTTGCAAATTACGATGATAAGTACTCACGTACACAACAATATATCTCAATATATATAATAGTGTTTACTTACTAAATACTAGGGGATTCATATCAATTTGAGGGATACATCTAAAATATAAAGCAATGGTAAAGAAATCTTACCGGAGCCATGCAGGATAGTTGTGTGCTTGGACAATTTCTTATGGCACCAAAAGTTATAGTTTAGGATTTTTCAAAATGACCTAGTTCTCTATAACTCATGGCTCTGATTACCAATCTATAACACCCCCAACAAATGCTATGCGCAGCGGAACTACAACATTTGGGTGTTAGGCACTTATCATCACACATAAGCTATTGTTGGGAATAAATTAAGGCCAGATCACTTGGGCGCTGACAAGAGTAATACAAGCGTTGATAAGAAAAAAAACAAGCGCTGACAGCTCAAGCGTTGACAATATAAAGTCAAGCGTTGACACATTGAATACAAGCACTGATGGGAAGATATACTCTACGCGTTTATTATATTCTAGAATAGTTCTATTAAAGATAGGAACAACAATGTATTTTCTATATTTATCTTTACCTAGAATAGCTGATACGTAGATTATTGTACAAGGCTTCTTATGTCTATAAAAGAAGACCTTTAGGTTAATGTTTGATATAAGTTTTATATAAGTTTTCATTCGTAAACTACTTTCATTGTAAGCAAGTTTGATATTGATAATCAAAGTGAAAGTTTGTTTATATCATTGTGTGTTCTTGTTTAAGTGTTAAATTCCGCATAACACTTAGATTCATAAGCGTATACAAAGGTTTCTCTAAGTGTATTACTTGATCTAATCTCGTATACATAAAGCTAAATCGATCTAATTTTGGGATCAACAAGTGGTATCAGAGCTTGTTGAGGAACTTTTGATCTTAAAGAACACCAGAACCCTAAAAATCACCAAAACCCTAATTTTCTCAGAAACCCTAACAACATCATGTCTGAAGCAATAAACTCCTCGTCCTCAGCCTTACCAAACATCAAGATTCCCATGCTTGATGCAACCAACTTTGACTTGTGGAAGTTCAACTTTGAACAATATCTGGGGATCTATGACTACACACTCTGGGAGATTATTGAATATGGAAACACATTCAATAAGGCTCAAAAGATTCTTGATGTCATTGCTCAAAGATCAGCTGTTGCTGGATGTTCTGAAGAAGATAAGAGAGAAAAACCTGGAGATGGTAGAGCTGTGGCTGCTGATGACATAGCAAAGAAAAGGGTTGACATGAAGGTCCTAAATATTCTGAAAGTCTCTTTGGGACAAGAAAACCATCATAAATATAGAGGCTATGAATCTGCTAAGGATCTTTGGGAAGCTCTTGAAGTTGCATATGGTGGCAATGCAGACACTAAGGAAGAAAAGAAAAAGCAACTTCTGCATGATTATGTTGTCTTCAAATCTCAACCCAATGAGAAACTGAGTAGTGTGAGAAGCAGATTGCTTGACATTACAAGCAAGTTGTCCTTCATGGGGACACAAGTTGGTGATGTTGACATCAATGCTACCTTTCTTAAAAGTCTTGGTGAGGCATGGAAGATTGAGGCAAGATCTATTCTTGCCAACAATACTTACAAGAGCTCCTCGTTTGATGACATCTACAACAAACTAAGGCTGTTGGAAGATGAAACTCTTTTAGAACATGGAAGCAAATCTACCAACAGCAACATGGCCTTCTTCTCTCATAGTGAAGGTCAATTCAATCAGAAGGACTCTTACATGCATCCAGTTACTGGATCATCATATGTCAGCGCTGGAACAAGTCCTGTCAACGTCTCCTTTTCAGACGCTGACACATACAAGAATGACTCCCCAAGAGTTAAACCTGCTGGTTTAGATTTGGATACTGTTTGTGCTTACATTGCTTCTTTTCCCAATGGTTCAGTGATTACATATGAGGACCTTGAGCAGATAAGTGATGAGCACTTGGAAGAGATGGACATCAAGTGGAACATGGCTCTTGCTAGTATAAGAGAAAATAGGTGGAACAGAAGGTTTAAGAAGAAAATGACCTTCAATGCTAAAGACACAGCTGGATTTGACAAATCCAAAGTTGAATGCTACAACTGCCATCGTATGGGGAACTTCATGAGGGAATGCAGATCTCCTAGAAGATCTGATGCTGGTAAACCCTCAAGTCAAGTTGTTAAAGCTCAGGATTCCAAAGCCATGGTTGCAGTTCAAGGAATTGATGGTATGGGATGGGATTGGAGCTATCTGGCTAAGAATGTTGAAGAGGACAAAGCTTTGGTTGCTGATATTAAAGAAGAAGAGCATGTTGAATATGCTCTCATGGCACACTCCTCCTCTTCATCTGATAATGAGGTATATGATGACGCTTTTGTAGCAAAGGTTGTAGGTTAAATACTGAAAGACTTAACAAAGAGGTGTTAAGATTAAAAGATGATATGAGTACTGATAGATGTAAATTGTCTAATTACCAACTAGCTCTTACTGAAACTGAGAAAACCGTTTCTGAATACAAGAAAATGGAATTTGATTTAAAAGATAAAATAAATATCTTAAAACATGAGTTAGAGGGTAGTATGGATATTAGAAACATCATGGAAAGGGTTAATGGTGAATTACAGGCTAAGCTAGATGAGGCCATTAAGAATAAAGATAATGTTGGCCTCAAAATTCAAAGATTTGATAGAGCCACCCAAACCCTAGGAGACTGTGTAGCTAAACAAAGGGATCCTAAGGACATGACTGGGATTGGGATGAATGATTACTCTTTGGTTCCACCACCAGCTGGTGACTTCTATGGTGTCCAACAAAGGGACTTATCTTGGACTGGTTTGCCAGAGCTCCAAGAGGAGGAATTCATTCCTCCACCATGAGTTGTCACTCCAGTTGAAGAGTATCAACAAAAGTTGACTGACCTGAATGAATGGAAGAAAGCTAACCCTACTTTGTTTGTCAAGGGGGGCTTGTTATGTGAAAGTCCAAATGAGTCAACACCCATTAAGGTTACTAACCCAATCACTGGTAAACCTGTTGACCTAGGCTCAAACACTGTTAGAAGACCTACCATTAAATATGCAGAGATGTATAGGAATACTAGGTCTCCCAAGAGCCAAGTTAGCAATCATGGAACAGGCTTCTTCTCTTCTAGACCTAAGGTTGTGTCTAGAAAAGCTTGTTACACATGTGGTAGCTTTTCACACTTGGCATACAAGTGTGTCAACGCTCCCAAAGCCAGCGCTGACAGGAACAATTTCAGCGCTGTCAGGAACAAAGTCAACGTTGTTAGGAAGTCAAACGTTGTCAGACCCAAACCTTGTGTGCAGCAAAGTCCACAAGTGATTAGACCTGCCCCATTCTTTACTAGAGGGTCTAACACTCATGGACAAAGACCATTTCAAAAGACAAACACCTAGTCAAATAGGCAATGGGTTTCTGTAGCAAACCTAGGTTCAACGCTGACAAGGGTAATTTCAGCGTTGACAGGACAAATTCTAACGCTGACAGAAACGTGACCAGACCTAAATATTTGCAACCACAAGGTAAGGGGTCTAAAGCTTCTTCAATATTAACATGGAGACCCAAGAAAGATCAAAATCCTAATGATAATGGGATTTCAATGACTTGCAATAGATTTAACTACATTTCAAAGGTCATTACAAAACCTATTGGGGTTAACTGGGTATTTCATCCTAAGAAGGATGAGAATGGGGTTTTTGTGAGAACTAAGTCTGTTCTTATTGAACAACCAGATGAATCCAAGTCTTTTAAGACTTGGGTTCCCAAAGAAAACTAATTTGTTTTCTTTATGTGCAAGGCATTCAAAGACAGGTCAATGATTATGGATATTGGGATAGTGGATGCTCAAGGCACATGACAGGAAAGGAAGACTATCTGACGAACTTCTCTCCTATTAAAGATGGTGATAAGGTATACTTTGGAGGCGGATATGGAACTATCACAGGCAAAGGAACCCTTCTCACCAAGAATCAGCGTTTTGAGAACGTCTTCCTGGTAAAAGAACTTGATTACAACCTGTTTAGTGTATCACAAGTTTGTGATAACAAAAATAAAGTTCTTTTTACTGATACTGAGTGCTTGGTGTTAAGCAAGGATTTTAAGATCCCTGATGAGAAATATATTGAGTATAGAACACCTAGGCATAAGGACATATATAATATGAATTTAAATGGGATTAAAATGAATAATAATATGTCTTGTTTTTATGCTAAGGCCTCAGTAGATGAGAGTAATTTGTGGCACAGGAGACTAGGGCACATAAATTTTCAAAATATAAATAGACTTGTGAGGCTTGGTTTAGTTGATGGTTTGCCTGAGAAGGCCTTCCACAATGACCACTCTTGTGTTGCATGTCTTAAAGGCAAGCATCACAAGATCTCATTCAAGTCCAAATAGGTGCACACTAGTTCTAGACCTCTTCATATGCTACACATGGACCTCTTTGGTCCAACCAATATAGAAAGTTTGAATGGTAAGTCATATTTCTTTGTTGTCACATATGACTTTTCTAGGTTTACTTGGACATTCTTTCTAGCTATGAAGAGTGACACAGCTAATGTTCTTATTGATTTTATCACTCAGATTGAGACGAGGTCTGGCAATGAGGTTAAAATGCTTAGGAGTGATAATGGTGGAGAATTTAGGAATAAGAAGCTAGATGATTTCTGTGCCAGGAAAGGAACTACAAGGCAATTTAGTATTGCTAGAACCCCACAACAAAATGGGGTTGCTGAGAGGAAAAATAGAACCCTAATTGAAGCAGCCAGAACAATGTTGGCTGATGCTCACTTTCCTATAGCCTTTTAGGCTGAGGCTGTTAATACAGCTTGCTATGTGCAAAATAGAGCATTGGTTAACAAAATTCAGAACAAAACACCTTATGAGTTACTTTGGGGAAGAAAACCTAATACTGGTTTTCTCAGACCTTTTGGTTGTCATGTAGTAGTACTAGACACTAGTGATGCCTTAGGGAAATTTAGTGCAAAAGGTGATGATGGCTACTTCATGGGGTATTCAGTCCAGAGCAAGGGTTATAGGGTTTATCTTAAAGAGGACAAACGTATAGTTGAAAGAGTACATGTTAGGTTTTTAGAGAATAAACCTAGTGATCCTGAAAGTGGTCCTAATTGGTTGTTTGACTTGGAACCCTTATCTATAACTTTAAATTATATGCCTGTCACTAATCCAGACATTGTGAAGGCAACTTCAAATGTTGTGGAGGAACAAGTTGTTGATGTTTCAGGTACACGGGTTCATGAAAAGGTTGGATCACAAGCAGAAAAGACATGTCCTATTCAAGAATTTGTTACAATTCCCATTTGGACAGATGCTTTTGCTGCTACTGCTGCTGCTGGACAAGATAATGGTGGTTTCCAAGTACCACAAAATACAAACATGCATGGTCCTTCAAGCGCTGACAAAGGCAAATCTAGCGCTGACAAGACCAATTTAGACGTTGATGGTTCAGACGTTGACAACCACACTTCAAGCGTTGTTAGCCCAAGCGCTGACAAACAAGGTTCAGGCGTTGACAACAATTCTGCCCATCTTTTCTCTTCCAATTTTGAACAAGGTGAACCTTCCAATATATATGAAGAGGTTCATCCTCATGTTGATGTAAGAGAGTCTGATGAAGAAGATATTAGCAATATGGAGAATGAGGTTGAGGACACCAGACTTTTTGAAGGAGGAGTTCTCACTTCCACAATGAAGAATCACCCCCTTCCCAGATCATTGGTGATGTTATGACTCCAGTTCAGACTAGAAGATCTCATCAAGGTCTTGGTGGGTATATTGCTAATATACACAAGAAGGTTGATACCCCTCTTGTGCAAGCATGTTTGTTTGCATGTTTTCTGTCACAAGAGGAACCCAAGAAAATATTTGATGCTCTCAAAGAACCAAGTTGGGTGGAAGCAATGCAGGATGAGCTTCACCAATTTGCAATTCAGGATGTTTGGGAGCTGGTTGATTGTCCTAGATATGTCAGACCTATAAGGACAAGATGGGTTCTCAGGAACAAAAGAGATGAAAGAGGCATTGTGGTCAGAAACAAGGCAAGGTTAGTGGCTCAAGGTTATACACAAGAGGAGGGGATAGACTATGAGGAGGTCATTGCACCAGTTGCTAGGATTAAAGCTATTAGGATATTTCTAGCCTATGCATCCGGCATGGGCTTCACAGTCTATCAAATGGATGTCAAGAGTGCCTTCCTCTATGGAACCATTGTTGAGGAAGTATATGTAATGCAGCCTCCTGGTTTTGAGGATCCAGAGCATCCAGATAAAGTGTATAGAGTCAAAAAGGCTATGTATGGCCTTCATCAAGCCCCTAGAGCATGGTATGGTACTTTGTCTACCTATTTGGTGGACAATGGATTCAAGAGGGGCACCATAGATCAGATACTGTTTACAAAGAAGAAAGGCAAGGATGTGTTGCTTGTCCAGGTCTATGTTGATGATATCATTTTTGGGTCTACTAATCCAAAGATGAGTGAGGATTTCTCCAAGCTTATGATAGACAAATTCAAGATGAGTGCTAGGGGGGAGATGAACTTCTTTCTTGGTTTACAAGTTCAGCAGAAAGAAGATGGTATCTTCATCTCCCAAGATAAATATGTTGCTGAGATCTTGAAGAAGTTTGGCTTTTCTCCACATGAAAAGAGGGCTACTACTCCTATTGATAGAGAACACCCTTGGGGAAAGATTGGAGATGGGAAAGATGTTGATGTCAGGCATTATAGATCCATGATTGGATCCTTGATGTATCTTACTGCCTCCAGACCTGACATCATGTTTGCTGTGTGTGCTTGTGCACGCCATCAAGTGACTCCCAAAGAATGTCACCTTTATGCTATGAAGAGGATCTTTAGGTACCTAAGATGCTATCCTGGTCTTGGTTTGTGGTACCCAAAGGATTCACCATTGGAGCTGATTGCATATTCAGATAGTGATTATGGAGGTGATAAATTTGATAGGAAATCCACAACTGGTGGATGTCAGTTTCTTGGGAGCAGGTTTATATCTTGGCAATGCAAGAAACAAACAGTGGTGGCTAAATCTACAACTGAAGCAGAGTATGTGGCTGCAGCTGCATGTTGTGGTCAAGTGTTGTGGATTCAGAACCAGCTGTTGGACTATGGGTATAATTTCATGCATACCAAGATATTTGTTGACAATAACAGCACTTTATGCATCATTAAGAATCCTGTACATCATTCTAAAACAAAACACATAGAAATTAGACACCATTTTATAAGAGATTGCTTTGAGAAAGGTTTAATACAACCAGATAGGGTTGACACTAAGGAAAATGTGTCAGATTTACTAACTAAACCTTTTGATGCTGGGAGATTTTAATACTTGGTAACAAGTATTAGAATGGTCAATCTCACATAATATGTGTTTTGGAGTCTTTTTGTAAAAGTATGTACAGGATGATGCATTGTTATTGGTCTTATTGATGATTTAGATTTTCCACTATCTTTTTCTAACACTGACAAAGGTTGCTTGAACGCTGATAAGTGTTTTTGCAACGTTGTCAGCAATATAATTGTCTAACACTGACAAAGCTTCCCTCAACGCTGTCATGTGTTATCGGATACAGAGTTGCTTATGGATCAATGGAGAAGCATTTCGACAAGTTTTTATTTATGGATGATGGTTGGAATGTTTCATTCCTATCTTGACATAAAATTTTTTTATGTTCATGCATGATTTTAGCAAACTTTTGTATCATAGTTTAAGGGGAGGTTTTAGGAACCTTTAGGATGTTTGGGTATCCATATGATACTCTTATCACAATTCTAGATTGTGTCCACATGTGAGTATGAGTTAGTTTTACTAAATCATGAGGCACTGTAGCATACAAAGTTGATATACTATGCATGCTGCCAAGACATTTTTGGCCTAGAATTGGTTGTGGTCTGTTGGGAGACTTGGGAATAATTTTGATATGGGATTTACCTGGGAGTAACAGGGATTTTTAAAGGTAACTTGGTTGTTAAGAGTTTTGGTTAGCAAGGGATGCTAGAGGACTGTTATGTCTATCTTGCTTATGCAAGTGTGCATAACTGGACAGTGCTTGCCGCCCTATAACAATTATCAGCTTTTGGTTATCTTCTCTAGGATAAATTACTTGTTAAGGTCATTTTTCACTTTTTAAAACATTTTTATTTTTGGACGCTGACAAGAATTTTTCAAGCGTTGTTGTGACCAAATTAGACGCTGACATGGCTATAGGCAAACGTTGACAAGATTATAGCCGTTGGGCGTTGATAGGTTATTTTTGACCGTTGACACTCAATGGGACCTACCCAGTTGTTACTTTTTGACATATTTTTAGGCCGTAATTTTGGGAGTTGTTACTTTACATTTAATGCATGAGATAACTTATAACTTTTTCAATATTTTCATGATTGATTTTTGAAAATACTTGCCTATTTTTGGGCCTATCACATGCATTTTCTACTCCTATAAATTTGGCTCCTATTTTTAAACAGGGTATCTATAATTCTTATCAACTAACAATTTTCTCTTATCAACTTCATCTTCTTCACTTAAAATTAACAGCTTTCATTAATGGCACCCAAGTTTAAACCATCAGAATTGGAATTGGGGTTCAGGTCTCAACACAATATGATTGCATATCTTGAAGCTGATGATACTCTGTTTCCTCAATACACACAAATGGTGGCGTATTTGAATGCATCCCCATTAAGGTATGCTCTTTCTCATGCACCACTCATTCCAGTCACACATATTAAGCAGTTTTGGAACACTGTCAGTTCCTCAACAGTTAATAGAGTGACCACATTGAATTCTATTGTTCATGGGAGACCTTGGGTGGTTACTGAGGCTTTGGTACGCCAAGCCTTGCATCTTGATGATGTTGATGGTATAGCCACTCTTCCAATAAATGAAATAGAACAAGGGCTTAGGGCTTTGGGATATCCCTTTCCTGATGAAGGTACTCTCAACAAGTATCATAAGCAGGAATTTCCTCCAGCCTGGAAGTACCTCATACATGTCCTCCTTCAATGTTTGAGTCCCAAATGCACTGCACACAATGAGATCAATAGATCCATTGTTAGCGCTATTGTGTGCATTGCAACAGGGCAAAAATTTAACTATTCTAAAATGATTTTTGAGGGGATGTGTAAAAATAAGGGGACCAAAATGACTTTAGCTTATCCCCGTTTTCTACAAATGGTTTTGATGTTCAAGGTTACTGCTCAAGGGATCATAATGATTTTTATAAGATCCATGAGCAAAAGAAAGCTATCTTTATGAAGATGAATTCACCACCCCATCGTGACCTACCTTTAACCCAACCTATGCTTGATGTTATTGCAGCAGCACAACCCCAACCAGACCCCCAACCACAAATTGACCCCCAACCCCAACTTGAACCAATCCCTGAACCTTTACCTTCACCTGAACACATGCAACTTGACTCAGAATCCTTCAACGCTGATACATTAAATGTTGGGGTTGATGTGCCTATTTCCAAAGCTGACACACAACCTTCACAATCCCAAACACCCCTTAACCAACCCACATCCACTCATTCTTCCACACCATCTTCCACACCCAATGAATATAGGTTGATGAAACGCCAAAGGACTACTGGAGTGTTCTCCTTTGGTGGTCCTAGCCATGTAGCAGAGAGAACCACCACCACAAGTGTGGCTGGTGACCTGGATGAGGCTGGGACTATTGGTTCTGGCTTAGATGCTGGCCAAGGTAGTCCCACCATCATTAAGTCCTCATCCTTGCCCAATGAATCTGACTTGGGAGGTCAAATCCCCATTTTAGAAGAGGGCAGACTGGAACCAATGACTCTTATGGAATTGACGGTAGTCTGCATAAGCTTGCAAAAGCAAAATGCAGACTTAGTACAAGTTGTCAGCTCACAAGGCCTTGAACTCAAGCAATTGAGGGAGAGGATTGTTGTTTTGGAAAGTGATCGTGCAAGGAGGGGTATGGAGGAATCTTCCAAAGGGGAGGAAGATCCAATAAATCTAAGTGATAAGGGCAGTCATGATGGTCAATCAATGGATGTTGCTGAGTCCCTTACAACTTTGAAGAAACAAACATGTTTTGATACGTCCTTAGTCTCTCCTACCAACTTAAATTTATCATTTACAGCTATGTTGAGAGAGGTTACACAAGGCGCTGAGGGAAGATATTTGGGCGTTGACAAGGAAGAGTTGGACGCTGACAGGAATATTTTGGGCGCTAATAGGACAAATTTGGGCGTTGACAGACCTGCACATGAAGGTGATGTATCCCAGTCATCATCTATCATCAAGGAGGTTTCTACTCAGGTATTACCATCTACCTTACCAACCATTGCATCATCAGATAAGGGTAAGGGTATAATGGTAGAGGAGATTGTTCCAAAGGATGCAGCTCAAGTTGAGTTTGATAGAAGATTAGCTGTACAAATGATGGAACAATATGAAAAGGAAAAGTCACCATTTGTTGTGACTTCTGAAGAAGGAAGTGATGGAGCTAGCTCAGACTCAAGTGTGATGATTATAGAACCAGAAAGGCTTGAGTATGAGGATGAGTTGGCCAAAGAGAAGCTGAGAGAGTTGAAATTGCAGGTTGACTTTGACATGCCAGAGGTGGTTCAAATGTACAATGCTTGGGAAGAAAGATGCATGGATAATCCAGACATGACCATTTCAGATCAAATATGGGGTTTGGAGCTTCTTCTTAGAGTTTAGAAGGATTGCCAGGTAATTTTGAAACACAAGGCAAGCAATATTCTCTCAGAGTTGAAAAGGGATAGAAGGGAGCTCTACTTTATGTTGCTCATATGTCATGGAGTTGGATGGACATATCAGAAGTTGAAGGCTTTGACATTAGATGAGTTGGAAAACAGGGCTTATCCCATTTGGGTGAGAGTGCAGGAAGCAAACACTCTTAGACTTATTTCAGATGAAAGAAAGGAGGAACTTGCAGAAGAAATGGAACTCAAGAAAGCTATGGTTGTTCCTAGGCCAGTGAAGAAGGGAATTTCATTTGAGTTTCCCAAAGATATGGATCCACTATATCCAAGTGAAGCTGTCATCAGAAAGAGCCTCAAGCTCTCACCTTTAGAAGCTTCAGATATGGTGCAAGTGTTACCATTAGATTCCAGGAACCCAATTGTGAGTTATGAAGAAGATGAATGTGGGTTTTGGAAGATTGGCAGATTTGGCAAGGAGGTACACACTTTTACCACTCTCATATCTTTGTTTGCAAGTTGTGATAGAGAAGACTTGGTTGACCTTTGGAGGTTGCTGGAGACCAAGTATGAGGCTGAAGCACCAACTTCAGCTAATGGAATAAAACTTTGGACCACATTCAAAAGAATGTGTGGACCAAAAGATGAGGATCCTGCAATTTGGAAGGATCTTGAAGATGACCTCAGTGGTCTTCAATGGAGGTTATATTCAGCTGCTGGTGTTTACCATTTGAGTTCTACAAAGTTTGCTGAGTATCTACTTGTGGATGCTCAGTATTTCATATCCAAGGCTATTTTGGAGAAGATGAAGGACACTCAGCTGGAAATAGATTATTCAAGTGATGTGGCAAAAGATTTGATTAGATTTATTCATTACCAATATGAGAAGGTTTGTAAGATTCCTCCTAGTCCTTAATGCTTATTCAGAAACATGATCATAAGAGTGGATATCAAGTTTAGGGGAGGATTGTTGGGAATAAAATAAGGCCAGATCACTTGGGCGCTGACAAGAGTAATACAAGCGTTGATAAGAACAAAAAAAGCGCTGACAGCTCAAGCGTTGACAAGATAAAGTCAAGCGTTGATACATTCAAGACAAGCACTGATGGGAAGATATACTCTACGCGTTTATTATATTATAGAATAGTTCTAGTAAAGATAGGAACAACAATGTATTTTCTATAATTATCTTTACCTAGAATAGCTGATACGTAGATTACTGTACAAGGCTTCTTATGTCTATAAAAGAAGACCTTTAGGTTAATGTTTGATATAAGTTTTATATAAGTTTTCATTCGTAAACTACTTTCATTGTAAGCAAGTTTGATATTGATAATCAAAGTGAAAGTTTGTTTATATCATTGTGTGTTCTTGTTCAAGTGTTAAATTCCGCATAACACTTAGATTAATAAGCATATACAAAGGTTTCTCTAAGTGTATTACTTGATCTAATCTCGTATACATAAAGCTAAATCGATCTAAGTTTGGGATCAACAGCTATTTCGAACGACTCAAAGAGACGTAGAAATTTGAACATAAGTTAAAGATTGATTAAAACATCAAAGTCTACTGTTTTCAAAACCCCAAAGATAATACAAAACAGAGCCGCGTTTTGGTCACCATTGAATCTCAACCCAAAAGTACATTTTCGTTCACATGACATAATATAAAATATTTAAGTGCTAAAAGGGAGGAAAAACAAAGTAGACCGCCAAGCCACAACAACTTCCATCCTCGCATGCTCCGCTGCTATCAATCTTGGTTACCTGAAACACATGCTTAAAACCGTCAACACAAAGGTTGAGCGAATCTATAGGTTTATCAAATCATAAGTTGAACATAAGTATTAAAAACCAATCATGATCATTCAATAGCATTGTCGTACTCACAATCTATTATTCAAGGATATTATCTTTATCAATAGCTAATAATTGTGTTTAAGCTCGTGACACTAATCCGTTAACTCAATCACCCGCATACATTTACCGGCATGATTAGATGAAACCAGTGCCCCTTCTAAAGGCATCAGTTGCAATTATACCTTATTTCTTATCACAAGTTATCCGTCCGCAGAGGGTACTCAACGTACTAGCTCTCGTCTGCGATAGGGTCGTCAACCCCATAGTACTATCAATTGTATAAGCGGCTATCTCCAACACACACAAGGGCAAGACAATAGTTAATAGTTCACGAATTTAGGGACTTTTGCAACTAGGTACTCAACACAATTCAAGGCAACATTCGGTTCCAACAATCATTCATGACTTATGTTCATTTTCATTTAAATTAGCATGTATCCCCCTCGCGGGTAAAAACATTTGAAATAAGTAATGAGAGATGCTATAGACTCACCTTGCGTAGTAGTAGTGGTTCTAGCGAAGACGTAACGAGAAATGTCACCGACGATGTGGATGCCCCCGGGAAATCAAAACAACACCTAACGAATAAATACTTAATGAATAAAATCCTTCAAGTACTTTCAAGTACTGTATGTATATAATTAAAGTCACTCAAAGTTTGTATAAACTCACGCCAAATATCCATACAAGTGATTATTACTAGACTCGTATTATCTATCTATGTAATTAAGTTGATTCCCATTTTATAACCTTGTCGGTACTTACCAAAAGTACGGGCTGTTTTCTATGACTTAAGTACCTATATAAATTACAAGGAAATTCACAAAATTGCCTCATGACCTGTATAAAACCCATATTTTTAATCCCATGAAAAGTTTTCACTTTTATGACCCGTTACACATCACATTACTAGACGTACACATTTTGGACTGATTTTGCACTTCTACAACGTAAGACTTGTTTGACCCATTTAAAAGACACCATTAGCTATTCCAACTCCTAAACCTAAAAATAGACTCAAAGTTACAGGTTTTGCACCAAAGAAAAAGTTTCAACTCTTTGTAAAACTCTAGCTATGGTCCTCGGGATTTGACCCAAAATCAAACATAATTTCGGGTTATGTTGATTTTCATCTCCCAGTACACGAACTTTGAAAATAACCTAACTTTTGACTCGTTTGGAGTCGTAAGCTCTACTTTATACCGAAACGAAGCTGAGACAAATCTCTACATCTACATCCTATGTTCTCAACCTGGACTAAGACTTAAACCCACGAAAATAACCCTTAATCAATCTGTTCTAAAATCACCTCTTTAAAATCACATCTAAACATCATTTTGACCCATTTCAATCATTCATATACTTCTAATAACACCTAATAATCATCCTAAACAAATCCAAATACCCTAAATCACTTGTATGTTCAATCTCATTCAAAACCCAAAAATTAAAAATAAGAACAAGCACTCAAAATAATTAATTAAATAATAATAACAAGAGAGGGAACCTTACAATAGATTAATTAAGATCAAAACACCAAGAACACCCCTTGGGCCGTCGGGTTTTGGGGCTGAAATCACAAAGAAAACTTTTTCCCAAGCTATAATATTCCAATCCTATGTTCCTAAACATATTTAAACACAAACCCACGAAATTAATTAGATCAAATCATGGTATTTTTTAAAATATTTCAAAAATTAGATCTAAAAAAAAAGTTGTTGCATGTTGAATATTTTTGGTGGGATTTACTTATCTTGCCATTATGAAGGTGGGTCTTTGATTAGATTTCTCAAAATCAAATTTTTGGTGGTGGTTCATGGTGGTGCTAGGTTGGCCGTGGGGTAGAGAGTAGAAATGAGGGAGGGTGGAAAATTTTATTAGTTGAAATGAAGTGTGTGTGTGTGGTGAAGGTTTTTGTAAAAGGTGGGAGGACCTTTGTGCAATTATGGCTTTCTTTTGGCCTTATTAATAAAACATGTGCTAAAGAGCGGGATTATGACTAGTAGTTGGTTTTGAAAATTTACGATAGTCGGGTTTCGCCCCGAACACTCGAAAATACTTTTAAATGGTTCAACGCACACAAAACGAATATACACATGGTTCCGGCTCGACTTAACACGTAATAAAAATAAAATCTCGAACAACTCAAATATCGATCAATCGATAATAAAAGATAAATTTTGGGCATCCATCGGTATCGTAGTCGTCATCGGTTCTTCTTAAACCGTCAAATGTTAAAATTACGACCGTAAACGTTGGCTTCAACTTAAACCGTCAAATATATAGCAAACGAAATTTCTTAAAAATTTCAAAAATATTCATAAAATAGGATTAAATAAATGACGTTGGGCTCGGGATATCACATCCACAAGTGAGCCACAACTTAAGAGAGGTGCTCATACTGAACAACTCATGAGACAATAACTTAGCATCATACGACACTTTCACGGGTATCACATAATATTACTTGAGTGCTCATTTTATATTATATACTTTTATTTCCAAATCTGATTATCAAAGTCACTTTCACCATTTTTGTCATATCTTGCGTTCTACAAGGAGATAGAAGCTCAAATTTAGGCAGAACAAACTACATAATATGTGCTACAAATAACTCCAAATAGTGTAAAATCTATGATTTTCCCATGATTTTATGTAATGAAATTTCACCCATCAAATCTTGGAACACAAATTCATGTATTATATTTCTGTAAGTCATGTGTGAACTTGTCCAATGTGCACGCATACTTTTACATACATAATTGTTATAATAAGTTTGAATATGTAAACTATGTACCTAAAACAAGTAGTAAAAATACATAACCCACATTGATTAAGCAACACTTAACAAAGATTGGAAAATATGCTACACCATGTGTAATATAGCCGTATATATATGTATGCATATTATAGGCATCCCGAAACCTTCTTGGACTAGCCAAAGATCATGTACTCTTTGTGTTAATCCCAACACAACCCCACACAATCCCACCCTCTCTTTTGGATAGCCATACACGGCACCAAAGGCATGTGGAAGGAGAAGGGACGCATGGGAAACACAAAAGCCAACACTTGGCACAAGTGTTCTTACCTAGGCAATCATGACTTTTGCATTCCCTTACATCTCTCCTCTTTAAGCCCAAACACATACATTCTCACACACATGCAATCCAATCTTGTTCTCTCACCATCTTCTCTCTTAAATCATACGGCTTAAAGCCATATACATCCAAAACCAAGTATTAATTCCACCAAGATACTTGTCTTATCTTTACTTCAAATCATTAGTAGTATCATTCTCTTGGAATCACTATAAACAAGCCCTAGCCAAGTCATCAAGGCCACGACTTGGTTTGTTTTAGGGTTTTCTTCATTATCTTGAGTAGATCTCAAATCTCCTTGTTCATCTAGATCATTAGTGGTACTTTTAGGCAAGAGAGGTATACACATCATAATCTTTCATTTCTTCATGCATGCATCATCATACACCTATAAACACAAGTAAGTAACATGTTAAAAATCAAGATTTGATAAAGCTATGACCCTTATAGGTCACGACATATTTATACAAATCATGCTTATGATTTAAAATCTTTTAATAAGAAACTTATGACTTATGTGTTATGTATTAAACTTGATTTAAAAACCATATGAAACCTTTTACAATTCTAAACATTTCATGAGTTACAAATCTTGTTTATGGTACTTTGGTTAACCAATAACTATAGATCTCATGAAATGAACTTGTGCAACTTAAAGATCATGAAAACCATGACCTTAAAGGTCACGGCTAAATAAAGTGGTGACTATATGAATGGTTTTCTAAGTTTTGAATAATGGAATATGAAATGTAACATGTTAAATCGAATATTAAAAATCACAAAAACAACTTATGTGTATAAATATGGTCGTGGGTTATACAAGACCTAAAATGGGTTAGATGTACATGCATGCTTATTTAAACCTAGATCTAATGATAAGTGTTAACTTAACATGATACACATGAAATAAGCTAGTAGATCTTATGGGAATATTGGAAGAAAACAATTTAGCCGTGGGCTATACCTTGTTTTCTTGGAATAATAATAGCCTTGGGAACATGCATGTAACCTAGATAATCATGATGTGTTTTTGTAAATATTTACAAGACTTAAAAACTAGCTAAAGTGTTCATCTTGGAAATACCAAGATCTAAAAGTATAGCCGTGAGCTATATATGAGTGTACATGGACCTATGTTTGATTTTTAGGCCTAGGCATAGTTTAAATCTTATTTTGGACTTGTAACTTATTTTCTTGATGTGTACATAATTAGATCTAATTTTGTAACACTTATAAATTACATGCAACCATAAAATGAGAATTTATTTATCTTAATATGCTATAACTAATGTTAACCGTGGGATATAAGCTCCTACTAGGGCTTATGACCTACTTGTAACCTTATAACACACTAACTTGGTATAACACATAAAAGGAATTTTAAGTTTTATTCATCTATTTAGATTTAAAATTAAATATTAATAAGCTCATAATAATATTATAAAAATATCCTAAGTAAAAACATACATAAAATATAAACTAATGTTAATGGATTAATTAAGTCCATGAAATGTTAATCTAAAACTTAATGGATCCAATAAGCCCATTTGATAAATTTTAGTAACTTAAATGTACTTAAGATTACACTTAGGCCCATTTAACTAATTAAAAGGGCTTAAAAATGTATTAAGCCCAATAAATGATTTAAAGGTCCATTTAAATAAATTAGTGGACTTGAAATATAATTAAGCCCACTAAAATATCCCATTAGATGTTTAGCCCATTTAATGAGCCCATATAAAGTTTGAATGTTAAAATAAAAGTTTTTATAATAAAATATAACTTATAAAAACTTTTTGGATGAAAATGACAATTTATAAAACTTAAGGACTAAAACCGTAACTTATGAAACTTGTTTTGATAAATTAGTAAACACCAGGACTGAAAATGTAAATTTCCAAAAGTCTAGGGTTTAATAAATACTATTCGTGGAAAATTAAACCCTAGGGACCAGTTTGGGAAGTTTCTAAAAGTTATTTTGTCATTTTAAAACCCTAAGGACTATTTTTGTAATTTGCCGAAACTTAAAGAAGCCATAGGGGCTGTTTTTGTAATTTTAGTAAAGTTACAAGACCTAGATATAACTAGGTGACTAAATCTTCCATAAGCCGAAACTTTAACAAGCCCTAGGTACTAAATATGTAAAATTCGAAAATTATACTTGTTTAAAAATATAGAGGGACTAGTTTTGCCATATTCTAAAACATTACAAAGTCCTAACCTTAAAAATCTACTTTAATTATAATAAAACATAATTAAAACACTTAGACCATAAGAGTTAAGGTATACATTCTTAAGTTTAAATTATTTTATAAATATTAAAATAATTTATCGAAACTTTAAAGTTAAATAAAATATTATTTTTTTATTTATATTTACTTTAGGAGATAATTGTATAAACAATTATGATTATGTATTAATCATACATAAACTTATATACTTTTAGAAAAGAAAATATATATGAACGTTGGAGAAATTGAATGTTAAAAATTTAAGTAGAACATCTTACGTCTACTTGAATTATGAAACTTAATATTAAAGTTTAAATGAATGATGATAATACGTGAACTAATATTAAGTAGGATTGTTGTGTTTACATAATAATGAAACTTAATATTAAAGTTTAAATGAGTGATTATAATACTTGAACGGAAAACGTAAACTAATATTTTAAGTAGAACATTTTATGTCTACTTAACTAAGAAACTTAATTATAAGTTATATGATTATTATAAATACATATATGCTAACTGATATTAATAGCTAAAACTTTTTTGGTTACTAAGAAATGAATATTGATACTACTTGAACTCCGGTTATTTAAATAAATACTGTAGCATAAATGAACTGAATAAAATATGTATAAGAATACATATATGTTCTTTGTACTATCTATTAAGACTGTACTATCTGATTAGGCATAACTTTGGCGTGAACTTTAACTGGTTATTCGTACTAAACAGCAATTGCCTACTCCCAGGTGAGTTTACAGCCCCATATAAACTTTTGATAAAACGTTCCCTTTTGGGAAAGAAAATATGCAAACATATAATGGACACAACTGGATTGTATAAACTTGATTATGATTGATTATTATTGAAACTGTTAAATTGTTGTAAATCGCCCGAATGTTATAAATAGATCTATTAGGGACTGACCATCCTCGTTTGGGTGAGTCATGCTCATTGTGCCTTGGCCGGGACAACAAACGTATACCATGTTGGAATTGGAATGGGTGTCTTTTTGTAAGACACTACGTCCTCATCTGTTGAGGACTACGGAGTTTAAGCTTCAGTTTCTAATAATAAACAAATGTTATCTATATTTTAGTGAGAATGCTTTGTGCATTGTCACTTCTATGCTTAATGTATTTCCAAACTAATTAATTGTTAAAATCTGTAAATTCACCAACTTTATGTTGACCCCTGTTAGTATGTTTTGCACATGAATATGAAGTTAGTACGTGGTGTGTGCATGGTCTCCAGTATCTTAGGAATCTACATCATAGGACTCGTCAAGGGTTCTATTTGGGAAACATAAACAATCACCTTCTATCATGTTTTAAACAATTTTATTTTATTTGCTATCAAACATGTAAACTGATTTAATAACTCTTTATCTTATGCTCTATGGACTATATGTTATCGATCCAACCTAGAGACATCACCGTGGATATTTCCGCATATTTTGACCCTACCCGGGGTGTCACAGAGAATTGTATCAGAGCATTAGTTATAGAGAACCAGATAAATTTTTAAATAAAATAAAAATAAAATGATTTTTCTTTTATTTAAAACTGGACTATAACTTATAAAAATCTTTTTGGGATTTTATTTTGGGACCGTATTACTTAAGCATATAGATCTTAGGGCATATTATGCTATGTGAACTAGTTGTATATATATATCAACTAAACTTGATTATTAATACTGTTTAGTGAGATATTGCTATGAAAAATGTTAGGCGTGCTAAACTTGAAACTTTTACACTACATAGTAAAATACTAAATTGAGAATATGGGTAATATTAAACCAAACTTCGCACTTACAAATTGATAAATGAACTACATACATGATAATACATATATATATATATATATAAGTATTAATATATGTAACCATAAAACATTATAATAATTGTTTAAAAGGGACATATTTCATAAAGCATGTATTCTAAATAATATTGTTCTTTGTTTGTAAGCTTATACTCACTTCAAACTTAAAATAATACTATTTCAGAGCATCATGACTCTGCCTACTGCATCCTCGACTCTTCTACCCGTAGTAGCTCATACTCTAGTTGTTTATTCATCCCCACGATCGATGCAGTGTGGATGGTTGTCAACCTCAGATTCAGAGGATGACCCAGACATTGAAGTTGTACTCCCGGAAGACCCTTTTTCTATCTCAGAATCAGCCACCCTGGCTCCGACCTCTTTGGAGGAGGACCGGGTCCCTTCTAGCATACCATCTTCCATGCCTCCATCCTTATCATCGGGCTATTTATCTGGGCTCCCACCCGTCTCCACTTATGAGACCGGGGAAGGCTCTGGGGCAGGACGTGTCGATTCCGTCCAGGACCAGATCTCCGCACTGGCTGCATGTCATGAGCGAGAGATATCCGACCTCCGCAGCCAGTTGGCAGTCAGTCAACAAAGCCATGATGTCATCTATGATCGTATCGACACTCTGTTTCGCACTATGAGGGGAGACTTCCAGACCGCTAAGGGCATCCAGGCAAGGACGGACGAGGCACTGAAGTGGTTATTGGAGGAGAACTACCGCCTCCACTAGCGCATTCAGGTCATGGAGGGTCTGCAGCATCAGACCCATGCTGCTATTGTCGCTCAGGAGCAATCATTTTCCATCTTCTTTGATCTCGCTACTATCCGGCATGATGGGGTTACTCGGGAGATGGCTTATCTCCAAGGGGTCGTTGATAGACTCCAAAACCAGCTACTGTCTGCACTCCGTACGCTCAAGGAGACACGAACGACAGTTCAGACTTTGTGGAACACCAGGAGGAATTCTGCAACCCCACAAGCTCCATCCGCACCGTCAGCCCCGGCATCATCTAGTGGACCATCCAGGCATGATTAGTATAGACGTACTAGACTTCTTGTACGTCAAGATAAGCTTACGGGTTGCATCCCGGCTATCATGACATAGGGCCTTTGTACTTTTATCTCTTTTCAGCTTTTGGTGATGTAATCCCGTACTTTATCTTTTCTTTTCTTTTGGGACATGTAACTTTGGGATATGATGTTTTTAAAGACTTTGTGTACCATTACTTTGGATTAGGCCCAATCGGCCTATGACTTAGATTGTGTTATGCTAAGATGACTGTTAAATTTCTCATGGAAATAACATGTAATCACTTTCTTTATTATATCTGTTGTGTAATGTATTATATTATGAGATCTTGACAGGTTATCCAAATTTGTTATGAAATCAGTGCATAAGTTTTCTCGTGCAAATAATATAAAAACTGTACTAACGCTTGAACTAATAATCGCATTTTGTATATGATTATAGACAAATGGTGATTACGAGGTCAAATCCCAATAACGCAACCACTTCCAATGCCGACAATGCTGAATCCACAGAAGCTACTCGAAATTTCACTGCCGCACAACTGCGGGAAATGATAAGTGAAGGCGTCACAACAACCATGGCAGCCAGAGGAGCTGACCCAAATGCAAACAATGATCCAAACTTCGATGCACGCAGAAACAACACCAACAGGGTTTGCTCTTACCCCGACTTCTTAAAATGTAAACCCTCATACTACCGAGGGAAAGAAGGAGTTGTTGAATTGATGCAGTGGTTTGAAAGACTAGAGACATTCTTCCACATCAGTGGTTGTGCTGACGAGAACAGAGTTATGTTTGCTACGTGCACCCTACTCGAGATTTCCCTTACCTGGTGGAACTCTGTGGTCGCTGAAATGAGTATAATGCAAGTTCGTTTTCTCAGTTCTTAACTAATAGAAAGTCCAATCAATATCAAATTTATAATTGTTTTTGGTTGTTCAAGCTTGCTTGGTATTCTATTGCTAATTCAAACAACACTAAGTAAAAATGAAAAATATAATCCTACTTATACGTAAAACAAATTGCAAATTCCAAATTTTATTCAAGTAAAATATAAAAATGCAAAATATAAAACTATAAGGACTGAAAATGTAATTTCTATGAAATGAAAATGCTTGAAATGTAAATTCTAAAAGTTATAAGGACTAAAAATGTAAAACAGTTAACTATAAGGACTAGACTTGTAAAAACTTTAACAAACTAACCAAAAACTAACAAACTAACAAACTTATAAACTGAATTTTAACAAACTAACAAAGTCTAGGGACTAACTTTAAGCAAACCCTAAAAACTAGGAAAATTAGCCAAATTTTGAAACTGATTGAAAAGCAAGGACTTAAGTGCAATAAAACCAAACTTATGACCAAAAACGGGCACAAAGAAAGATTAAGCTCGTTTGAGCTTAATACTCAACCAAATAAGCTGAAACAAATTGCAAACAACTTCAAATCCAATTTAAGAAACGTGTATTCAAGGAAAATAGCTAAAAGTTCAAAATAAGCAAAAGAGTGCTTATTAATAAGCTCAAAATAAGCTATAGCCTAATCCAAACATCCACAACTTGATTTTATTGTCAAAACTGATTAAGCACTAGATTTAAGGAAGGGGAAACAAATTAGAACAAATTCCCTCCAGTGATAAGCTAGATATCTGAAAATAAGCTCAAATGAGCTTATGTTGACCAAACGTTGACCAAATTTTGGAAAAAGCTCAAAATCTCAAAAACTCATATTCAATACTTTCTAAATGGAAATGTGAAAGAAAATTACAAGTTTTATGAAGTGGATTATGAGAACTAGCAAAACAGTAAGCTATCTATATCAGAGAATGCAAAATGCTCAGGCCTTAACTAATAAGCTGTTTTCTAGCTTATTTCTGAATACTGTAGAATTTCCTCTTAAAGTCTAAAAGTTTATGTTATAAGCTATAACTAGAAACTGGTTTGAGCAAATTCCATCTAGTAATGAAGGAGAAACAATCAATTGAATTTGGCAAGTTTTGAACTAAAAGCTGATAACAAGTATGACCCAAACTTTTTGATTACCAATTGCCTGTTTGACTATTATATTGACTAGTAAAAGACTTAGAATCAATTGTTAACTCCTAATGACTGAAAATGTTCACTTAAACACCAATTAACAACACTTGAAAACTGATTTACAACTAGTCCCAAACACACCTTTATCTAATTTTAACAAAGTTTATCAAAGGCTTATTAAGTTCTGTTTTGAACTGATTCAAAGGTTTTAGCAAACTAGTTTAGATGAACAAGATGAAATGTTTTCAAGCTAAGAACAAGTAAAAACCAAGACTAGAACTGCAAGTAGCTATAGGACTAAAAAGTACTGAAAATGAGCTTAAAACTACAAGACTGAACACAAGTGCACAAGTATGAGATAGCTGAACTACAAACACTCAAACACAATCAATCAGCAACTAATCAAGTATAACATGTAGCCATCAAGTTTACACTAAGAAATGGAGCATGCAAGTACTGATTTAGAGGAACATAAAACAGAAGCCTTAGAACCTATTGTAGAGGTCCTTTGGGAAGAAGAGGAGCGCTGAGCTCTCTTGCACTAGTGATACCACCACCTATCACTAGCTATCAACTCAAATCAACAATCTAAACAGCTACAATTCATCAATCTGCCATGAACACTTCAAGAACAATGGAAAGAACTTGATTCTTGAACAAACAGCTACAAAACTCCACCAATGTAAGCTATGATCAATGGTTGATCATAACTAACATCAAACAGCAACTAGTATATCCAAGATCAACAAGATTCAACAGGAATTTGAGAAACAGAATTTGGCGGGAAAGCTTGAATTTGAAATTTTATTGATGAAATCAGTTACAAAAGTAGTTACAAGGTTCTAACTAACTAACTGACTCAAGAGTTTGTCAGACTCTTGAGTAGTTAGGTGAAAAGGAGGGAAAAAGGGAAAAGGAAATTTAGAGAACTAGGTGTTTACAAAATTAAGCTACAATCACAAATGAAGTACAAACTGGGTATTTATAGGCAAGAAAGGGAGATTCTGTTGGAGTTGTGACGTGTTTGGGCCAATCATCACTTGACACGTGGAGGAATTCTGCAAATCCTCTTTGAAGGTGATGAACTTGAATTGGGGGTTTTTGATTCAATGGATAATATGTTAAATGGATTGCACCGTTGGATTCGTCTTCCAAAATTAAGCAACTTTGATGTTTTGATCTTCTCTTGAAACGCTTTCTATCTCAAACCCGTTCCTGGTAAATATTTTGTTGAAAGAGAAGGACACGTGTCATCTTTTTATTGGTAGAGAGAGAGAGTTGCGGATTGCACTGTTATGATATGGCATTAAATGTGACGGCTGTGAGTGGAAATTAATTGTTTGATCCGTGTGAACCCTTCCCTTGTTTCTGATTGGCTTAGAGCTAATATACATGGATTCAACTTGCATAACTTTCTCATCTTGGCAGATTAGGTCCTTGTACTTGGCAGATTCCACTTTCAAGCTAATATCTTCATTCCTTTGACATTTTTGACCCTTCAACTTTGATTCTTCAACAAAATGGCCCTTTGACTTGAGTTGACTTTGTAGTTGACCAAATTTGACTTGAATCTTGACTTTCCATAATTTGCACTTTAAGTCCTCCATCTTTCACAACTTGTCAAGATAGGTCCTTTGACTTCAAAGTCTTGTCACTTTTGATCCTCTTTTGTCTTTTTCATCCATTTGAGCTTGGTTTTTCCTTGTTTGCTTGAAATTGTATCCTTTTACCTACATAAGATCACACAAACACAAACATACCACATAACACTGCTTTTTACAATATAAAAGGGTATTTTGCTTCATGTTTTAGGGTTATTTGTTGATAAAAGGATATGAGTTTAAGCTCATATCAAATTCCCCTACACTTGAGCATTGTCATGTCCTCATGCAATATTATATTTCAAGGCTTAAAAATTTACATTTCCCTCATAATTAATCCACCTTGGCCATATGAGATGCATCTACACTACTCTAAACTAAATGATGCATGATTTTGACTTTTAATAATGCAATGAATCAAAATACAATTCTATCTTATTCTTTTTGATTTTTCTTAAAATGGTTTTGATGGAAATAACTCATAAAGAATTCAATGACTTGGATTAGGGCTTGGGTACCATGGACACTTATCACCCTCAAGTTTCACTTTCCCCAAACCAAGCTAGTAAATGGAATCATTGCATTCACAAGTAAAAAGTGCATCAACTTATTCATGACAATTAAATGTGGAACCGGTTATTATTTGAGCAAATTGCTTGTGGGCAAATTTGTCATTATTCAAGTGTGAAATATAAGAAGTGTAAAATCCAAAAATAAGGAAGGACGGTTTTAATCCTAAGTAATCTTCTCATCCATTACTTGAAAAACCGCTCACAATTAATACAAGTCCGTATTAAGAATAATAAGTCATTCGCCTTATGTGTAAAATCCTCATGTCATGCTTTCATAAGTAACTACACACTCGCTAAGGAAAGAAAAATAAAACTCACGCAATAATTTACATCCGCATCTTTTTGAGATTTTGGATCTTCAACCCCGCAACCCGTCAAGGTAATATTGGATTGGAGCAATCTATTGAATCCCCGCAACCCGTCAAGGTAATATTGGAACTCAATAGTCACTATAATTAACACCACACTGCCCCTCTTGGGAGTCTTGCATTATTTATTTTTTTTCTTTTTCTTTTTTTTTTTCTAGCCACTCATTTTTTTTCATAAGCCGCTCTTATTTTTCTTTATTCCTCACTAAGAAATTTGCAAAGAAGAAAAGGAAAAACACCCGCTAAATATGGAGCATGACACAAGTCTAGTACACATAAAACGTGCTAACTTAGAATCTTAAGACGTACTCATATTAACCATGAATGATTAGCCAAAAATGCATAAGAGATTACGAACCAATTAAAACCGTACTTGATTATTTATTAACAATTATATACAAGCGAAGAAAATAGAGATAAAGAAGAGAAGGGTTTAACCACAAGTAATTGCCATGAAGTCTATCTAGCCCTTTTACACTTGCTTCAACTCTATCATTTCCCATTCTCCACAAATTTAAAATTTCAAAGAATGAAATTGGTGGAAGCTTAGCCTAATAGACCAATGAAGGACTACATGGTTAAGGATACTAGCTAGAGAGTGCTAAAATAAGCAAACTCGGGTTGAGTCAAAATATCCATGGCGGGCCTAATATGTCAAAGAAATCTAAACTTGTTAAAACCATGTTTTATTATATTTTTCCTTTTTATATATTTTTGATGAAAAATAAGAGAAGAAATATATACAATGCAAATGTGTTATGCAAATGAAAATGATTGATGCAAAAATTATGAATGCATATTTTTGTGGCCAAAGTAGATCAAAAATTTGAAAAAATGTTGAAAATTCAATTTTCCATGTTATCATGCAAGACAATGACAAGTTCTAGGTAAGGTCACTTCGATAGAAGACCCCCCTACACTGAAGCTAAACATTGTCCTCAATGTTTAAGAGCATGGAAGTATAAAAACTTCCCCTACACTTATGACAATGAATAGACTTTGCTTAACCCAAGTTAAGGAAAGGACTACTATTAGTGAAATCAAGTTTAAGCACAAGGTGTCAATGAAAAATCACTAAAGTAACGAAGTGAACCGGATACAAGGGCCTCCTCCATAAGCTCCAAAGCATGAGATGAGTGAGCAACCCTACAAACAAGCATGAAGACAAAAGAAGGTCTCCCCTACACTTATCTCCAAATCTATGCCTTTATTTCTAACCTACAACACTCTAACCTAGTTATACGATGCTTGAGTTAATGAGTCTCTAGCTCGACTCGTCCCTCAATGAATTAATTCATGGGGAAAATGGGGACCTCTTGGACCATTTCAACGGAAATGTCCTCCCCAAAGTAGTGCTTAACACGGTGACCATTCACTTTAAAATTTGGACCATCGGGTTGGGATAACTCAAGAGTTCCATATGGAAACACTTGAGCAATAGTGAATGGACCGGACCATCTCGACTTAAGCTTGCCCGCAAAAAGCTTTAATCTTGAGTTAAAGAGGAGAACCGGCTCTCCAACTTTGAACTCACGATTCTTGATCTTAGCATCATGCAATTTCTTAGTCTTTTCCTTGTATAGCAAAGAATTCTCATAGGCATTGGCTCTCAACTCATCCATCTCATTGATTTGATCTTTCCTATGTGAACCGGCTTGGTTTAAATCAAAGTTAGCCCACTTGAGAGCCCAAGATGCCTTATGTTCTAACTCAAATGGGAGGTGGCATGCTTTTCCATAGACAAGCCTATAAGGAGTACAACCAATTGGTGTCTTAAAAGCCGTCCTAAACGCCCACAAAGCATCATCAAGCTTATCCGACCAAGAAGCTCTATGCTCTCCCACCGTTCTCTCTAAAATTCTCTTTAAACCACGACTTGTGACCTCGGTTTGACCATTTGTTTGAGGATGATACGCGGTAGAAAGTCTATGATTCACTCCATATTTCTTCATAACTCTTGTGAATTGATCATTACAAAAGTGCGTACCACGATCACTTATGATGGCCCGAGGTACACCAAATCTAGCAAACAATTGTTTCAAAAACTTTACAACCACTCTAGCATCATTAGTAGGTAAGGCTTTAGCCTCCACCCACTTGGACACATAATCCACCGCCACAAGTATATACTTGTTTCCCTTAGAGGATGGAAAAGGTCCCATGAAATCTATTCCCCATAAATCAAATATCTCACACTCTTGGATAAAATTTTGTGGCATCTCATCACGTTGTGTAATTTTTCCTTGTCTTTGACAAACATCACAAAATTTCACCATCTCTTGGGCATCCTTGTAAATGGAAGGCCAATAGTAACCCGAATCAAAGACTTTCTTGGCGGTGTAGTTAGGCCCAAAATGTCCACCCGTAGGTCCTTTATGACATGCCTCTAAGATTTTAAATGCCTCGGGCCCATCTACACACCGTCTAATGATTTGGTCCGCACATTGCCTAAAAAGATATGGATCATCCCAAAAGTAATACTTAACTTCCTTAAGAAACTTTTTCTTTTGTTGGTAAGTAAGACCCTCAATAAGCACATTGCCCACAAGATAGTTTGCAATATCCGCAAACCAAGGTGTGGCATCCTCTTGGGAAGAGATAGACATGAGCTCCTCTAATGGAAAGGATTCATTGATTTCTTGATGTGGGAAATCTCCTTGAAAAGGATGCTCAAGTCTACTCAAATGATCCGCCGCTAAATTCTCGGCCCCTTTTTTATCACGAATCTCTATCTTAAACTCTTGAAGCAACAAAACCCATCTCAAAAGCCTAGGCTTAGCATCTTGTTTTGTCATAAGATACTTGAGAGCGGAATGATCCGTATACACTATGGTCTTGGAAAGCACAAGGTATGGTCTAAACTTCTCAAAAGCATAAACTATAGCAAGCAACTCTTTTTCCGTGGTAGTGTAATGAAGTTGTGCACCGGTCATGGTTTTACTCGCATAGTGTATAGGTTGGAAATGCTTATTAACTCTTTGTCCTAAGACGGCCCCCACCGCATAATCACTAGCGTCACACATAAGCTCAAAAGGTAATTCCCAATTTGGAGAAACCAAAACAGGAGCCTTTGTCAATTTTTCCTTAAGTGTCTCAAAAGATTCTAAACAAGCTTGGTCAAAAATGAAAGGAGCCTCTTTCTCTAAGAGATGAGTCATCGGTCTAGCTATCTTAGAGAAATCTTGTATAAAGCGCCTATAAAAACCCGCATGACCTAAGAAACTCCTCACACCTTTAACCGAGGTGGGTGGGGGAAGCTTAGCAATCACATCAATTTTGGCTCGATCAACTTCTAATCCCTTATTGGATATCTTGTGTCCTAAAACAATCCCCTCTTTTACCATAAAGTGACATTTCTCCCAATTAAGCACCAAACGTGTTTCCTCACAACGCTTAAGCATTCTCTCAAGATTGGTGAGACAAGAGCTAAAGGAGTTCCCAAATACGGAAAAATCATCCATAAAAACCTCCATGGTTTGCTCTATCATGTCATGGAAAATCGCCATCATGCACCTTTGAAACGTCCCCGGTGCATTACATAGGCCAAAAGGCATCCTCTTGTAAGCAAATGTACCGTATGGACAAGTGAATGTGGTCTTTTCTTGATCCTTAGGGTCAATGGGTATTTGGAAATAACCCGAAAAGCCATCAAGAAAACAATAGTACTCATTGCCCGCTAAGCGTTCAAGCATTTGATCCATAAAAGGAAGCGGGAAATGGTCTTTCCTAGTTGCCTCATTGAGTTTTCTATAATCAATGCAAACTCTCCAACCGGTTACAAGTCTCGTGGGAATAAGCTCATTGTTCTCATTAGGCACCACGGTGATTCCACCCTTCTTTGGAACACAATGAACCGGGCTAACCCATGGAGAGTCGGAAATGGGGTAAATCATACCCGCATCTAAGAGTTTAATCACTTCCTTCTTAATAACCTCATGAATCTTTGGGTTAACTCTCCTTTGGTTTTGAATGGCGGGTTTATAATCATCCTCCATAAGGATTTTGTGAGTACAAAAATGTGGATCAATTCCCCTTATGTCGGATATTTTCCATGCTAAAGCTTTCTTATGTTTCTTAAGGACTTCAATAAGTTGCTCCTTCTCATCCTCTTTCAATTCCTTAGCAATAATCACCGGTAATTGGTCTTTTCCTTCTAAGAAAGCATATTCTAAGTGGGATGGAAGTTCCTTAAGTTCAATGGAAGGTGGACTCTCTATGGAAGGTTTTACTATGGAAGGTTCCTCAATGGTAATCTCTTGTGGAATAGGGGAAGGAATAGGGTCCTCATTGAGCAACTTTTGGATTGTAAGAATATCTTCTTCCCAATTAATGGGAGAATCATCATCACCAAGAAAGTTGGACTCAAATTCCTCCAAGAGGAAATCACTCTCTCCAAAAGGTGTTAAAGAGGGAGCAATTGAGGCCACGGTTTCAACATGTGGAATCTCATCACTAGCATTTTTACAAGCATCATGAAAGTGTTCATTACACACTTCATCTAACACATCCACAATGTTAATCGTCTCACAAGGTCTAGACTCCTTAACCTCTTTTCTATCACAAACTTTCCCTAACTTAAACACCACTTTCTCATCCTCTACTTTCATAATTAATTCTCCTTCCGCCACATCTATCAAGGTACGACCCGTTCTCAAAAACGGTCTACCAACAATCAAAGGCACTCTAGGATCCATGTCATAATCGACCACTACAAAGTCGGCCGGAAAGGTAAACTTATCCACACCTACAAACACATCTTCCGCTATACCTACGGGGTGAGCTATGGTTCGGTTGGCTAGTTCAAGAGTCATCCTAGTGGGGGTGAGCTCGGGAAGAGAGAGTTGTTTCCAAACCGATAAAGGCATGAGATTTATGCTTGCCCCTAAATCCGCCAAAGCCATGCAATTTTCAACACCGGGAAAATTACAAGGTATCAAGAAGCGCCCCGTATCTCCAAGTTTTGTTGGTAAGGTTTTAAGTAACACCGCGGAACAATTTTCATTAAGTGATGTGTTGGGCAAATCAACCAATTTTTCTTTGTTTGAGAGCAAATCCTTGAACATCTTAGCAAACTTTGGCATATAAGCAAGAGCTTCCGCAAAGGATATGTTGATATTGAGTTGCTTGAACATCCTTAAGAAATTGGAGACTTGTATGTCATCTTTGTTCTTTAATTTGTCCTTTTTCAACCTTGAAGGGTATGGAAGAGTAGGTTTGGGTGTAGGTGGAATAGGTGTTGTAGTGGAAGATTTGTCTTTGTTAGCCTCTTCATTGGGAAGTGTGGAAGGTAAAGGAGAAGTATGAGGTGGTTGAGAAGGTGTGTTTGAGTGAATAGGAGCACTTTGAGGAGGTGGAGTAGAAGTAGAAGGCTTATCACAAGTAGGAGCACAAGTGGGTTGAACAATAGTAGGTTTAGGAGGTGAAGGATCCTTTGTTGTTGTACCACTCCTTGTTGTAATAGCATTGACATTAGCCCTAGGATTTGTTTGTGTGTTGGAAGGTAAAGCCCCTTGTGGTCTTTGAGTTACCGCCACTAAAACCCTATTGATTTGTTCCTCTATTGTACGTTTCACTTGGTCATTCATTCTCTTCTCAATGTCACGCATTTTCTTGTCAACATACTCTTGAGTCTCTTGCATCCCATATCCTTGAGTTTGATTTTGAGGGTAAGCTTGATTTGGTATTGGAGCATATGCTTGATTGGGAATAAATGGAAGTGGTTGATTAAATCCTTGTTGTGGTGGATAAAAGGTATTAGCTTGAGGTTGAAATTGATTGGGTGCCTTGTAATTATTTCCTTGGTATGGTTGTCTTTGCCCTTGATTCCTTGCTAAAATTTGAGGAGGATTTTGTGGAATTTGGGTGGGTGGTTGGGGTGGAAAGCCGGGTGGAGTAAGGTAATTTTGGGATTTGTAAGAAAGGTTATTTGGATTGATGTTAGGCTTGAAGTGTTCACGGTGTTCCTCTTGATAAGCATAACATTCCCCTTGATACCCTTGCACCTTGTCACATTGTTCATAAGAGTGAGGGCCTCCACAAGTAACACAAGAAATGGTGATGGCATTCACATTGTTTGAGGAATTGTTCAATGTCATGCTCTTAAAATCTTGAATCGTGCCTTGAGTCATTTCTTGTCCTTGTTTGACTTGTTGAAGAATCTCTTGAAGAATTTGGAGTTCACAAGGGGTTTTAGAAGTATTTTGGATCACATGAACTCTTTCTTCAAATGGATCGTTTGTTTGAACCATTGCCTTAGTCTCAATAATGGTCAAAGCCTCTTGGTATGTCTTGAAATGAATACTCCCTCCCGCGGAAGCATTTAGTGAATCTTGGTGGTGAGGTTTAAGGCCATTGTAGAAGGTATTGATTTGGCCTAGATCATCCATTCCATGGTTAGGGCATCGCCTCAACAACTCACTATACTCTTCCCAAGCATCACCAAATGATTGACTAGGTTTTTGTGTAAAGCCCATAATCAAATTCCTCAAAGCCATAGTCTTTTGTGGAGGAAAGAATTTGTTCAAAAACTTAGTGGTAAAATCATCCCATGTGGTGATACTATCGGGTGGTTGGGTGTCTAACCAATGCTTAGCACTCCCATCTAAGGAAAATGACACTAACATCAATCTAATGACCTCATGTGGAACCCCATTATGCTTAATGGTGTTGCAAAGTGAAAGGAATCTCTTAAGGTGAGCATGGGGATCCTCATTTTGTTTCCCAAAGAAAGGTGATGCAGCAACCATATTGATCATAGATGTATGTAGCTCAAATGTGTTAGCGGGATAGTCGGGAATCTTAATGGCACTAGCATATCCATGAATGTTGGATTGCATACGTTCATACAAAGTACGGTGATCATTTGCCATGGCTCCTTGTGGTGGTGACAAAGCACGATTCTCGTGATAGGCTTGGTGGACGGTGGTGGTCTTACTCTTTCTCTTTTTCTTCCTTTTCGGAGGAAGAGGTTGTACACCAATCGGTATTTGTGCACGCCCGCGAGTGAGCATGCAACTCAATACGAGGAATGAGAGAGAAGCTCTCGTGTGACTTTGAAAAGAATAAGATTATCCTCTTCGAGTTTCGATATTAAATATCCACAAGAAAGTAACAATGTATGTAATACTACTTTGGGTGCAAGACCCTCAATGAAGCTTTCCTTCTTAGAATACTCCCAAGTGAACGGGGGGTTAGGTGGCGCGAAGCACTTAAGTACCTATTGACCCTTAGATGGCATTTTATAGCACATCGCCTTTCTATTCACTTAAATGTTCGTATTCTTCGAATTATTGCTTATTGAGAGTATTTATCTATTCTTGCTTTATTTTGTTTGATCGATACGCGTGTCAAGGACCGGAGCGCCCCTCAACACGGTGTATTGCCTCGGCAATACTTATGGAAGATATGTAGATTGATTGTTCTTATACGTATACGTATTTACTTATAATAATATATGGAAAGTATTTTTGTATTTATGAGTTTTTAAAGGAAAATACTATATGTACATAAAAACCGAGAGAATCCAATAATATATATTTTTGGGTGCAATCTCTTAGGAAAAAGATTGCTTTTTGGATTTTTTTTTTAATTTTTTTGGTCAATTCTTTAGGAAAAGAATTGTTTTGTTAATTTTTTTAGTTTTTATATATTTTTATATTTTTGATTTTTTATTTGTTTTTGATTTATGATACGTAAAAATAACGTTCACCAAGTGAACGGATCCCAAAAGCCAATGAAAACCGTCAATCGATAGTCTCTCGTGTAGTCAAAGAACCGGCAGCGGCGCCATTTGAAATGAGTATAATGCAAGTTCGTTTTCTCAGTTCTTAACTAATAGAAAGTCCAATCAATATCAAATTTATAATTGTTTTTGGTTGTTCAAGCTTGCTTGGTATTCTATTGCTAATTCAAACAACACTAAGTAAAAATGAAAAATATAATCCTACTTATATGTAAAACAAATTGCAAATTCCAAATTTTATTCAAGTAAAATATAAAAATGCAAAATATAAAACTATAAGGACTGAAAATGTAATTTCTATGAAATGAAAATGCTTGAAATGTAAATTCTAAAAGTTATAAGGACTAAAAATGTAAAACAGTTAACTATAAGGACTAGACTTGTAAAAACTTTAACAAACTAACCAAAAACTAACAAACTAACAAACTTATAAACTGAATTTTAACAAACTAACAAAGTCCAGGGACTAACTTTAAGCAAACCCTAAAAACTAGGAAAATTAGCCAAATTTTGAAACTGATTGAAAAGCAAGGACTTAAGTGCAATAAAACCAAACTTATGACCAAAAACGGGCACAAAGAAAGATTAAGCTCGTTTGAGCTTAATACTCAACCAAATAAGCTGAAACAAATTGCAAACAACTTCAAATCCAATTTAAGAAACGTGTATTCAAGGAAAATAGCTAAAAGTTCAAAATAAGCAAAAGAGTGCTTATTAATAAGCTCAAAATAAGCTATAGCCTAATCCAAACATCCACAACTTGATTTTATTGTCAAAACTGATTAAGCACTAGATTTAAGGAAGGGGAAATCAAATTAGAACAAATTCCATCCAGTGATAAGCTAGATATCTGAAAATAAGCTCAAATGAGCTTATGTTGACCAAACGTTGACCAAATTTTGGAAAAAGCTCAAAATCTCAAAAACTCATATTCAATACTTTCTAAATGGAAATGTGAAAGAAAATTACAAGTTTTATGAAGTGGATTATGAGAACTAGCAAAACAGTAAGCTATCTATATCAGAGAATGCAAAATGCTCAGGCCTTAACTAATAAGCTGTTTTCTAGCTTATTTCTGAATACTGTAGAATTTCCTCTTAAAGTCTAAAAGTTTATGTTATAAGCTATAACTAGAAACTGGTTTGAGCAAATTCCATCTAGTAATGAAGGAGAAACAATCAATTGAATTTGGCAAGTTTTGAACTAAAAGCTGATAACAAGTATGACCCAAACTTTTTGATTACCAATTGCCTGTTTGACTATTATATTGACTAGTAAAAGACTTAGAATCAATTGTTAACTCCTAATGACTGAAAATGTTCACTTAAACACCAATTAACAACACTTGAAAACTGATTTACAACTAGTCCCAAACACACCTTTATCTAATTTTAACAAAGTTTATCAAAGGCTTATTAAGTTCTGTTTTGAACTGATTCAAAGGTTTTAGCAAACTAGTTTAGATGAACAAGATGAAATGTTTTCAAGCTAAGAACAAGTAAAAACCAAGACTAGAACTGCAAGTAGCTATAGGACTAAAAAGTACTGAAAATGAGCTTAAAACTACAAGACTGAACACAAGTGCACAAGTATGAGATAGCTGAACTACAAACACTCAAACACAATCAATCAGCAACTAATCAAGTATAACATGTAGCCATCAAGTTTACACTAAGAAATGGAGCATGCAAGTACTGATTTAGAGGAACATAAAACAGAAGCCTTAGAACCTATTGTAGAGGTCCTTTGGGAAGAAGAGGAGCGCTGAGCTCTCTTGCACTAGTGATACCACCACCTATCACTAGCTATCAACTCAAATCAACAATCTAAACAGCTACAATTCATCAATCTGCCATGAACACTTCAAGAACAATGGAAAGAACTTGATTCTTGAACAAACAGCTACAAAACTCCACCAATGTAAGCTATGATCAATGGTTGATCATAACTAACATCAAACAGCAACTAGTATATCCAAGATCAACAAGATTCAACAGGAATTTGAGAAACAGAATTTGGCGGGAAAGCTTGAATTTGAAATTTTATTGATGAAATCAGTTACAAAAGTAGTTACAAGGTTCTAACTAACTAACTGACTCAAGAGTTTGTCAGACTCTTGAGTAGTTAGGTGAAAAGGAGGGAAAAAGGGAAAAGGAAATTTAGAGAACTAGGTGTTTACAAAATTAAGCTACAATCACAAATGAAGTACAAACTGGGTATTTATAGGCAAGAAAGGGAGATTCTGTTGGAGTTGTGACGTGTTTGGGCCAATCATCACTTGACACGTGGAGGAATTCTGCAAATCCTCTTTGAAGGTGATGAACTTGAATTGGGGGTTTTTGATTCAATGGATAATATGTTAAATGGATTGCACCGTTGGATTCGTCTTCCAAAATTAAGCAACTTTGATGTTTTGATCTTCTCTTGAAACGCTTTCTATCTCAAACCCGTTCCTGGTAAATATTTTGTTGAAAGAGAAGGACACGTGTCATCTTTTTATTGGTAGAGAGAGAGAGTTGCGGATTGCACTGTTATGATATGGCATTAAATGTGACGGCTGTGAGTGGAAATTAATTGTTTGATCCGTGTGAACCCTTCCCTTGTTTCTGATTGGCTTAGAGCTAATATACATGGATTCAACTTGCATAACTTTCTCATCTTGGCAGATTAGGTCCTTGTACTTGGCAGATTCCACTTTCAAGCTAATATCTTCATTCCTTTGACATTTTTGACCCTTCAACTTTGATTCTTCAACAAAATGGCCCTTTGACTTGAGTTGACTTTGTAGTTGACCAAATTTGACTTGAATCTTGACTTTCCATAATTTGCACTTTAAGTCCTCCATCTTTCACAACTTGTCAAGATAGGTCCTTTGACTTCAAAGTCTTGTCACTTTTGATCCTCTTTTGTCTTTTTCATCCATTTGAGCTTGGTTTTTCCTTGTTTGCTTGAAATTGTATCCTTTTACCTACATAAGATCACACAAACACAAACATACCACATAACACTGCTTTTTACAATATAAAAGGGTATTTTGCTTCATGTTTTAGGGTTATTTGTTGATAAAAGGATATGAGTTTAAGCTCATATCAGTCGCCATCCTTGGACATGACGCTGCTTATACTCTCACTTGGGCCAACCTCAAGGAAAGAATGACTGAAAAGTATTGTCCCAGAGGAGAAATGAAGAAGTTGGAAGTCGAGCTGTGGGATCTCAAGTGTAAGAACAATGATATCCTTTGGTACAACCAAAGATTTCAAGAGTTAAGCTTGATGTGCACCAGAATGTTTCCTCTAAGGAGTGACAAGATTGAAAAGTATGTAAGCGGACTCCCTGACAACATTAATGACATTGTGCTAGCTTCACGACCCACCACTGTTGAAGGTTCTATGGAATTTGCGACCGAGTTAATCAACAAGCGAGCCCGCAATCTGTCCGAGAGGCAAACAGACAACAAGAGGAAATCCGATGAAAATTCTCGTAGCCAGCACCAGCAGCCTTCCAAAAAGCAAAACGTTGGGCAAGCGGATGGCACTACTCCCACAACCCGCACCAAGAACTACTCAGGGACCAAGCCCAAGTGTTCAAAGTGCAACTACCATCATGTTGCTGGAGGACAATGTCAAGGATGCTAAAAGTGTGGCCAACATGGCCATTTTGCTTGCAATTGTCAAACCAATGTTGCTACCCCAGGTCGACCCTATACCAATCCCGGGAACAGCAACAAGGGCAAGTCCAATGCACGTGGGAGTGGATGTGGGCAGCAGGGAAACCGAAACCCTACTGGTGGGAGTAGTAGCGAACCGAAGAAAGTTGTGGTATGTTACGAGTGTGTAACCCCTAGGTATGTGAGACCTGAGTGTCCCAAGTGGGCCAACCAGAAGAAGGACAACAAGGGAACTCCTTCGCAAGTGTACATGGCCAGCAATGCCCCGGCAAATCCAGGATCCAACATCGTACCTGGTACGCTCTTACTAAACCAATGATATGCATCTATCTTGTCTGATACATGTGTAGACCAAAGCACTACAATTGCTAAATTTAGTAAGGTAATGGAAATCCCACCGATAGTTCTAGACTCCCATTATACGGTGGAAAAGTCGACGGAAAAGTTATGATAGTTAATCACCATCATTCGAGGTTGTTCCTTAAAACCTTCCAAGTCACCGTTTTACGTCAATCAGATCCTAGAAAGTCTTGATAGCTATAATGTCGTCATTAGCGTCTATAGACTAGCAAGTACCACATAATTATCCCATATGCCCACAAATTAGTTCGCTTACCTTGTGAAGATGAAACCTTGATTATACTAGGGAGCCATAACCCCGATATAGTTAACACTAGATTTAGTGTCATCTCTAGCACCAACAAGCCAGAGAGTACTTGGTCCGGTAATACTCCATTTCCCTAACCTGTCTCTTCCCTGCCTAAACCTGAAAGGCACATCCAACTCACCATGGGTGTACTTTGTAGGGCTATGCCCGACATTCCCCGTAAGGAGATGTTGAATGTCCCATGTTTTTGGACATTCCTCTTTCCTCTTCGGGTCCAATTAGTTCGACAATACCATCACCCACTAGACTTTGGGAGATGTGATTTCCTCTCTTTAAAAGTAAGAATTTGTACAAATTTTGAACCAGTACTAGTGAATGCATGACCCTTGTTACGGAACCTCGCAAGGCGCACACTTCTTTATTCTTGGTATCTTCTTCATTTCCACCATTTGAGGTACTTCTTTTCTGCACTCCTCTCGCTCAGCCCCGCGGCGAATAAAGCAGATTCTTTGACACTTCTTATGCAATCGCCATCAACAACAATGTTAACCTCTTTGTTGGGTAGAAACTTTAGTACCATTAACTAATGTTTGTGTCCCGCTGGCTTGAGGTAAAGATGATATGTCTTTTCTAAAAGCTGTTGATATAGGAGGGGTTAAAGTTAAAAATGTTTTGTTTTACCTTCAACCCCCAATTTTTATCCTCGGGTATGGGGATATAACTTGTATCTCACCCATAAAAAGGATGTAGAAATAGTGCATCCCCAGATTCCCCAGCATATGAAACATGCTGGCGTGTCCTCCTCATATCAGAAACCATTTGCAATGGATTTATCCTCCTAATCAAATCCACAATGCCATTGGTCTTCTCCCAGATCCTGGAAGGGTATAGCTGCGACCCCGTTAAGCAGCTCGCGCCTATTCATCCACGACAGCAGTCTCCTTTACTGCTCAATCGGATGAATAGTGCGATCCAGATAAAGATCTCTCTGTATTCCTTTCCTATTCATCCATGGCAGCAGTCTCCTTTACTGCTCAATCGGATGTATAGTGCGATCTAGATAAAGATCTCTTTGCATTTCTTTCCTATCCATCCACAACAGCAGCCTCCTTTACTGCTCAATCGGATGTATTGTGTGATCCAGATAAAGATCTCTTTGCATTACCTCCTGTCCCATCCATAGCAGCGGTCTCTTTTACCGCTCAATCGGATGAATAATGTAACCTGGATAAAAATCTCTTCACATTTTCTTCTGTTAACCTGTAATGACAAACTGATGCCGAATCCGACATATAAAAATAACCTAGGTGTAGACCACTTCGCATTCATGCCGCCATTCGTACCTGAGAGAGAATCTGAAATGAATCATACTTAGAACATCTTCACTTAAGAGATAACTACGTTTTAATAGCTTTGAGGACAAACATAAAATAACGGGGTGGTGCTGTAAAATCCATGATTTTACCATGATTTTATGTAATGAAATTTCACCCATCAAATCTTGGAACACAAATTCATGTATTATATTTCTGTAAGTCATGTGTGAACTTGTCCAATGTGCACATATACTTTTACATACATACTTGTTATAATAAGTTTAACTATGTAAACTATGTACCTAAAACAAGTAGCAAAAATACATAACCCACATTTATTAAACAACACTTAACAAAGATTGGAAAATATGCTACACCATGTGTAATATAGTCGTATATATATGTATGCATATTATAGGCATCCCTAAACCTTCTTGGACTAGCCCAAGATCATGTACTCTTTGTGTTAAGCCCAACACAAGCCCACACAAGACCACCCTCTCTTTTGGATAGCCATACATGGCACCAAAGGCATGTGGAAGGAGAAGGGATGCATGGGAAATACAAAAGCCAAAACTTGGCACAAGTGTTCTTACCTAGGCAATCATGCCTTTTTCATTCCCTTCCCTCTCTTCTCTTTAAGCCGAAACACATACATTCTCACACACATGCAATCCCATCTTGTTCTCTCAAATCATACGGCTTAAAGCCATATACATCCAAAACCAAGTATTAATTCCACCAAGATACTTGTCTTATCTTTACTACAAATCATTAGTAGTATCATTCTCTTGGAATCACTATAAATAAGCCCTAGCTAAGTCATCAAGGCCACGGCTAGGTTTGTTTTAGGGTTTTCTTCATCATCTTGAGTAGATCTCAAATCTTCTTGTTCATCTAGATCATTTGTGGTACTTTTAGGCAAGAGAGGTATACACATCATAATCTTTCATTTCTTCATGCATGCATCATCATACACCTATAAATACAAGTAAGTAACTTGTTAAAAATCAAGATTTGATAAAGTTATGACCCTTATAGGTCACGTCATATTTATGCAAATCATGTTTATGATTTAAAATCTTTTAATAAGAAACTTATGACTTATGTGTTATGTATTAAACTTGATTTAAAAACCATATGAAACCTTTTATAAACCTAAACATTTCATGAATTACAAATCTTGTTTATGGGACTTTGGTTAACCAATAACCATAGATCTCATGAAATGAACTTGTGCAACTTAAAGATCATGAAAACCATGACCTTAAAGGTCACAGCTAAATTAAGTGGTGACTATATGAATGGTTTTCTAAGTTTTGAATAATTGAATATGAAATGTAACATGTTAAATGAAATATTAAAAATCACAAAAACAACTTATGTGTATAAATATGGCCGTGGGTTATACAAGACCTAAAATGGGTTAGGTGTACATGCATGCTTATTTAAACCTAGATCTAGTGATAAGTGTTAACTTAACATGATACACATGAAATAAGCTAGTAGATCTTATGGGAATATTGGGAGAAAACAATATAGCCGTGGGCTATACCTTGTTTTCTTTGAATAATAATAGCCTTGGGAACATGCATGTAACCTAGATAATCATGATGTGTTTTTGTAAATATTTACAAGACTTAAAAACTAGCTAAAGTGTTCATCTTGGAAATACCAGGATCTAAAAGTATAGTCGTGAGCTATATATGAGTGTACATGGACCTATGTTTGATTTTTAGGTCTAGACATAGTTTAAATCTTATTTTGGACTTGTGACTTATTTTCTTGATGTGAACATAGTTAGTTCTAATTTTTTAACACTTATATATTACATGCAACCTTAAAATGAGAATTTATTTATCTTAATATGCTATAACTAATGTTAGCCGTGGGATATAAGCTCCTACTAGGGCTTATGACCTACTTGTCACCTTATAACACACCTAGATCTAATTTGGTATAACACATAAAACGAATTTTAAGTTTTATTCATCTATTTAGATTTAAAACTAAATATTAATAAGCTCATAATAAGCTTATAAAAATATCGTAAGTAAAAACATACATAAAATATAAAGTAATGTTAATGGACTAATTAAGTCCATGAAATGTCAATCTAAAACTTAATGGACCCAATAAGCCCATTTGATAAATTTTAGTAATTTAAATGGGCTTAAGATTACACTTAGGCCCATTTAACTAATTAAAAGGGCTTAAAAATGTATTAAGCCCAATAAATGATTTAAAGGCTCATTTAAATAAATTAGTTGACTTGAAATATAATTAAGCCCACTAAAATAGCCCATTAGATGTTTAGCTCATTTAATGATCCCATATAAAGTTTGAATGTTAAAATAAAAGTTTAAATAATAAAAGATAACTTATAAAAACTTTTTGGATGAAAATAACAGTTTATAAAACTTAAGGACTAAAACTGTAACTTATGAAACTTGTTTTGATAAACTAGTAAACACAAGGACTGAAAATGTAAATATTCAAAAGTCTACGGTTTAATAAATACTATCCGTGGCAAATTAAACACTAGGGACCATTTTGGGAAGTTTCTAAAAGTTATTTTGTCATTTTAAAACCCTAAGGACTATTTTTGTAATTTGTCGAAACTTAAAGAAGCCCTAGGGGCTGTTTTGTAATTTTAGTAAAGTTACAAGACCTAGATATAACTAGGAGGACTAAATCTGCTATAAGCCGAAACTTTAACAAGCCGTAGGTACTAAATATGTAAAATCTGAAAATTATACTTGTTTAAAAATACAGAGGGACTAGTTTTGCCATATTCCGAAACATTACCAAGCCCTAACCTTAAAAATCTACTTTAATTATAATAAAACATAATTAAAACACTTAGACCATAAGAGTTAAGGTATAAATTCTTAAGTTTAAATTATTTTATAAATATTAAAATAATTTATGGAAACTTTAAAGTTAAATAAAATATATTTTTTTATATTTTCTTTAGGAGATAATTGTATAAACAATTATGATTATGTATTAATCATACATAAAATTATATACTTTTAGAAAAGAAAATATATATGAATGTTGGAGAAATCGAATGTTAAAAATTTAAGTAGAACATCTTACGTCTACTTAAAATATGAAACTTAATATGAAAGTTTAAATGAATGATGATAATACGTGAACTACGAGCGTGAACTAATATTAAGTAGGATTGTTGTGTTTACATAATAATGAAACCTAGTAGTAAATGAGTGATTATAATACTTGAACGGAAAACGTAAACTAATATTTTAAGTAGAAAATTGTCTACTTAACTAAGAAACTTAATTATAAGTTATATGATTATTATAAATACATATATGCTAACTGATATTAATAGTTAAACATTTTATGGTTATTAAGAAATGAATATTGATACTACTTGAACTACGGTTATTTAAATAAATACTGTAGCAAAAATGAACTGAATAAAATCTGTATAAGCATACATATATGTTCTTTGTACTATCTATTAAGACTGTACTATCTGATTAGGCATAACTTTGGCGTGAACTTTAATTGGATATTCGTACTAAACAGCAGTTGCCTACTCCCATGTGAGTTTACAGCCCCATATTAACTTTTGATAAAACTTTACCTTTTGGGAAAGAAAATATGCAAACATATAATGGACACAACTGGGTTGTATAAACTTGATTATGATTGATTATTATTGAAACTGTTAAATTGTTGTAAATCGCTCGAATGTTATAAATAGATCTATTAGGGATTGACCATCCCCGTCTGGGTGAGTCATGCTCACTGTGCCTTGGCCGGGACAACAGACGTATACCATGTTGGAACTGGAATGGGTGTCTTTTTGTAAGAGACTGCGTCCTCATCTGTTGAGGACTACGGAGGTTAAGCTTCAGTTTCTAATAATAAACAAATGTTATCTACATTTTAGTGAGAATGCTTTGTGCATTGTTACTTCTATGCTTAATGTGTGTCCAAACTAATTAATTGTTAAAATCTGTAAATTCACCAACTTTATGTTGACCCCTGTTAGCATGTTTTGCACAGGAATTTGAAGTTAGTACGTGGTGTGTGCATGGTCTCCAGCATCTTAGAAATCTGCATCATAGGACTCGTCAGGGGTTCTATTTGGAAAACATAAACAATCACCTTCTATCATATTTTAAACAATTTTATTTTATTTGCTATCAAACATGTAAATTGATTTAAATAACTCTTTATCTTATGCTCTATGGACTATATGTTATCTATCCACCCTAGTGACATCACCGTGGATATTTCCGCATATTTTGACCCTACCCGGGGTGTCACAATTAGCTACTGCTCAATCATCCTCTAAGTGTCCCTAATAATTCGTCCAAAACAGACTATACAGATTTGAACCTTAATAGTATTTTGATCATATCTTGCTCATTTTATTGATTCCATTGAGTGGCCAACTCTCCACATATGTAAAAATCATATATCTTACTGTATATTCAATAATAAGAGTTTTTATCAAGTTATCATATGGTTACTTATTGTTTTATACAACCTATAATTTTAACCATGATTTTAACATCTTTACACGTAGATTTTAGTCTTTTTAACCAAATCTATCAACACAAAATCCCCACATAATACTTTGATAATCATTCATCATCATATACATATACATCTAAAAATAAAATACATGATTACTTTTACAAAATAAAAAGAGAATAGGAAGAAACAATCTCTATACCACTCAATAAGATGAAAGATTGAAATTTTTGGATGAATAAGACTTGGTTTTGGGTAACCAATCTTATGAAATATCAAGACCACTTCTAGGATCACCAAGAATATGTAGACTCCTTGAGAAATCAGCCCTTGATCTTCATGAAATCTCCTTTCTAGTTGTTTAGATCACCTCAAATCAGCAAGTCTTCCAAGGGTTATCATCTTATGCAAGTTAAACATAAGATTAATGGTAGAATTTTGATCAAATGTGGTCGTTTGATGATGGTAAATGGGACGCCATAAAGAGGCTAGAGAGAGATTGAGAGAGTTATTGCATGTAGAAAATGAGAGTAAATGGTTTGTGTTAGCTTGTTTTGTTAGTTTAGTGGTTTGTGCATGCACTAAGGACAAGTGTCCTTAGTGTGTGTGTATACTTGACACCTCTCATGGTGTATTGGCTTATACTTGGCCGCCCATAGTGGGGGGGGGGGGGGGGGGGGGGTGGGACAAGTATAACTAGTTTCATCTCCTTATTAATTTACGGGTACTCCTCGGTTCTAGTTTCCTCGATTTGCGTACCCTCGGGTCGTTTTACGAAAACAATTTTTATAAATTATGAATCAACGGCACAAAACGAATCTAATAAAAACTGTCTCATCAAAAACGGAGTCCAAAAACGTAAATACATAAACCTAGGGTTTTCGGTTTAATCGTAAAAGACGCTAAATTAGGCACGTAAGTCCTAATTTCTTCTCGTAAATTTGTGAGTTTATGAACCAACACAAATTAAAATTCCATCATAATATTCGAGAATAAATTTATTTCCTGAAATGTCGGACTGTCACCAAAACGGTGTATGTAAACGTAAGCACGTAACGTAGAATTCTCCGGTTTAGACGTAGTCGATGCTACTTTAAGACGTAAACTCTTATTTCTTCCCAAAAGTGAGTGAGTTCATAAATTAATAATAAAATAATGATTTTTAAAAATAATACTCGAGAATAAAATATCGAACTTAAATTGACGGATTGTCATAGCAGTTACCCATAAAGTGGATCTTTGTCCTCAAATCGATTTATCTTACTACTCGCTACTTATAGAATTAAGACATCTGGGCATTTCCTCCACATTCGTTCTTTTCTCTCAAGTGTAATACATTACAATACGCGACTTCCATCAAACATAACTACAGGAGGTACGATCAGGATTAAGTAGACTTACTTTCTCTATCCATGATGTTCATGGGTTTTTGATGAATGCAACTTTTTGCCGATCCAAACTTCATTAAGAAACAATCAGATTTTTTTTACATGATAAACATTTTATCAAATTCGTTATACAAAACATAATTCATGCAGCCCTTGAAGTCCTTGGGTAGATCCAGCTTATATGCCCTTCAAACCAACTTTTTACATTACCTCAATGGTCCCATACAACGGGGACTTATTTTCCCATGATCTTTCAGATCATCAATTCACTTTTCCCATGGTGAAATTTTTTTGCATAACTTCGCTACCCATCCTGCACTTCAAGATCTACATTTCATATTCACATAACCTCTGCCCCACTACTGGCAGTCAATAATCAGATCCTAAATCAACAATCATTTTAGGTTTCGTGGGTCAGGTATATTGTAAGGTTAGGTTTGTCATCATAGGAAACCTTAAACCTAAAATACATGTCCAACTCACAACGGGTGTATGTCGGGTATCTTCATCCCAACTCCCACCTACAGGTGTTCTTATATTTCGATCCTTACAAGATTCGATCTTGATCCTAATGCGATAATTATCAATGTTAATCTCTCCAAAGGAAAGCGATTATCCTATTCATTACTAAAGGTCAATTATTCAAACATAAAACAAGCCTTCTAGTGTTTGTATCGTTACTTTACCTCATCCCTTCGACTGGGGTGGTAAACAGTACTCTCATCAAGGTTCATTCCCAATGATTCTTAAGGAAATCTCTAAAAATTCGATGCGAAGCGAGGATCTTGATAGAGATGATCGATACAGGCACACCATGCTTACACAACTCCTTTAAATACAAAAGAGTCAATTTATTCATCGAGAATCTATCATTAACGGGAATGATATTAGCGGATTTGGTCAGTCTGTCGACGATGACCCAATTGAATCAAATTCAGATGATGACCTTGGAAGATTTGTGATAAGAATCCATGGTGATTCTATTCTATTTCCAAACAGGAATAATAAGCTGTAGAAGCAATCCTTATGGATTTTGGTGTTTAGCCTTGACCTTTGCAATAGCTAGCTGCTTACTAGTGTATGAGGCGATGTCTGCCTTCATAATTGGCCATCAGTACAACATCTTCAAATAAATTTAATCAAAAATGGCATGTATAGAATACTTAAACTTATGAGATTCCAACATGACTAAATCTTGAAATCATCCATATTTAGGGAACCACAAGCGGCCTTTTTAAAAATTTAACGCCATCAGCTCTTATTTCTAATGGTTCTCATTAGCCGTGAACCCCTTTTTATTATCTATATTATCCTTTTTACAAGCATCGGCTATTTCTAAATTGCTCGGAAATTTATTGTGTATGGTCAATACTAAGGAACACATCTTAAATTGGTTCTCTTGTTCTTTCTACATAATATGTCAGCAACTATACTCACCTTCCCCGATGAAATAAATATTATGACCGTATTCATTCAAAAATTCTTTCTTCATATTTTCTAAGTTTTAGTTTCGTCTCAACTATTATCTTTATTAGTTTTGCTCAATCTGACGTTTAAAATGTCGATAAATATTACAAGTAATAAAATAATAAATATTTAATTTAATGAGACGTAAACGTAAGAATTTTTAAATTTCTCAGTTCGGCCAATTATAGAAAAATGTTCAAAATAAATTTGAATGTAATTAACACGATTTTTGTTGATTTATCGAAAATAAATAATAAGATTCGTAAATGTTCGAAAAATCTTTGTTTATACTTTGATCAAAATTCTCTTAGTTGAAAAGCAAAAATTATCGTTTCAAATTCCAAGTCATGGTTTAAATGGTTTCCTCAATCCCTCTTAGGTTGTCTTGAGGTATACACAAACATCTACTCCTAAGGGAGTTTAGTTAAATGATCTGGGTATAAGGGAATGGTTCCTTAAAAATTCTTTGATAAATATTTGTCAAAACATTTTTTCACTTTCTTTTTGGTATAACCCAAAGCCTTAATGGCTCTAATCTTTGAATAGTCAATATAGATTCCATTACCATTAATCACAAGGTCAAATAATGTTGAGGATCAAGCTTTAAATCACATGTTAAATACTCAAGGTACAGGTTTTCATTGCTCGACCAACTCAGGGCAGTCTACAAATGGTTACTAACTCCTTCCTATTCTTAGAAACAAACAGATGGTCCTTAATGATTACAAGCATGAATCTATCAAATTACAGCCTACACACGTGATTCACCAAATTTATGGATGCTACATGTGAATTAGTCAATCCAAACGACATCACATGAAACTCATAATATCCATTACGAGTTCTGGATGTAGTGATTGGAATGGATAATCTTCATTGCGGACGCGAAGTTGATGATAACCATGTCATAGATCAAATTTTTTAATATACGCTAGAACCTTGTAAATGATCGAAAAAATCTCCAATCTCGGGTAATGGATATAGATTTTGATCGTCAATTTACCTAGTTCACGGTAATCAACAAATATAAGGAATAATAACACCATATCTCTCCCTGATGATGAGCTCGGTAGAAAAAAAAGCTTTTTCTGACAACTTTCTCAGTTACACGGTAACTCTTTCGGTTCAGATGGTGCTGAAGTAGGGTGCACACGCCACAGGTGCAGCACCGGGAATATAACCAATACCAAATTCAACTTGCCTTAATGGCGAAAGTCTAGGTAATTTACCAGCAAATACCTCATAAAATCTCAAATAAAATGAATATTTTCTTATTTAATTCACCTTAGGTTCTTTCTAGATTACAAGATCTATGACTAGTTCACAACCATTCATGGTAAAATTTCAAGTCTAAATGCAGGATATGGTCATCCATCGGGAATTATTTAGATCACTTTTGATAATCAACATCTTATCTTTTAGGGGAATTCTACTCGAGTTCCCATGAATTAAGACAATGTCGTCATGTTATAATCAACCAATCCATTCTAATGGCACTACCAACTTTTTAGTTTTATTGTCGTTGATAAGAAGTGAACTTCTCAAAAGACTAGTAATAACTCATAACCCTTCACAGATTCAAGGATATCTGGAGACATAACTAACATCAAAAGAGTAAGGTCAACGCATAATCTACGCGAGAGAATTTCAAATCAGATAAAGACGAAAACATTAACGAATATGAATATATCCCATGTTTTCATGATTTGAGTACGCATTCGGAAGCAGCTCAGATTGTTACCCAGGTCATTCAAATGAAATATAATCAAAAGAAATGATAGGAACGTCGATACACCCAGTCGGGTATCAATACTCAATAATTAGATACCTTTCCAAAGAAGCTCACCATGAGAGAATTGGACAAGGAGGGGAGGTCAATTGTCAAATAAGACAATTTCCACAGATGATTAAATCCAATTCGGAAAAATAAATGGTACGGGCACATATGTAGGTGTTCCTAACAATATGTCCCTATTTTGCACTTCTTGAAGATCTCATAAATATTTAATCTTGCACAATTACAAAGAAAAATGTAATGTTTATTAACAATTTCATGGTGACTACTAATCAGCCTTGCATGGTCTCTTCCAAATTGTAGGTAGGCGCGTGATGTAGCGTTTTTACTACCCTTTAGGAAAAGAGCGTAAAATAGTGGAAAGTATCAAGTGTCGGTTTAGGAAAACCAAGCACTAATGACCAATGAGAAGTTCGTTTCCCAAGGAGGCTTGGTGTGTGTGTTAAGAAATGATTGGTGATGTGATTATAAGATAACGAGAAAGAAAATAGAATTGGGATAAGAAGAGAAGGACGGTTACTATGACGGATTACACTAAGACGAAAAGGTCGTACACGTAAAACCATAAAAGCACCAAATTTAAAAATTTACTCTAAAAATTACTAAAAAATTGCAAACAAATTCTAAATAATGTATTAAGAGTTTACAAAAAATCAAAAATCACCCAAACCTTTTAATTAATTAAATAATGATTTTTTAATGCTAATTAAAGCCCTAAAAATCAATTTAATTATCAAAAAGCCCAAAATGAGTTTTATCACTTTGTAAACCTCTAAAACAACCTAACTTAATTTAAAACTATTTTTGAAAATTTTAAAATTAATAAAAACTATTCTAAAACAATTAAAAACTATTAAAACTTAAAATAATTATAAAAATAAATCTAAGGACAATGAAAACATTCTAAAAGTTGCAAAACTCCTAACATTATGCATTTGAACTAGGAAAAACGAAAAAGGTAAAAAAACTAACTTTTGATTTTTAATAATAAAATAATAATAAAATAATATAAAAAATTCAAAGTTTATAAAAAAATTTACAAAAAATCAAGATAAATGCAACTAAAACAAAAATGCAAACAAAAGTTTCCAAAACCTTTTTAATAATTTTATATTAATTTTTAAATTTGATAAAAAAACCCTAAAATTATATAAAATCAAAAATAAGTTAATTCGAAAACTTTAATTGATGTAAACCTCAAAAATACTATTAAAAACTTAAAAACTATTTTTCAAGATTTTTAAAACACTTTTTCCTATTTTTTATTTACTTTCTAAAATTAAAACTTAAAATAATCCTAATAAATTAACTACACACGTGAAAAATAATATTTTTATGCCAAATAAATCTTAAACCTAACAAAGAACAAAGGAAAAATGTAAACTGGTGACAAGCTAAAACAAATAAGCTGAAATCAGCTTATTATTAAGTTGTTGGTTTGAATAAGCTAAAACCAAGTTTACCTTAAGTATTAAAGAAACCAAGTGATAACCAGTCAAAGACCCTAAGGCAACTGGTTATCACGTTGGTGTGTGGGAGAGATGGCGCAGGTTCGAGTCCTGGCCAGTCTCTTTTTGTTAAAAACTTTTTTTTTAATTTATAAAACTTAAAACCAGTACCCAACTAATCACAAAAACACAAATGTAAACTTAAATAACAGAAGATTAAAGCTGATTTCGAAAAAACGCGATCTAGAAAACTTGCCAAGTGCTACAGTAACAAAAGAAAAACAAAGGTTATCTGCTTTCTTCACTGATGAAGAAAGGCACTAGATGTGCTTGTTTGATGGTGATCTTTGGTTTTTGATGGACAAGGGGGGCACCCCCACAACCAGTTGGGTTATGGGGAGCAAACAATGCAAGAAAAACATAAGTTTGCTACCAAGAATCAACAAAATCCCCCAATTGCAGTCATCGTATCATCAGAAAAGTGGACTAAGCTGTTTTCTGATGTGTTTGGTATTTAGGTGAGTTTTGGCTCACAAGATCTTACCCAATCCACTCACAAACTACAACAACCCTAGCCTAAACCCTAGACACCACTTAGATAAAGCAATCAACATAAAATGATGGCAATATTATAGCTAAACAGGCAGTTATGATGGTTTACTGATTTTAGCTATTAATACCTAATTTTTGAACATGCAACTTATTTTAAACACCTACAAAACATAAAAGCAATGAATGATAACTCCTTTGGCTAAAAAATAAAGTGTGTCTAGGTGGATTCAAGCCCACAAGCTGTCAACTATTTGGCATAAACCCGATTCCCAAACAACTCTTAACTTACTGAAAACAAATTTTTGCAAATCAAATGTATATAAAACTTAACAAAACTGATTTAATCTACTTCTAGCATGCATAAAACCAATTAGAGCATACTCAAACAAGAAATACTACACATGTAACAAAATCATGCATTTCATGTAACAAGCAGATTTTCAGAAACATTAAGAAAGAAGAAGGAGAAATGAAGGAAAGTTATCACCTCCCTCACTTTGCATCCTAGTGAGGGTCAGCAATGCTCCCCTGAGCTTAACCTACAACTAGGTAAGCCAGGGGTCCTTGGAAGAGAATCAAAAGGAGTTGGTATTTGCTGATGAGATCACTCCAACACCCTTGATACTTTTAATTAGAATGAGGCTTTGGTTTCCTGCACATTCACCACAAGACCAGGAAGAAAACCTTCAAGCTTATATAAGTTGTTGCTCATAAGCTTGTATCAACAGCTTATGAGCAAGTTTATATAAGCAGTAAGCTATGAGTGCAAATAAGTAACAAAAATCTTTGAGAAGGATTTGAAAACACCAACCTTTTGAATACTGAAAACTTTATAAACCAAAAACTAAGGTACCAAAAACACTTGAGATTTACAATCTTAAACTCAATAAGCTAATCTCAGGTATCCACTTTCACTTTTACTTGAGATTGGTTTAAGGTTTGAGATTGTAAACCTAAGAAAATCGTTTTAAGATGTCTTTTCTTTACCACTTCAACCCAAAACCAATGTAGAACCTTCCTCTAACACACCCTAAACAAGAACTCCTACCAGGATTCTTGTTAAACAAACACTTTCAAACAACAAATTTTCACTGGAAAATAATGGTCAAAAATGCTTAACAAATCAGATAATGGAACACAGTTTTCTTAAAACAAGTCAAAACACTTTTTAAATAATTGAAAACGAATTATATTTTTACTGAAAAATACCAACTTTCATTAATAAAACAGCTTACAAATACTTTGTAAAAAAAACTGGAACAAAGCTAAATGTCACAGGCGACATAGCTTATATAGTACTTAATAGAACTATCTAGAATGAAATACAAATGTGAAACCCTAGAAGACTAAATTCCATATTTGCCCTTTGTGTTTGAACTTGGAATCTTGGTCAAAAGGCCCTCATGTGATGCCTGTTAACACACAACTGTCTTGTTATGATCTTGGGTGTTGCTTTGGGTGTGGAGAACAAGTATCAATTTTGGGACGTTGGTCCTGTCCCCTTTTGGGGTTTGGGTGAAAAGGACTTGAGTAGGGGACCAATGGAGAACCACATGGGTGTAGGTGAGGACAAGATTGAGAGTGGGGTTGGGTTTAGGATTAGGTTAATTGTTAATCTGGAGTATTAGGGGTGAAAGCCCTTTGTTTAGAGGTGATTAAAATCTGGGGACGTTTAGGGTTTATAGGATGATAATGATATGAACAGTGGGTGTTTAAGGAGAAAAGGCGCCAGGTTTAATATTTAATTAATCCGTTTGAAAAGATTAATTTGTTTAGGATGGTGGAATGGTGAGGTGGATGAGGGGTGCATGGTGATTGGTTGTTCGGTGGAGGATGGTGACGTGTAAGGTGGTGGTAGGCTGGAGTAAGTTCATATGTCTCCCCAATTTGGCCCCTTATCTTTCTTTCTTTCTTCTTTTAAAGTTTCACAGCCCAAACTTTGCTTTTCCCTTTATATCAACTTTGCATAAGTTGTCAAATATGGCACAAGCTCTTTCCAAACTTTGGTTAAGGGCTAATGGTGTAATAAATGCAATCTTCAAGGGCCAATAATGAAATATCTTGACATTTTAGGGACCCACATGTAATATTTGGGATTTACAAGGGCCTAAAGTGACAAGTATTCAAAAGATGAGGGACCAATCTTGCCAATATTCAATACTTCAAGGACTATTTTGGAAATTCAGGATTCGGGTCCGGTTCTTTGTGTGGCTTCGTTTCCCGTGTTTGTTTTTGATTGATTCTTGTGATATTTTTGTCATTTCCTCAATATCCGTACCTAAAATACACAAGCAACCAACATAAGGATATATTTGGTATTTTTAATGATATTTAATATATTTTAAGCCCAATTTGGACGATGAGACTATGTATTAAAGCAGTCTCATCACTCCCCCATACTAAACCATTGTCGTGCCCTCACGCAATGCTAGAATAAAGTATCGTAGCATCTCCAAAATTCATTTTTATTCACTTTATTGAACGATAAACTAGCTATACTACTATTATTACTTCTACTACTTGCGTTTTAGATATAATGTATGATTTTCATCACAAAATGGGACGTTTAGGTTCATAGAATAAGAACAGTGAATGCTTCGTTAGAAATAATTTCATCGTCCTCAATTTTCACCCCAATTCCATGCCAAGCGTGCAACAAGATCATTGTCATTATAAGTTAGTAATGCTAACACTACTCGTATGCCCTAATCATGCACTTATTCTCCCAATTTCCTAAGTTGTATCTCTTATATTTTATTATGTCTTGAATGTTTCACGAGGATGCATTGTTTGACTTATGCGATAATAGAGATTTAGGTCTAAAAATAGAGTCCTAACGGTGTAACCAAGACCATCAAATCAATAACCCCTCCTAATAGACAACGATGTCAAAAAATTAAGTTAACAAGATGGATCGATAAACACGGTTTTGAACATGAGACTTATTACCAAGACTTTTATACGCCCCCTAACGAAAGGGCCTTATTATCTTTGGTTTACCTCCATCTTTTATTCAACTTCGCCATGAAGCTTTTATTATGACTTCGGTCTTGCCTTGCCTTTTATTATCCACTTCATCGGTAGTTTTATTAGCCAAAGACGTATATCCTCACGCTAAAGCGAATTTTGGATCTTTAAAGCTTCAAAGATTAAGGATTGATTCACTTTCAATTTTGCATAGATTTTTCGGCCTTGTGGGGCTTCAAATTGTTTGCTTGATTTAGGTGAGCACTTGAAATCTTATTATTGTGTGAAGCTTTTAATTATTCGGGTGCTAATACTTCAAAACCGTGACGCTGGCGATACCTTAATGTCTTCCCAATTTAATTACACGGAAGCTATTAGAAAATACTAGAAACCCAACAATCAAGACTAAACCGCTAAGTCAATATTTATTAAGCAAAAAATATTTACAAGCGAAGGGAGAATAAGCAAACAACGAGAACACATGAGTTTTTGAAAGAATACGAGTACTCTACGTTTAGCATAGTAACTTATAATTAACCCTATCATTTGTCGTCCTCATTTAAGAGACTTAGCCTAATGTGAAGTTAAGGAATCAAAGCTAAGTGCTCAACACGTTCGATCGAGTCAAAAATTACTCTTATTCTCGCCATCGGAAAACCGACATTCGTGTCTTCAAACACTTATAAACATGAGAAAATTTTAAAATTTGGCCATTTTTAGACTTATTTTGCAACAAAATAATAAACAAAAAGATAAACTTTGGAAAGCGTGAAGGTTTGGAAAGGCAAGTATCTATTCACCCCCCCATACTAAAGTTAAACAATGTCCTCAATGTTTCGAGTCTAGGGGTGCAAACACCCCCATACTAGAGACGTAGTCGAATGCCTAATCTAGTATGGAAAGGGTGTAACCGTTAAATTTAAAGCCGTTTATGAAGTGTTCTATAAACCTAAGGTTAGAACATCAAAGGATATATCATGAATATTGAGAAAGTCTTCAAAGAAAACGATCGAGTGCTCCCATAATACGAACACGAGAGGCTCCAATCGTGAAGATCATGATCTAAAAACCACAATTCACAAACAACCACAGAACAAAGGTTGGAAGGGCACAAATCCCCTCGCATTAAACTAATTAGAAAGCAATAATATGTACATGGATAAGCATGGGAATCCCCCACGAGGCACCTTGTTTTTGATAACCGAGTCAAAAGCTCGACTCGAATCCCCATAAATGTGATCATTTAGGGATTATCTTGGTATGGTCAATTTTTAGTGGGGCTTACATGATAAACAAGGCCCAAAAACAACCGGTATTAAGGACTAAGTCCTTTGATGGTGCAAAATACAGGGATCGAAGATGGTGTTCTCGTTTTCATTGGAAAAACAAATCAACGCCACTTCATCATGTGTCAACACAAAACCAAAGGATTTAAAGAAAATATATGAGAAGAAATAGAAGGGTGGGACAATGGTTAAGTCATAAAAACCATGAGCTACTCGAGGTAGACTCGCACCAATCAAATAGAAAGATTTTTCATTTATTGCATCGGTGGAAGACCGAGATTTCCCTTTATAAGCAATTCCGGGATCAAATATCTCGTCCTCGGTGGAGAAAGGGGAGGGAACATAAGGGGCTTCCCCCACACTAGGTCCACACAAAGCATCGTCAAAAGGAGAAGACGAGCTTGTAGCACTCAAAACACGAGGTGATGACATAGTTAGCATTGTAGAAAAATCTTTTAAATCCAATTTAAAATCTTTCCCTGTTTCATCCTTTAAACTCTCCTTATGAAAACCCGACTTGATTATGTCAAAAATATTTGGTGTTTCTAAAGCAAGGTTAGTCACACTAAAAATTCTCACATTTGAAAACCATTTTGGTTTTGGTGCTGGTAAGGTCTCAAAACGTTTGTCAACAAAGAAAACTCCCCATCGGGGTCAATATATTCATCATCCGAAGAATCATTCGTGATTGGAAACGTAGGCTTAACACTCTTAACATCCACCGGCGGTGGGGACGGAAAATCGTTTTTATCAACAACTCCTAAAACTCTCTTTGAAATTCTTTTACAAATGTTTTTGATGGGATTAACATTGTTCAAAGACGTGATTGATTACACATGAGAAAGTGTAGAATTTTGAGTTGCATTTATGACGAGTTCTTCCTCATTGAAACGAAGAGTGATTTTCCTAGCATGCACATCAATAAGTGCTCTCGAAGTCTCCAAAAATGATCGACCTAAAATTAGAGGAACTTTAGGATCGATGGGAATGTCAACAACGATAAAGTCCACGGGATAGTAGAACTTTCCAACTTTCACGAGGACGTCCTCGGCTACTCCACAAGCTAGAATCGTAGAATGATCGGCCATCTCGATTTACATCTGAAGTAGTGAGATTAGGAAGATTGAGCGACTTAAAAATCTCAAGAGGCATCAAATTTATACTAGCACCAAGATCGGCCAAGGCGTAGCATTCCTCCATATCTTGTATTGAACATGGGATTAAAAATTTACCGGGATCACCGACTTTTTGAGGTATGCGGCTAAGAAAAACCGAAGAACAACTAGACGACTTTTGCAATTTCTCTTTGTTATTCAACATACTTTTGAAGTTTGCGGCAAATCGAGGCATCATGACCAAGGCGTCGGCAAAACTTATATTAAAATGCAAGTCACGAAACATTTTCATAAAAAGTTCAAATTGATAATTATTTCGTTCTTGTGCCTTTTCCTTGTTTCGTCTTGAAGGGTAAGGTAAGGGTGGTGTGGGTTGAGGCATAGGCAACGGCCTTGGAATCTCGGATTCCACTATTGGTATTGGTTCAACCATAGGTGTGGTTTGAGCGGTACTTCGTGGGCTTGGAATTTGCTCCTTTTCTACCACCACCTCGGGTTCTTTCTCTTTTTCCTTATCCGTAGAAGTACTTATATGAGAAATAGGTTCTTTGAAAGTTTTACCACTACGAGTATTAATAACCTTCAATTCTTCTTTCGGGTTTACGATGGTATCACTAGGAAGACCACCCGAAGAAGAAGGTTTACACATGATAGCTTCAAACATTTTTCCCATTCGGTCTTCAAACTTAGATTGCCTAGCATCCGCTTTTAACAATTCTTGCTTAATCTCATGTTGACCTTGCTCCATTTATTGTTGATTTTGTTGGAGACGTTGAACATTTCCTTCCATTTTATTAGCATGAGCCTTAAGTTCATTAGCAAGTTCGTTTTTTAAGCTCGTTTTTCAACTTGGATCTTAAGCTAACCATTTCACATTGCATATTATCAAACTTAGCATCGTTTGCTTTAGCATAATTCAAAAATTCTCCTTGAAGATTTTTGGTGTGATCATTTTGAAAACCTTGTGTGGTAGTTTGAAAATCACGGTTTTGGTTTTGGTTTGAAATTTGCCCATTTCCACTTTGATAATTACCCTTGTTGTAGTTACGTTGATCTCCTTGATAAGCACCACTTTGATTGTTGTTTATGTTAATGCAAGTGATTCCTAAAAACATTATTAGTGTTAACTAATCTTTCTTAGTTTTGATCACAACAAACTATACAACACATTTAGTGTAAAACACAAAACGAATTATTTAACTAACACTATCATCAAGGTTATAATCATATTACTAACCTTTCTTAATCATACTTAGTGATCATCAAAATGATTATCATTAAAACTCACTTTTGTTAATATGACAAAAGACTTTTTAATAAACTTTCTTTTTTAGAAAATGTTTTATTAAAATGGAAAATAAAAATTTGAAAATAGCATATTCCATATGCTATTAGAATATCCTTTGAAGGCTTCAAATACCTCAGATATTCCTACCCCACTAAAAGACAAAAAACAAATTAAGTTAAAGTTCGTTGTTGTGTTCTAATCGAATTGATCTTAGTTTTCTATGTGACTCAGTTTTATTTTGGTGGAAACAAATATATTTGGTTGTTTTTAAATTTAAATGTGTAAGACTTATAAGTAAATGTCATTAAAGTAAAGGGCAAGTATAAAAATCTAGATCTAATTAAAATAATGGTGCAAGTATTTAAAAATTTGACAAAAAGTAAATTAATTAAATGACTAAAACTAAAAGTGTGACGAGAATTAAAAATGGACAAGTATTAAAAACGTAAACTAAAGATTAAACAAGACAAAACAAGAGAAAACACCCCAATCGGAATATATTCCGATCACCCCAATCGGAATGTGTAGTGAGGTCCCAATCGGAATGTTGTCACCCTTCCAGATCGGAATACCCAAAAATCACCCAATCGGAATGTTGCTGCTTACCTTGATCGGAATATAACCTTACACCCTGATCGGAATATCCAACAAACCTCAGATCGGAATGACGAATACCTTTGATCAGAATGCTCGAATGAACTATGGTCGGAATGCTGATCGGAACCTTAGATCGGAAAGTGTCACTCTTACCCTGATCGGAATGTCCAAACACCACCTCAATCGGAATGTGGAAATGAGTACCAATCGGAAAGCTGTCACTCTAACCCAATCGGAATACTCAAACATACACAGATCGGAATACCAAAGTCCTCACGATCGGAAAGTAAAACCCTTTTCCGATCGTCAAGATCGGAATACGGAGACTTTGATTGAAATTAAGCTAAGTAAATAAGCTATTGTTCTAATAAGCACTAGACTAAATCCTTAAGGTAAATCGTGTAAAAATAAGCTATAAAACTGAAAGTTAACAACTTTTAAAATATTAAAAATATAAACTTTTAAGAAAAACAACTTTTTATATAAAAATAACTTGTGTAAAAACTATATAAACTTGAAAATAAATCAAATAAGCTATGAAAACAAATGGTTTAAAACAATTAAAAGCATAAAAATCTAACCTTTAAACGAATCAACAAGATAAAAATCAACGCGTGTAAATCAAAGATCAAAGAAAGGTAGAAGAAGATGAACAAGATAAAGTAAAGGTGCAAGTAATTAAAAAGAAACACTTACTTAAAATTAAAAGTAATTAAAGGTGCAAAACATGTATTTAAATGTGCAAGTAATTAAAATAAAATAAAGTGGAAGAATGGTTTGTCAAGCCACCAACCATGGAAGAACTAATTGTCACGATTAGTCAACCAAGCTAAATGAAATGAAAATGAGAGTATTTATAGGTGATTAGGGGAGAGGTTAGAGGAAGCTTCCTCTCTCCTTCCTTTCTTGTTAATTGCACCATTAAGTCCTTCCTTCTTAATCTTTTTGTTAATCTTGGAATGTGATGACTTTTGGCTCGGGATTTCTTTGGACTCGTCTTTTAATTCTTCGATAAATAAGACTTGAGTTCCTCGGCTTTAAGTAAACTTTCGTCTTTTGACTTTTTCTTCGATAAATCTTCAGAATTGGTCTTGGACTTCCGTTCTTTATCCATTTTTGACTTCTTGACTTCGTCTTTCATCCTTTTCTTCAATAAAAGTCCGTAAATGCCCGTGAATTTCCGTGTTTTCTCCACTTTTCACCTTTTCGTCCTAAATCACAACAGAAACACAAACCACGCATAATTCTGACATAAAAGACATAAAATACACGTTTTGGTCCGGTTATTATTGTAATTAAGTGGTAGAAAAGATGGGTGTTTACACACCTATCAAATCCCCTACACTTGACCATTGCAATGTCCTCATGCAATGCATTAGTTACAAAGCATGTTTACACTTTTCATCATAATCAATCCACATTGGCCTTTATTAAAGAGATAGAAAATTAAAAACATACAAAATAAAGAAATCAAAAGCATACCTTGGGTTTTGAAAATGTTATGAATAATCATCATCCTCAAGTTTTCACTTTCTCCAAACCAAGCTTAAAAACGAGATCATTGTTATTATAAGTTAGTAAACTAACATGAACTCATGTGGGCCAATTATTCACTTAGACTCCCTTATTCCTATGGGTATCTCTTATATTTTATTATTTGTCTTGAATGATCACGAAGATGCATTGTTTGACTTATTTCGATAATTATTAGGTCTGAAAATAAAGTGCACGATTTAATCAATAGTTAGCTAAAGGACCAAATCTTTTAAAACTGCTTCTCGGGATATCAAAAAGTTCATATCTTGGCATAACTTGGTTCGCGATTTGAGACCTTTCTCGGGCCGATATTTGGCAGCGACTTCATACTTCAAATCTTTGAGAGACGTTCATGAAATAATGGTCTTCTCTTCATAACTGGAATTTCTTCACTTGGAATTTTTGAGAGATTCTTCATATATGGACCATGACTTCTTCATTTTTCTCCAATCTTTATTTTGGATTTTGATATACAACGATCCGCCTCTTTTTTTGACTTGGATCTATTTATCCTCATACCTTGTTAGGGTCTTTTCGGATACACTTCTCCATGACTTTTTGGGAGTTTTTGCTTTTCGTCGTGTGTCTCGATCCTTCATATTGATTTTCGATAAATGATTCTTCACATCACTTTTGGATCTTTAGCAACAAAACATAGCCCTCATGCCTTGTTAGGGCCTTTTCGGACTCGCCAATCTTCGCGCCCCGCTTCATAAGTTATGCCTTGGCTATGAACTCTCGTCATTACCGACCAACTTTTAAACGATCTGGGGCTAGAAGCTAAGTAACTTTTCAAATCGTTCAACCTTATTTATTAGCAGATAAATTTATTAGCAAGCGATGGGAGAATAGGCTTATAATTAACTCACATAAATTCACGAAAGAATACCGAACTTATAATTGGCTCTATCATCTCTCGTTCTCCACAGTTTAAAATCTCAAGTAATGAGACTCGGTAATACTTAGCCTATTAAATCAAAGTTTTGGGTTTTCGAGTCGCCTATAGGATCTTGCAAATTCTTAGACTCTTTCAAGTTTAGAAATCGCATCTTAAAGTTCCCTTGATAACGACTCTCTAGGATCAATTATAGGAACTTGCGAAAAGTTCTTGTCCTTAACCCGTGAGAGTTAAGACTTTCGCGTTTTATAGCTCCCTATATAAAAGCCTAGCAAAACTTGACTTAAACACGTTAAGGATACTAGCTAGAGTAAACTCGGATTGAGTCAAAAGATTCACAACGTTTGAAAATTAAAACCACTTATTAAACATTTATTCTAGCAAAGAAAGAAAATAACTATACAAAAGGGAAAAACTAATAGGCCAAAATAGATCAAAAATTTTGAAAAATGTCGAAAAATTGATTTTCCGGTTAAAATGAGGACAAAAACAAGGAAAAGACCACTTAACTTCGATAGAAGTCCCCCCTACACTTAAGATAAACATTGTCCTCAATGTTTAAGCATGTGGGAGTAAACTCCCCTACACTTAGGACATTGTGCACGTTGTTTAAATCTCGCTAAGGAAAAGACAACTAAAGAGATTCCTATTTTAATATTGAGAAAATATAAAATAGTGAATCGAAAAGAGTTTAGGATAGAACCGGGAAGAAGTAGAACGCGGAATCACGGGTCGTCAAGAATCATCAAGAGTGGATCATTGAAGCTCGAATCCCTGATTAAGAAATGAGGAGAGGAAATAGCAATCCAAAGGGTCCCCCCTACACTTATGATAAAGAAAGCGGAAAGATAGATGCATGGGTTGCCTCCCAAGAAGCGCTTGGTTTTTGTTAACCGAGTCGTGAGCCTGACTCGACCTTGATCATTAACGGAAGTAGCGTGAAAGAAATCCACCAGGATCAAAGACATAGTTTTCATCCATCAATAAGCAAGAGCTTAAGGCGAACAAGGCAAGCCAAAAGAGAAGCGACAAGGTTCCCTTAAGCAGTGATGGAGCACAGTAGAAGCAAGTATGAAGCGGTGCAAGCATGTCTTCCAAGTTTCCTAAGATTTTTCCTTTTATTTCATCAGGTGGATACTGAGATGGCTTAAAGACTTCAATACCGGGGTCGAACACCTTTTCCTTCAGGGGAAAATAGCACTCCGGCTCAGCCGAGTGTGAAGAAGATCCGCAAAGAAGCACAACCTCGTCCTCAGAAGTGGGACAAAGAGGTGTCAAATCATAAGTGCAACGGATTTCGGTGTCAACCGGTTTCTTCTCCTTGGACAAAATGCTCTTCAAATCCAAAGTAGGATCAAGACGATAATCTTCAAAGTCCAAAGGAGGTGCATCACTCTCATGAGGGAAGTATGTGTTAAGAAATTCAGAGAAATCTTCCTCGAATGAGTAATCGTCCAAAGTAGGATCGAGTGATGGCGGAGGATCTTCATCATGTGAAGAATCGCTCGAGAGAGTATCAGCCTCATCAAAATCATCGAATGTGGGCAGCTCGGGATACTCAGAAGTACAATCAAAATCATCCGAATCTGAGCTAGAATTATCATCTTCATAAGCATCAAAGACCGGTGGGGAATCAAAAATGGGAGAAGCGTCCAAAGTAGGGAGAGAATCATCCACATTATCTTCAAAGAGTGGATTATCAGTGAAAGACTCGAATAGAGGATTGTCATAGACGGTAAAGTCATCGAGCACATTTATCATATTCACAGATTCTCGGCCTCCAAAGGATTTGCCGGTAAGTTGCTCCATTGTAAAAACTTGTGAATCTTTCCCGACTCTTAAGATTAACTCACCTTCGGCTACATCTACTAAAGCACGTCTGGATCGCAAGAATGGTCGACCAAGTATTAAAGGAATACGAGGGTCCATTTCATAATCCACTACGACAAAATCGACCAGGAAAGTAAATGCGCCAACTTTAATAAACACGTCTTCGGCTATACCGACGGGGTAAGCGAGAGTGCGATTTGCAAGTTCAAGAGTCATCTTTGTTGGAATGAGGTCGGGTAAAGATAGTGTTTTCCAAACACTCAGTGGCATAAGATTAATACTAGCCCCTAGATCGGCAAGGGTAGTAAATTCTTCAGTTTTGTTGAACACGCAAGGCAACACAAAACGACCGGGATCTCCAAGTTTTACCGGAAGTTCTTTAAGAATAACTGCAGAGCAGTTTTCATTTAATCGTGTGTTGGCGAGTTCAAGCAGCTTCTCCTTCTTGTTAAGCAATTCCTTAAATGCTCTAACAAATTTGGGCATGTGGACAAGTGCTTCAAGAAAGCTAATGTTGAAGTTCATTTGAGAAATCATCTTGATATAGCTAGTCACATGAGCGTCCTCCTTGTTTAGCATTTTGTTCTTGCCCAAACGAGATGGATAAGGGATATTGGGTTTGGGTGGTGAGGGTGTAGGTGTAGGTAAAGGTTGAGATGTTGAAGGGTCATTAGTGGAAACTTCATCACGTCGAGGTGGAGACGGTAATGGTGCACTAATACTAGGTGTAGGAGGAGTAGGGATACATGGTGGTGGAGGAGGTGTAGATGATGGTGGTGGGATTGGTGGTCCTACGATGGTGACTCCACTACGAGTAGTAATAGCACTCACATTGGCTCGCGGATTAGTGACGGTGTTTGAAGGTAGAGAACTTGAAGAAAAAGGTTGAGCGGCTGGCAAGAAACTAGCAAGTATATTCTTCAAATCATTGGTTTGACTGCTGAAGGAGGATTGAATGTTATCTCGAAGCTCGGATCTTATCTCATTTCCTTGCTTTGTGATATCTCCTTTCAGATTGATAATTTGGCTCTGCAAGTTCTTGATTTGCTCACCTTGGGTTCTCATGATGGCTTCAACATCGGGATTAATGGGTGGAGTTTGTTGGGTGGGTGGGTGATAAGGATTAGAAGCTCTTGGTGGGATTTGGTTGCTTCTAGTGTAGTTGTTGGCGGGGTTTTGGTTTTGAGGAGAAAAACCGGGTGAAAGGTAATTGTTAGAACGGTAGCTCAGCAGGTTTCTATCCCCTTGTTGTCTAGCTTGGTAATTTTCCGGTGAATAATTACCATAAGCTGCATACACATTTTCCGGATTTCCTTGTGTCGAAGGACAATCGGTGTATGAGTGAGGACCGCCGCATGTCTCACAAGGATTAGCAACTGCTTTAACTTGTTGTTGTTGTTGGTTTGAAGCGAGAAGCGTAATACTTTTGCTCATTTCAGTCATCATGCGGGTGAGTTCGGTCATCTCAGGGTTTGCTGAGGTTGAGGAAACATTGACTCTCGGGTTGTTCCTTGAAGATGCAGAGGAATCCCAGTTCTTGTGGTGAGTAGTCATGTTCTCAATTAACTCTCTACACTCCTCGGGTCTCCTTTTCATGAATGTGCCACCGGCGGCTGCATTGATCGTATCACGATCTCGAAAAGTCAAACCGTTGTAGAAAGTATCGATCAAGGTGACCGGAAGCATGTTGTGGTTTGGACAACGGTCGATCAAGACATTATATCTCTCCCATGCATCAAAAAGAGATTCATCGGGATCTTGTATGAAACCGCTGATTTGATTGCGAAGGCTTGTGACCATGGATGGTGGAAAGTAGCGCGACAAAAAGCGTTGAGTCATGTCATCCCAAGTGTGAATAGAATTCTTCGGGAGACGATCAAACCATTTCTCGGCATGATGCGATAAAGTATGTGGGAAGAGTTGTAGGCGGAGAACATCCATTGTGGCCCCAGGCAGCTTCATGCTTTGGGTGATTGTAATGAACTTGTCGAGGTGTTTGTTGGCATCATCATCAGGCAATCCTCGAAATGGGTTTGTTTGTACTTGCTGAATCATGTGGTGCTTCAACGAAAACTCAGGAGCGTTGATTTGCATCGGCGCAATCGGTCCTCCTCGTCCAAACATTGTTGGTTGACAAAGTTCCTCCATGGTCCGAAGATCGGGCTGTGGAAGAGCATTGTTGTTGTTATTATTATTATTGAGGTGCGGTAGTTGATTATTGTTGTTAACCCCTGCCATACCTAAATCTTCTTGAGGCTCGGGCTCTTGATAATTAGAAGATCGAGTACGCATACACCTGAAAATGCAAAAGAAAACAAAACCAAACACAAAGACAATATATATACACAAGAAAGATAAAATCTTTTTGGATTTGTGATATTTTATATTTTTATGGTTTTTATGAATTTTTTTAATTTTTCTATGATTTTTGAAATTTTTATGCAAGAAAAATAACGTTCACAAGTGAACGGGTCCAAAAAGCAACGTGTCTCTCACAAAAAACTGTTGATCTTTACGAAAAGAGCCGGCAGCGGCGCCATTTAATACAAGGTTTTTGACACCCCGTAAGAAAATTAAGTTAAAGTTCGTTGTTGTGTTCTAATCGAATTGATCTTAGTTTTCTATGTGACTCAGTTTTATTTTGGTGGAAACAAATATATTTGGTTGTTTTTAAATTTAAATGTGTAAGACTTATAAGTAAATGTCGTTAAAGTAAAGGGCAAGTATAAAAATCTAGATCTAATTAAAATAATGGTGCAAGTATTTAAAAATTTGACAAAAAGTAAATTAATTAAATGACTAAAACTAAAAGTGTGACGAGAATTAAAAATGGACAAGTATTAAAAACGTAAACTAAAGATTAAACAAGACAAAACAAGAGAAAACACCCCAATCGGAATATATTCCGATCACCCCAATCGGAATGTGTAGTGAGGTCCCAATCGGAATGCTGTCACCCTTCCAGATCGGAATACCCAAAAATCACCCAATCGGAATGTTGCTGCTTACCTTGATCGGAATATAACCTTACACCCTGATCGGAATATCCAACAAACCTCAGATCGGAATGACGAATACCTTTGATCAGAATGCTCGAATGAACTATGGTCGGAATGCTGATCGGAACCTTAGATCGGAAAGTGTCACTCTTACCCTGATCGGAATGTCCAAACACCACCTCAATCGGAATGTGGAAATGAGTACCAATCGGAAAGTTGTCACTCTAACCCAATCGGAATACTCAAACATACACAGATCGGAATACCAAAGTCCTCACGATCGGAAAGTAAAACCCTTTTCCGATCGTCAAGATCGGAATACGGAGACTTTGATTGAAATTAAGCTAAGTAAATAAGCTATTGTTTTAATAAGCACTAGACTAAATCCTTAAGGTAAATCGTGTAAAAATAAGCTATAAAACTGAAAGTTAACAACTTTTAAAATATTAAAAAGATAAACTTTTAAGAAAAACAACTTTTTATATAAAAATAACTTGTGTAAAAACTATATAAACTTGAAAATAAATCAAATAAGCTATGAAAACAAATGGTTTAAAACAATCAAAAGCATAAAAATCTAACCTTTAAACGAATCAACAAGATAAAAATCAACGCGTGTAAATCAAAGATCAAAGAAAGGTAGAAGAAGATGAACAAGATAAAGTAAAGGTGCAGGTAATTAAAAAGAAACACTTACTTAAAATTAAAAGTAATTAAAGGTGCAAAACATGTATTTAAATGTGCAAGTAATTAAAATAAAATAAAGTGGAAGAATGGTTTGTCAAGCCACCAACCATGGAAGAACTAATTGTCACGATTAGTCAACCAAGCTAAATGAAATGAAAATGAGAGTATTTATAGGTGATTAGGGGAGAGGTTAGAGGAAGCTTCCTCTCTCCTTCCTTTCTTGTTAATTGCACCATTAAGTCCTTCCTTCTTAATCTTTTTGTTAATCTTGGAATGTGATGACTTTTGGCTCGGGATTTCTTTGGACTCGTCTTTTAATTCTTCGATAAATAAGACTTGAGTTCCTCGGCTTTAAGTAAACTTTCGTCTTTTGACTTTTTCTTCGATAAATCTTCAGAATTGGTCTTGGACTTCGTTCTTTATCCATTTTTGACTTCTTGACTTCGTCTTTCATCCTTTTCTTCAATAAAAGACATAAAATACACGTTTTGGTCCGGTTATTATTGTAATTAAGTGGTAGAAAAGATGGGTGTTTACACACCTATCAGCTTCAAATACCTCAGATATTCCTACCCCACTAAAAGACAAAAAACGAAGCGTACTCTAGGGGCGGTACCTTAAGTAGCTAGGCGGTTCCCTAGCGATATGGAACCGTCGGGCTAGATAAGGTACCGCGCCCAATAAGCCTCTTGGACGTTTTTCTCAGCCCCCTTTATCTTTTCTATAGCATAATCATTAGTAAATGATCACTTAAAGTGTTAAGGATGTTTACATATGATTATCCTCTTGATCCCCTCCTTTACCTTGTCCAATGAGAAGATCACTCACTCACTAGTGTTATGATAAAGATGAATCTATGAGCTAGTCATATTCATCATGATACCCTTTTTGTTTTATGTCAATCCATTGTATTTATGAATACTTGGACTAGTTGTGTTCATCCAAGTTATTTGTGAATACTTGGATTTGTTGTGTACATCCATTGCATATGTGTTTGCTTGGATTTGTGTTGTGTAAATCCAAGCTACATGTGTGTAATTAGACAAGTCTAGTTGAGTTGTAACACATTTGATTAGTAGTCCTCACTAAACTATAGAGTGATGTGGTTGTGTCTTATGAGTTCTCACTAAACTTGAAAGTGATTAGTAGTTGTGTTGTGTGAAGTTCTCACTTAGCTTCATAGTGAAGAGTCGTGAAGATTTGTTCTAGCTTTGGATTAGAACTCTACATCTAGCCTTGTGTCGTAAAATGGTGAAGTAGGCAACATCGTGAAGATTGGTTCTACCTTAAGATTAGAACTCGACATCTAGCCTTGTGTCGTTAAATTGTGAAGTTGGAAACATTGTGTAGATTTGTCCTACCTAAAGATTTGGTCTCGACATTTAGCTTAGTGTCAGAAAATAATGTAAGCGACGATGTATGGTTTTCTCCGCCAAGAAGGGAGCTTGTGGATATAGTGGAAATCTCGAGTAGGTGTACTCGAGGAGTGGAGTAGAAACGAGGATAGAGCCTCGTTGTCGAACCACTATAAATCTTGGTGTCTCCCTACTAGGTTGTTGTGACAACCGAGGTTTTGAGGTTCGTCACTTGGTCTTATTTTTAGGTTATTTTATGTGTGATTACTTGATTTGTGTGTTTACGTGTTTATTTTGTGTGAACGAGGTTGGTGTGGTTATCGTTTATGAGTATAGAGTACTCATAAGTAAATCGAGGAACGGTTATTTCATGTTCATGAGCTCACATTTAGTGACTATGAAATGAAATGGTGATATTTTGGTGTTTACGTATACGTATAAGTATTATAGTAATAGTATATTTTTTTTAGGATTTACGGTTTAGCTTTTGGAGGTCTCGGATGAGGTAATTAGTCATATGAATATTTTTCGGGATGGTTTTAAGTCATTTAGGACTTAGTTATAAAGTTTATTTCAAAATTTGAGATTTTTTTTTAAATTGTATATTTTACGTCTTTTACGGTAAAACGCGTAAATTTGACTAGTTTTACGGTTTTGAGGTTTTGGAGGCTTTAGGAGCTGAAATAAATTAAGGAAAATTAAGGTAATATTATTAATACAAATATTAATAATAAAAAGGAAAAAAAAAACGAAATTAAATGGGTATAGGTCAGTTATGTGAAAAAAAGAAAAGAAAAGGGGAAAAAAGGGAAAAAGGGAACCGAGCTTTTGTATTT